>CM032443.1:1969245-2455875 GCA_019049465.1 Dryas iulia moderata
CCAGTCGTGGCCAGTGGCACAAGAGTGTGACTGTAAATGGGAATGGTTTGTGGGTTAGATTCCACTCGAGGAGTGGAAATTATAGTTCAATTTTCTTCGCTCTGGGTCGAGGTCAAAGCGCGGCGTTAAGTTCCGCAACTTTTACACAGCAAGCCTCCGATTCGGCGGAAACGGGGAACGGAGGTCTTAACACTAGGTTCCCTCTGCCTACCATGCTGTGTGCGGGATATGCTGAAGATTAGTTTAATGTAACGTGTAGTTCCCCTTTCTGTTGATTCAGCAGTTCGGTTGCAATAAGCTTCCAAGCCTGCTTCCAGTCCCTACTATTGTTGCGCATATTCTTACCAGGTTTGCCCTCCGATCGTTTTGAAAATAAATCACTTTCAAAGGCCGGGCAATGGCCCTGTAGGCTCCTATGGGGTACACGGGGCCGTGGCGGCGGTGTTCACCTAACATCAAGTGACCCGAACGCTCGTTTGCCTTGTCCTTTTTATAAAAAAAAATGATGAAGATAATTTAAATACATACAATTATTCCTTCAAATGGGCAATGAACCCACAACCATCGGTTACACAGACGCCGTCCCACTGCACTTTATAAGCTTATATAAATTATTTAAAAAAAAAAATACGAGAGAGGTGTCAACGGATACCCGGATGGAACGAAGTTCCTTTCGATTAATTAGTGAAGGAATTGTAATAACATTTTGTTTTTTTAAGTTATTATAATATTATTTTATTTTTATTATTAAATTTATTATTAATTAGAAATGAAAATATCTGGCTTGCTTTCTATAAGAGAGAGAGAGAGAGAGAGAGACAGACAGAGAAACATGCACACGCCGCACAGCTTACAATAGCTTACTATAGCAAAAAGTGTCGTAACAACTTTTCGTGATAATGTTTTCCGTCTAGGCCCCCTCCCCCCTCCCCACGCACACAACGCAACATACGGACTCGTTCCAATAAAATAAATATTATATTTAATAAAAAAAATATTGGTATATCCATACAAATCTTTCCCATACCTGTATAAAGCGGTCAGAAGATCTCAACACTCAACTAGTGACTTGTCACAGAGTAATGAAATGATAGACAAAATATATTCATAGTGATTCCTCTGTTACTTCGTTAGTCTGTGGCGTATGTTCCTGTTAGTTAAAATATTATTTTTTTACCACGATTCACGCTTTTTCACGCATAATCAGAGAGAATCTAGTGTCTTGACACTCTGTCTACTTGAATTTGACATTGCGTGTTAAATGACGTAACTAAACGCTTTGTTTGGTAACTAAACGCTTTGTTTTGGTCACCAGATCGGAGATAATGAAAATAATGAAATTACAATCATTCCATAAAATGGGAATCGAACCTACAACAACTTGAAACTGCGCAACGAAGATATAATATCATTAGAATAATATGCTTACTAATGCTATATAAACATACTAACGACCGCTCGCGGCTTCGTCTAACTAACTATGCAAACTTTTGTCCCTGATTTCAACTCTTCAGGGGTTAATTTTAGAAAAATCTAGTCTATGTTTGACCCTGGATCTTTAACTATATTCATTCTAAATTCCATCCAAATCGAACCAGTAGATTAGCTGTGAAAGCGTCTCAAAAAAACAGACAGACAGACTTTCGCATTTATAATATTAGTTTTATTTTAGCTTCACGCTGTATCCCGCACACATTCGGGTAGGCAGAGGGAACCTAGTGTTAAAACACTCCGTTTTCCATTTTCCGCCGAATTCTGAAGACATTTGCATTGTAATATTAGTTATAAGATAGTTGATAGCTCCACGCTGTATCCCGCACACAGCAGAGTAGGCAGAGAGAACCTAATGTTAAGACACTCCGTTCCCCATTTTCAGTTGAATTTTACAGGCATTACTTATTAAGTGGCGGAACTTAACGCCGCGCTTTGAAAGAATAGCTTTTTGCCTTATTTTTGCATTTATTACAGCTTTACGCTTTCCATAGAAGAGAACTTAGTGTCCAAACTCACCGTTCTCCTCAAAATCAAATACCGCTATCAAAATCCCTATCTATATTTCTAATTAAAACATAACAATTAATGAATAAGAACAATATTGGCATCGTCACTTCTGAGATAATAAAAGCGCTCTAGCGAGCCGTTTTTTGTTCGTGTCCGTAACGCGCCGACGAGCAAACATAAAGGGGTAGCGACTTGAAATCATATGGAAGGAGTGTTACCGACTTTCAAATTGAGGTGTTCTTTAATATATACATTAGCATAGAGGAATAAACAGAGGGAATGGAGTGTCAAGACACTCTGCTCCCCATTTTTTGAAATTTGAGGGTATTGCGTGTTAAGTGGCAGAAGTTAACGAGGTTTGCGCTCGATATCAGAGATGAAAATGGAGATATTAAATACTACCCCGCTCGCAGCTTCGACTGTTTCGTTATATTGCAACCCTCGTGGGTGGATTATTGAAAAAAAAAGTAGCCTATGTTTAACCTTGGATTATCAACTATATTTATGCCAAAATTCATGACATTCGGTCAAGCGGTGTAAATTTCTCATATAAACTTTTAACCCCCATTCTTTAACCCCCATTCTTTAGAGGTTGATTTTTGAAAAAAATAGTATGTACTACTTATTTTTATGTGTTACCCTGGATATTCTAAATTTTATCTAAATCGAAGCGGTAGATAAGACGTGAATGTGTGACAGACAAACAGACAGACTTTCGCATTTATAATATAAATATGGATTCACGTTCCTCAAGCGGGAATCGAACCTACAACCATCGCACACACTTGGTGCCCACAAGCCACGATTAGTCTCTTTTATATTTATAACCCAAAAAAAATATGATTATATATTATTTCCATTTCTTCACTATGGTACCTAAGACAAAACGCGTCGTTGAGTTTCGCTGTTCGAAGTGTGACTGTAAAGCGACTGGTTGTGGGTTCGATTCCCATTCGAGGAGTGGAAATATTTAATATTTCCATTTTCTTAGCTCTGGTGTCGAGGCCAAGCGCAGTATTAAGTTCCGCCACTTAACACGCAATGCTTCCGAATTCGGCGGAAAGTGGGGAACGGAGTGTCTTAACACTAGGTTGTCTCTGCCTACCCGAATGTGTGCGGGATACAGCGTGAAGCTAAAATAATAAAGTAAAGGTGGTATTATTGTTTAAGTTTTTGTTCTAACGGTTGGCTGTATTGTTAAAAATTATTTCCTTTTATCTTAACGTGCGCTGTGTCTGGAAATATTAAAATAACGATTATATGCAACAGACAGTGTTTCATTCACTATATTTAACAGTCTTGACACTAGGTACTCCATGACATGTCGTCCAGGTCCACGGTAGATTGGGGCAGTTCCCGAGACCTGGGCTAGTGGCGGGAGAGGAGCACAGTCAGGTTTTAGTGGTTAAACAGCGGCGTACCATCTTGCCGAACCGGAGTCCCACATAACCGCGTCCCGGATCTCGTCCCAGGTGGGTATCCGTAACGGATATCCTGACATTAAAAAAAATCGATCGATTATTTATATTGGGAATAATTCCACGCAAACGAAATCGGGGACAGATGTTATTATATATATTATTCTTCTTATTTTTTAGCTTCACGCTGTATCCCGCTTACAGCAGGGTAGGCAAAGGGAACCTAGTGTGAAGGCACTCCGTTCCCCACTTTCCGCCGGATTCGGAGGCATTGCGTGTTAAGTAGCGGAACTTAACGCCGCGCTTTACCTCTGATATACCTGCGTCCCAGGTCTCCATTTCGGGCAGGTATCCGTAACGGATATCCTGACCTTAAGAAAAAGGGACTCCATGACTATCTATATATGCGTGTAAAAGCGTGCTCCTCTGTCGGCACCTTCCAAGTGTTTCTTATCTAACGTTAAACACAAACTTGTACAAATCGATGATTTCTATATCAATAACCAAAGTAGATTTAATCGGAAATTAAAAAAAAAAAGTACGAAGGTTTTTTTTAATTAAAAAAAAAATCTGGCTTTCCCATTAAGTGGGTGTCAATTTCAATGATATAACGTTAGTTGAGATGGGCCGAGATAATCGGTGATAGGGTTGTACATTTGCTTGTTTATATATATATATATATATATATATATATATATATATATATATATATATATATATTTACTAGCAGCCCACTACGTGATTGTCTCTCTATATTACAACCCTCGGGGGTGAGATTTTTGAAAAATAAAGTAGCCTATGTTTAAGCTTGGATTATCAATTATATTTATGCCAAAATTCATTACAATCGGTCAAGCGGCTTAGATTTTTCGTATAAACCTTCATCCTCAATTTTAAACCATGAGAGGTTGATTTGTGAAAAATAAGTAGCCTATATTAGACCCAGTAACTTTTACTACTTTCATTCTAAATTTAACCCAAATCGATCGATAAATTAGCTGTGAAAGCTTGACAGACAAACAGACAGACTTTTGCATTTATAATATCAGTGTGGATGAATATTTATGTCTATTTACGTATATATATTTATGAACATAAACACCAAATGAACATTGAAGAGAAAATATTGGTTTTGATGTAAAATGCTTACTACAGCGCCCCCTAGTGAGTTGTCATGATAAGAAATATCTGAAAACATGCACCAATTAAACCTAAACCTATCATTGAAAACCGTATCGAAATCGGATTTGTAATTTTAGAGATAATTGTCACAGTAGTTTGCACAAACATACAAACAAACAAACAACCTCTTTTGAAACATTTTTCAAGTGTTATTCCACACTTAGGAAAATTGAAAAAGACGTTTAAAGAAAACGGATAAAAATTTGAACGCAGCGGGATTCGAACCCGCGCCTCCTGAATACCGTTCAGTACGGTATTCAGGAGGCGCGGGTTCGAATCCCGCTGCGTTCAAATTTTTATACGTTCTCTTTAAACAACCTCTTATCACAAATACATATACAGTCTCCGTACAGTCGGGAGTGAAAAAGGATTACATTTAATACCGTCCAGTAGTTCTGTAGATGTACGCATACAGACATACCTACTGTTTTTACTGTTTTATTATATTAAAGATAGATAGATGCCAGTCGTGGCGCAGTGGCATGACCGTGTGACTGTAAACGACTGGTTGTGGGTTCGATTCCCACTCGAGGAATGGAAATATTCAATATTTTCATTTTCTTCGCTCTGGCGTCGAGGCAAAACGCGGCGTTGAGTTCCGCCACTTAACACGCAACACCACCAAAATACGACAGAAAATGGAAAACGGAGAGTCTTAACACTACGTTCCCTCTGCCCTGCTGTGTGCGGGATACAGCGTGAAGCTAAAAAAAGATAGACATTGACAACCCTAGCAAAATAAATTATTACATGAAATAATAAACCAAGACACTTATGATGCATTCACTATATAGTTACAAGTTCGATTTCCGATTCAGACAAATTCATTATGATGTGACAAATTGAATGTCATATTGATCTATTCTATACATTGCTACGATATTTTTTTTAATTTCACGTATTTAGAATGTACTAACACTCCAAGTGCGTGAAACTTAGCACGTTTTTTTACGTGCACGTGCACGTTCATTATATATATTGCGTGTTAAGTGACGTAACTTAACGCCGTGTTTATTTATTTGATTTCCTTATCTTAAGTGTTAAGACACTTCGCCAATTTCTATTAATTTTAGAACATTATGTGTTGTTATTAACGGCGGAACTTAACTCCGCACTTTCCCTTACTAGAGCGGAGATAGGAAAATAATTTTAAGTTTTGATTTTCCCCTGAGCAGAGATCGAACCCAAAACTATCACCTTGCGTTGCGTCACGATAACCAATTTGTCATACTTAGTCTTCTTCCTCCTCCTGGCACTATCCCGGCTTTAGCCAGGGTCTGCCTTCCTACTTAACCTCCTCCACTTTGCACGGTCTTGGGATCCCCGGTTTTAAGTCCATTGGCTCTCATATCCTCCTTCACGGTGTCCAGCCATCGCTTTCTTGGGCGTCCTGGGGGTCTTGCTCCAGGGACAGACATATCAAGGCAAATTCTTCCGACGTAGTTCTCAGGCCGGCGTGCAACGTGGCCATACCATCTCAGGCAGAGAGAACCTATTAGATTTAGAGATATTGCACGTTTTTTCTTTTTAGCTTCACGCTGTATCCCGCACACAGCAGGGTAGGCAGAGGGAACCTAGTGTTAAGACACTCCGTTCCCCACGCACCGCCGAATTCGGAGGCTTGCGTGTTAAGTGGTGTTGAGTGGCGGAACTAAACGCCGCGCTTTGTGATAAGAACTGAGAAATGTAAATATCTTTAATATTATAATGATTAGGTCATCATGGCGCAATGGAATATCGTTCGAATGTAAACGCGATAGTTTTGAGTTTGATTCCCGCTTAGGGTAATATTTTAAATTATTTTTATACGGTAATATCTCTCTGGTAAAATACATTTAAAGAAAACGTATAAAAATTTGAACGCAGCGGGATTCGAACCCGCGCCTCCTGAATATCGTACAGGCGCTCTCACCACTGAGCTTAGTTTTCCTAAGTGTGGAATAACACTTTAAAAATGTTTAAAAGTATCTCTCTGGTATTTAAGGTAAAGTGCTGTAGAGTTTCGTCACTTAACACATTTCGATTTCGGACCAAAATGGACAACGGAGTGCTTTGACACTAATGGATATAATTATTTTATATGCACATATTGAGAACGGAGTGTCTTCACACTAGGTTTTCTTTAACTAACGTGGTATACGAGAAAAAATCAAGAATCTGCTCATTAAAATAATTGATCCGTGGCCAGTCGTGGCGCAGTGGCACAAGCGTGTGACTGTAAACGACTGGTTGTAGGTTCAATTTCTATTTGAGGAGTGGAAATATTTAATATTTCCGTTTCCTTCGCTCTGGTATCAGAGGTAAAAGCGCGGCGTTGAGTTCCGCCACACACACACGCAATGCCTCTGAATTCGGCGGTGCGTGGGGAACGGAGTGTCCTAGCACTAGATTCCCTCTGCCTATCTGAATGTGTGCGGGATACTGCGTGAAGCTACAATAAAAGAGAATATTAATTCGAATAGGAATCGAACCCACAACCATCCCGTTCACAGTCAGACAACACTGTTTTAAATTTGGTAACATTCAAAATTACAATTTTAGTACAATTTACTCGTTTTTTATTATCGCGTGATCAATTATAGACGAAATATTTGAATACTTCATACAAATTTAGATCTTATTTCTACTGAATTTAAGGACTATTTTGCAATTTCAAGGAATTTCAGGTCAAAATTTTCATACACGTGCCAGTAATTTGATTTACATACTGTACGTCTTTTGCTTTCTTTTGGTTAATTTAGTGTTAATTTGATGAAAGGAGAAAATAGTGTTAAGACACTCCGTTCTGTAAGCATCTAATATCGCCCTATATCAATAATCGGGGCCAGTCGTGGCGCAGTGTCACAAGCGCGTGACTGTAAACGACTGGTTGTGGGTTCGATTCCCACTCAAGGAGTGGAAATATTAAATATTTCTATTTTCTTCGTTCTGATGTCAGAGGTAAAAGCGCGGCGTTAAGTTCCGCCAGTTAACACGCAATGCTTACGAATTCGGCGGTGCGTGGGAAACGGAGTGTCTTAACACTAGGTACCCTCTGCCTACCCGAACGTGTGCGGAATACAGCGTGAGGCTAAAAAAAGAATGAACATATAATCTGTAAGAAATAACAGAGATTCCCACTTGAGGAATGGAAATAATTCATTCGCTGCGTTAAGTTCCGCCACTTAACACGTAATACTTTCATAATTCGGCGGTACGTGAGGAACGGAGTGTCTTAACACTAGGTTCCCTCTGCCTACCCTGCTGTGTGCGGGATACAGCGTGAAGCTAAAAAAAGAATGTACATATAATCTATAAGAAATAATAACTACACCAAGTATGGACGTTCAAATTAGTTTTATTGAAGCAAGTGGCAATAAACAGTTAATTTAGCTGATTGACAGATATTTTGATGTGACAGACGTATGTCATAACTACAATACGTTTCTTTTAGCTTCACGCTGTATCCCGCACACAGCAGGATAGGCAGAGGGTACCTAGTGTTAAGACACTCCGTTCCCCACGCACCTACGAATTCGGAGGCATTGCGTGTTAAGTGGTAAAACTTAACGCCGCGCTTTATCTCGATAAAATAAAGATATTAAATATTTCCATCACTCGAGCAAGAATCGACTCCACAACCAATAGCGTTTACAGTTACACGTTGTGCCCACACACCACAACTGACCCCACAATTTAAAATGATTATATATAAGTTATTTTTCATTTTAGGGGCCAGTCGTGGCCCAGTGGCACAAGCGTGTGACTGTAAACGACTAGTTGTGGGTTCGATTCCCACTCGAGGAGTGGAAATATTTAATATTTCCATTTCCTTCAAATCCATACATCCATACTTATATTATAAATGCGAATGTCTATGTGTTTGTCTGTCACGCTTTCACGGCTAATCTACTGGTCCGATTTGGATGAAATTTAGAATGAAAGTAGTAAAAATGACTGGGTCTAACATAGGCTACTTAGTTTTTCAAAAATCAACCTCTAAAGGGTTGAAATAGGGGATGAAAGTTTATATGAAAAATCTACACCGCTTGACCGATTGTAATGAATTTTGGCATAAATATAGTTGATAACTCAAGGTTAAGCATAGGCCACTTTATTTTCAAAAATCCACCATCGAGGGTTGCAATATACCGAAACAGCTACAGTAGATCACGCGGTGATGCCGCGAGCGGGCCGCTAGTATTTAATATTTCTGGTGACTGAGGCAAAACGCGGCGTTAAGTTCCGCCATTTAACACGCAATGCCTCCGAATTCGGCGGTGCGTGGGGAAAGGAGTGTCTTAATACTAGGTACCCTCTGCCTACCTTATTGTGTGCGGGATACAGCGTGAAGCCAAATAAAAAGCAAATTAGAAGTAGAACATAGAGTTGAGTCACTATACTCTCCGCACATTCTGAGAGCTACAGACAGACTAACATATCATATTATTATTATTAATATATTATGTATAGAAATCAGAACCCATCTTCAAATGCGCTGACAAAAAGTAAACATATTTTTGTACTTTGCTCTGTAATTTGAACTGCCTTGTTAGGTATGCAGTTTTGTTTTCCAAGTTGTTATTTTTTTTAATATGAAAACACGAAATCAATGAGACCGGTTGTGGGTTCGATTCCTGCTGGAGGAATTGAAATAATAAACATTAGTTTCGCTCTGGTGTCGAGGTAAAACGCGGCGTTGACTTCCGCCACTTAACACGCAAAGCCTATAGGATTTGGCGGAAAGTAGGAAACAGAGTGTCTTAACACTAGGTTCCCTCTGCCTACTCTGATGTACGCGGGATACAGCGTGAAGCTAAAAAAAAGTAATTAACGAGACTGGTAGTTGCTTCAATTTCCACTCGATAAATCGAAATACATACACAGCAGTGCAGGCAGAGAGAACCTAGTGTTAAGACACTCCGTTATCCATTATCCGCCGAATTCGGAGGCATTGCGTGTTAAGTGGCGGAACTTGACTCCGCGCCTTGCCTATCCCATTGTTATATAGACTGGCAAACAGTGTACTGGTGTGCCAGCGTCTGATTGTAACATCGATGGTTGTGGGTTCGATTCCCACACGGGGGATTATATTTTTTATATTTAAATTTTCATTTCTTCGCCCTGTCTCTGTCGTCTCGATTTCGGATGGCAAGTGGAGGACGAAGTGTCTTGACACTAGGTTGTCACCTACTATTGGAAATAAAGGAGGCAAACGAGCAGAAAGTCCACCTGGTGTTAATTGGTTACCTTCACTTATAGACATCCACAAAACAACATTATAGTTATGGATGCGTTGCCAGCTTTGGGAATGTAGGAGAGAAGGAAGGAGGAAGGATGGGAATGGTGGGAATAGGGAGAGCTGGCTTACATGTCATCGAACCGGAACACATCATCAGATGTTTGGCGGTTCGTCTTTGACACGATAGTGGTCGCGAGCCAGTCGGAGAACGAATCTCATACCACCAAGCTACTGGGTTACCCGCCTTTTACGGGACGCTACCCAGCGGCGGGGGGAAATTGTATTCTTAACCCGTCCCCCCACGGGGAAATACTATTTTAAGCTCTGGTCACCTTATGTACCTATTTCTCCGTATAACAGAGAGAACTAATTCTCTTTGCTATACGAAGAAAAGCGTAAAAAAATATAAGAAAAAAAAAAACATACGACGTCTCATTATTTGACAGTTAACCTCGATCTTCTATATTGACATTGAAACGATATGATATTTAAGTGCTTATTTAAAACTTTGTTGCCAACCGGTTTTTTATCCGTTTAGCAGAGAGATCTTAGTGGCCGGACACTCCGTTTTTGACTATCTAAATTTCAGTGATATTGGTGTGGTGGGTGACGGAACTTAACGCCACGCTTAGTCTCTCTAAAACTAGAGAAACTCAAGGTCAGAGAGAAATTAATTTTAAGTCATTCCTTTCTCCACTTTCTGTCCGCAATCGATACTTGTGTACCATAGCGAGGGAATAAAAATATTATTTCCCTCGAGTGGGAATCGAACCCCTAACCTTCGCCTGTACAGTTAGATGTTAACTACTTATAGTGGAAATATCTATAAATAATAGCAACATTTATATAAAACGTATTGAAATTTCACAAATTCGAATACAGCTTTTAAACATTTTTAAAGTGTTATTCCACACTTAGGAAAATTGAAAAAGACATTTAAAGAAAACGTATAAAAATTTGAACGCAGCGGAATTCGAACCCGCGCCTCCTGAATACCGTTCAGGCGCTCTCAACGCATGCTCAGTGGTGAGAGCGCCTGGCCGGTAGTCAGGAGGCGCGGGTTCGAATCCCGCTGCGTTTAAATTTTTATACATTTTCTTTAAATGTCTTTTTCGAATACAGCTTTTTTTCACGTAACTCTCCGTTCTCCAAACACTGCATAACATCGAAACGGAACAGAATAGCTGAGCTTAAATTAAAAAAAAATATAATTGAATCTTTTAGACTGATTATAAACGGCATTGGTCGTGGGTTCAATTAAAATTCGGGGGAATGTTTATAAATACAAAATTCAAATTCAAAATATCTTTATTCAAATAGACCTTTGTAAGCACTTTTGAATCGTCGAATGTACATAAAGCTACCACCGACTCGGAAGGCAGTTCTGCTGAGAAGAGCCAGCCAGAAACTCAACAATTGCTCGCCTCAAATATATAAATTATAATTTTATTATTTGATACAATGGTAGCTAACCGGCATTGGGCTCATTCAGATATATTCCACGCATTTATATCCTTTAAATACTCTTCTACAGAGTAATAAGCTTTACTTATTAAAGTATTTTTACAATGATTTTAAATTTCTCCATTATACATTCCTCTCATTTCTCCACCCTAGTAAGGCAAAGAACGGCGTTAAGTTCCGCCACTGTCATTAATCCCACAGTACACCTGACTACTAAAGAAAACATGGAATTTATAAAAAATTACCTTTTCCAGGTAGCGGGAATCGAACCCGCTTTCTCAAATAGCGTATCAGAGCGCTTATAATCGATTAAGCTATACTACACATTCCATCACGTTGAAACTTGTACGGTATTTTAAAGATTTTGTTGTTAGCATCTCTGTAGGAAATTTATTTGATGAAAGAAAATATTATTGAATCATTAATTATACTTTGTGGCCAGTCGTGGCGCAGTGGCACAAGCGTGTGACTGTAAACGACTGGTTGTGGGTTCGAGGTAAAGCGCGGCGTTAAGTTCCGCCACTTAACACGCAATGCCTCCGAATTCGGCGTGAAAGTAAAGAAAAAGTGAGGAACGGAGTGTCTTATCACTAGGTGCCCTCTGTCTACCCTGCTGTGTGCGGGATACAGCGTGAAGCTACAAAAAAAGTCATATTTTTCTACTTCACTTATAGCGAGGTGAGTCAACGCAGCGCTTTTCTCCGGTCTATAAGTTATTAGGATATATAGGATTCGAACCCACAATCCGTTCTCGCACCTCCCATTATCAGGACGCTGCGTCTTATTCAAGCTAAGTTGACCTTTGAATAGCTACCAGAGCGAATAAAAAAACTTTAAATATAATAATTCCCACGCGCGAGAATCGAACACAAAACCAATCGAGTTTACAGTCAAACGTCATCAAAGCCTTAATTCATAAAATATTTAATACAATTTTTTTTTAGCTTTACGCTGTATCCCGCACACAGCAGGGTAGGCAGAGGGAACCTAGTGTTAAGACATTCCGTTCCCCACTTTCCGCCGAATTCAGAGGCTTGCGTGTTAAGTGGCAGAACTTAACGCCGCGCTTTACCTCGACACCAGAGCGAAGAAAATGAAAATATAATTTCTACTCCTCGAGTGGGAATCGAACCCACAACCAATCGTTTACAGTCACACGCTTGTGCCACTGGGCCACGACTGGCCAAAAATTATAAATTACCTATATTTAATACAAAACTTATAAATTACCTATATTTTATAAAAAAAACCGCACAATTCCAACCAATTTGAGGTCACAAGCAACTTGACAATAAGATTAGCGCTCGCGTCCATTTGCGGCGGCCATTTTGCTGCAAACGTCAAACTTACAAAATGGATTCCCAAATGGTTTTAGAACGGTACCTACTGTCGTGTCAAAAACCGCGGGAAGTTTTGAAATTTGGCGATCGTCTGCACAGATTAAATATGTTGTTTTGTATCTGCTGTTTAATTAATTTATTGTTAATATATAGATAGATTATAAAATATAGAATATCTTTAAAGTTTTTTTTTTTAGCTTCACGCTGTATCCCGCACACAGCAGGGTAGGCAGAGGGAACCTAGTGTTAAGACACTCCGTTCCCCACTTTCCGCCGAATCGGAGCACTTGCGTGGTAAGTGGCGGAACTTAACGCTGCGCTTTACCTCGACACCAGAGCGAAGAAATTGGTAATATTAAATATTTCCTCCACTCCTCGAGTGGGAATCGAACCTACAACCAGTCGTTTACAAGCTTGTGCCACTGGGCCACGACTGGCCACATTATATATTGTTTTTTTTAACAAATAATATTGTAGACGTTTATCTTAAATAGTAATTAAAATATATTAGAAATAGTTTTTTTTTATATAATTTAATTTATATCACTACGAATATAAAGTCTGTACTTTTTTTTTAAATAATCTTTTTTTTATATAAATTCCTTTTTCCTTTCCCAATATCAGAGCTTAAGACTAAGTAAGCTTTAACCAAGTTTTTAAAATATACCATAAGAGAGTCCAGTTTCCTTTAGTTTTTCAATATTAATCTTATCTCTTAAATATTAAATGTAACTTATATCTATTACCATAGTATTAATATGACTTACTTCTATTACATATTTGTAAACATTTCTATTGATATTATATTAGAACATTATATTAGAAATATGTAGATTACTAACTCAGTCATTTTTTTCTGTTTAAGTATAACATCCATACTTATATTATAAATGCGAAAGTCTGTGTGTTTGTCTGTCACTCTTCACGGCTAATCTGCCGGTCCGATTTGGATGAAATTTAGAATGAAAGTAGTAAAAGTGACTGGGTCTAACATAGGCTACTTATTTTTTCAAAAATCAACCTCTAAAGGGTTGAAATAGGGGATGAAAGTTTATATGAAAAATCTAAATCTTGCTTGACCGATTATAATGAATTTTGGCATAAATATAGTTGATAATCTAAGCTTAAACATAGGCTACTTTATTTTTTAAAAATGCGCCCCCAAGGGTTGCAATATAACGAAATAGTTCACGCGGCGAAGCCGCGAGCGGGCCGCTAGTAGTCTATAGATGTCATATAGATGTCATAACGTCGCCATGGGCAGTGAAGTGCGTCTATCTGTAAAACCATTGATAGTGAGTTCGATTCTGACGCAGGAACATTATATTTAAAGTATATTTATTTGTCAGCTTCACTAAGTTTAATAAAGCGGCCGCAATCCGACGAGACCGCGTAGACTCGTTTCGCCACTTAACAAACAATGTCTCGTATCCGGCGGAAAGTAAACGGAGTGTCTTGACTCTAAGTTTACTAGGTTGAAAAATACCATATATATAATATAAAAATACTGTCACCCGTGAGGAGACGGGTTAGAATTCAATTCCCCTACGCAGCTGGTTAGCGTCCCGTAAAAGGCGGGTAACCCAGTAGTTTGGTGGTAGGAGATTCGTTCTCCAACTGGCTCGCGACCACTATCATGTCAAAGACGAACCGCCAAATATCTGATGATGTGTTCCGGTTCGATGTCATGTAAGCCAGCTCTCCCTATTCCTACCATCTCCATCCTTCCACCCTCCCTCCTGCCTCATAAGGCCGGCAACGCATCCACTTTTCTGTAGTGAATGTCTATGGACGAATGTAACTATTTACCATCAGGTGGTCCTTCTGCTAGATTGTCCCCCTTTCATCAGTAAAAAAATACCAACATTTATAACGAGGTTATGTATCAGCGAATTCTCTGCTTGTGGCCAGTCGTGGCCCAGTGGCACAAGGGTGTGACTGTAAACGACTGGTTGTGGGTTCGATTCCCACTCGAAGAGTGGAAATATTTAATATTTCCATTTTCTTCGCTCTGGTTTCGAGGCGTTAAGTTCCGCCACTTAACACGCAAGCCTCCGAATTCGGCGGAAAGTGGGGAACGGAGTGTCTTAACACTAGGTTCCCTCTGCCTAAAGCGTGAAGCTAAAAAAAAAAAACAAAGAATTCTCTGCTCAATTGAAACGCAGAGATAAAAAGTCATAACTACTGACTTTGTCCCTTACTTCCGGTTAAACTTAACGTAAGGTCGACAAGAGGTTGGTACAACTACTTTTTGTATTAAAAAGTTCATTTTTAATTTGTATTGATTGTGTACTTATTATTGGTTATTATGATGGCATTTATGTGACATACGTAAGACTTGTCTGTCGTCACTTGTTACTTCTATATCTGCTTTTGTCAGAAATGGAGAAAAAATGACTTTTTTTATATATATAACTTCATTCTGGTACCTGAAATTAAGAGAAAAGAAAGTTGATTACGGACAGTCTTAACATTAGGCTAAACTTCTCTCTGGTTACTTTTAAACATTTTTAAAGTGTTATTCCACACTTAGGAAAATTGAAAAAGACATTTAAAGAAAATGTATAAAAATTTAAACGCAGCGGGATTCGAACCCGTGCTCGAACGCATGCTCAGTGGTGAGAGCGCCTTAACGGTATTCAGGAGGCGCGGGTTCGAATTCCGCTGCGTTCAAATTTTAATACGTTTTCTTTAAATGTCTTTTTCTCTGGTTACCCCGCAATGCGGGATAAAGCGTGAAGCCGTGTATTTTTTTTAATAATTTCGCTTCAAACAATTTCCAGCCATCCGCCGTCTCAAATTGGGCGTGACGGGACCAAAACGCATCACAGAAAAAAACTTTAAACTATAAGATCATTCAACTCGAGTTGTTCAAAAAAGTTTGAGCAAAAACCCTAGCGATTGTGCTTTGTGCCGCTAAAATGTTACCGTTTGTGTTCTGTGCATATAATAAATACTAGCGCCCCGCTCGCGGCTTCACCTCGTTAACGATTCGTTATATTGCAACCCTCGGGGGTGGATTTTTGAAAAATAAAGTAGCCTATGTTTAAGCTTAGATTATCAACTATATTTATGCCAAAATTCATTACAATCGGTCAAGCGGTTTAGATTTTTCATATAAACTTTCATCCAGCTCTTTAGGGGTTGATTATTGCTGTATAATAAGTAGCTTATGTTTTACCTAGTAATTTTTAATAATTTCATTCTAAATTTCATCCAAATCGGACCGGTAGATTAGCCGTCAAAGCGTGACAGACAAACACACAGACTTTCGCATTTATAATATAAGTATGGATGTAACTGATTGCTCTCTGTACATGAGATATGTATATGAGAAACATTATTATTGGGGGCATTTATCTATGTAACAGAACCTGAAATAATGATTGTTTTTTTTTTCTGCTTGTCTGTTTGTTAGGTGGTGGAACTTAACGCCGCGCTTTGCCTCGACACCAGAGCGAAAAAAATGGCAATATTAAATATTTCCAGTCCTCAAGTGGGAATCGAACTCATAGCCAGTCGCTCTACATTCACATTTTGTACCTCTGGACCACGACTGGCCTCTTTTATAATTAGTTCAGAGATTCATTATTGACACATATAGCAGTGCAAGTAAAGAATGCAGTCGTAATACACTCCGCGTTCTGTCTTATGCTTTATTGCAGGACTTAGCAAACTACCCCGTCAGATTACATTACTTAATTAATTTTAATTGCAATATAATAAATATTAAAAATTATGTCGCTCAATTTTTGAAGTGAAAACTTGTTTAGGCGCGTTGAGCGTTTTGGTAGAGGGTAAAATCCTCGGTTCGCGTCACCGACATGCGACATGATAATAGTATATCTATAGCTATGGAGAGCCAGACTAGCGACTATTTCTGACTGTACTATGTATAATTAAGATAATTGTATATTAATTATTTTTTCAACCACTTTGTATTTATATTTTGTTCATGATCTGTTTAACCCATCATATGTAACTAATAAATAAAACATAAAAAAATTCATATAGTTTTTGCATATAGTTTTAATTACACTCTACTTAATAGTTCCGTTTTCACTTCTATCGGCAGTCCCACGACTGCTACTGTTTTTTTTTCCGCATAAGCAGAGAGAATGTAATGTTATGACACTCCGTTCTCCGTTTCTGTCTATATTTGAACTATCTTCTTCCAATTCGCGGAACCCAACACTGCGATTTATCTCACCAAATCAAGGTTAAAATATATTTTGTAATATAATATACCGAATAAATATTATCTTACCTCTAAAGAAAAATAGTTTTTGCTTACTTTTTCCTAGTAATTGGGAATAACCTATGTGCGTATTTATAGTTGCCCTTTCCTTAAGAATATCTGTACTATAATTATTCAGAGGCTATCGTGGCGTAGTAGTCTATAAGTTTGATCGATTGTGGGTTCGATTCTTAATTAGAGAAATATTCAAATGATTTTCATATTTATGTAGCATACAGGGACTTAGTGACGCTAATCAACACGTAATGAATAGAATTTCAAGCAATCTCTATGAACTATTTACATATAAATAATTAGACCCCCTAAGATTAAGTTCCGCCACTTAACACGCAATGCCTCCGAATTCGGCGGTGCGTGGGGAACGGAGTGTCTTAACACTAGGTTCCCTCTACCGTCTACCTTGCTGTGTGCGGGATACAGCGTGAAGCTAAAAAAAAATGACTTTTTTTGGGTAAGAATATTTTAGCAAACGGTTCGGATCATATCTGCGTTGTGTGTTAATAATAAAAGAAAATCATACACATACAGACATTCTTTTTTTCTGAATGGAATATTATGACACTAACTTCTCTTTGCATAACCTGCTATACAAATGAACAAACGTGAAGCTACAAAAAAATATTTTATACTACCTTAACCCTCGGGGGTGGATTTTTGATAAATAAACTAGCCTTTGTTTATCCTTATATTATCAACTATATTTATGCCAAAATTCATTATAATCGGTCAAGCTATTTAGATTTTTCATATAAACTTTCATCCCCTATTTCAACCCTTTAGAGGTTGATTTTTGAAAAAATAAGTAGCCTATGTTAGACCCAGTAATTTTTACTACTTTCATTCTAAATTTCATCCAAATCGTACCGGTAGATTAGCCGTGAAAGCGTGACAGACAAACATACAGACTTTCGTATTTATAATATAAGTATGGATTTATATCCAAGCGTCATTTTAGCGGCCACACTTTTTTTAACTACTTGAGTCATTTAGCGTATCTCTATAGTAAGAGTATCTATCACTCAAACTATTTGAATAGAAAATATATGTTGTATGTATTATACTCGTATGCCGTTATAACGGCGTTATTCCGTTATGCCGTTAGAGAGAGTGTGGAGAACGGAGTGTCTTAAGTTCTCTGTGACTGACTTGTAATTTACAAAAAAATACAAATTACGAAGCTCTTGATTTATTCTTTTATTTTATTTCTTGTCTCCCGCACACATTCGGGTAGGCAGAGGGAACCTAGTGTTATGACACTCCGTTATCCACGTACCGCCGAATTAGGAGGCATTGCGTGTTAAGTGGCGGAACTTAACGCCGCGCTTTGCCATGTAATATTAAATATCTCCTTACTTTACTCCTCGAGTGGGAATCGAACCCACAACCAGCCGCTTTACAGTCACACTTTATGCCACTACGCCACGACTGGCCCCTTTTAATTATGATTTTCGTGTAAAGTTTTGTTATGCGATGTTTTTTTCCATCCATCCATCCTCTACTTCAGGAAAACGAAGTATTACGTGCCAAGTGGCGGAACTCAACGCTGCGCTGTCCTTAGTACCACAACGAAAAATGAAAACAGAATTATAATTATTCGCCGAGAGAGAATTGAACCCACAACCAGTCGCTTACAGTCACACGTTCGTGCCACTGCGCCATGACTGGCCTACATTATATATGAAGAAATAAATAATTCTGCATTGCTTTTTGAATCACAAAACATGACAAAGTAGCTAGTCGTGGCGCAGTGGCACAAGCGTGTGACTGTAAGCGACTGGTTGTGGGTTCGATTCCCACTCGAGGAGTGGAAATATTTAATATTTCCAGTATCTTCGCTCTGGTGCCGAGGCAAAGTGCGGCGTTAAGTTCCGCCACTTAACACGCAATGCCTCCGAATTCGGCGGAAAGAGGGGAACAGCGTGAAGCTAAAACAAAAACAAAAATACATGACAATGCAAATAATTAAATAGAATTTGTTTCCACACTGTTTTTAGTCATTAAGTCATAAACTTTAAAAAAACTGTTATAATACTTAAAAAAATAATAAATAAATAACTTTTTTAAAGTGACGTTAATTGCTTACAAGGAAACTTAATTAAATTAATTAGGCATAATCGTTTTAAACTTCCGGTTACGACATTTTATTTAATAAAATTTAAAAAAGATATTTTAGAAAACGTATAAAAATTTGAACGCAGCGGGATTCGAACCCGCGCCTCCTGAAGACCGTCCAGGCGCTCTCACCACTGAGCCATGCGTACTACTACCAGCTTTGTCGAAATTCTTATACGCGCGATTACAACTTATTTTTGTTGTTAGATCGCTAGTAGGAGGCGCGGGTCCGAATCCCGCTGCATTCAAATTTTTATACGTTTTCTAAATGTTTTTTTCAATTTGCCTAAATGTGGAATAGCACTTTAAAAAATGTTTAATAAACAATCTATTTCTTTTTCCATCCGAAAACAATGCGTGTTCAATGGCGTAACTTAACGCCGCGCTTTGTCTCGGGTACTGGTACCAGAGCGGAGTATTTAAAATAATATATAATTAGTCCCCCATATTCCCCCGTGGGAACAGTCAGACGCTGTCCCACTGCACCACGAAGGCCGGCTTAATATCATAATATGTATGTCAATAGATTTATTTATAAAAAAAAAACATATATACAATAATAAAAGTTTAAAGTTACAAGTTTTTTGTTTGCTCAGCAAATTCGTGACTGCTCTGGAATGTGAGAACGATATAAGGCTGCTTATACACGGTATGTAGCTTCACACTTTTGACGCATAGCAGGGTAGGCAGAGAGTACCTTCGAGAGAGTGTCTAAACTCTCCGTTCTTAACTTCCGTTTGAGATATTGCGTGTTAAGTGGCGAAACTCAACGCCTCGCTTTATCTTCTTTTTTTTTTGTAGCTTCACGCTGTACCCTTAAGGGATAGTCAGAGAGAACGGAGCGCCAAACGCTACGGTCCCTGCATACTTCTTTCGCCTCGTCCACAGTCATCAACCTCTTCATACACGCCCTCCGGGGGGTCCTCATGCGCCTTACGTTACCTTCCTCCAGTATCGTCGATACTGTGTTTCCGAAGGGCAACCGAGGTCTCCCCCTGCCTCTCTTACCACTCACCTTTGCTTTGTCTTCTTAATTGCAATATAATCATCCCCCCTTCAAATCCCACAGAATCGAACCAACGATGACTGTTTTTAATATGTTCTTGCTGTTTTTAATATATACTATTTTTAATATATATAACATATACACGAGTATACGACGACGAGTGGACGAGTGGCCAGTCTTGGTCCAGTGGCACAAGCGTGTGACTGTAAACGACTGGTTGTGGATTCGATTCCCACTCGAGGAGTGGAAATATTTAATACTTCCATTTTCTTCGCTCTGGTGTCGAGGTAAAGCGCGGCGTTAAGTTCCGCCACTTAACACGCAATGCCACCGAATTCGGTGGAAAGTATGGAACGGAGTATCTTAACACTAGGTTCCCTCTGCCTACCCTGCTGCGTGCGGGATACAGCGTGAAGTTAAAAAAAAAGAAAGTTATTTAGTCATCACTAAAAAAGTGCATTTAAAAACTCTTTCTTGACCAGGTCTGTAGTCGCCCTTATAATGTACAAGACTACGCACGCAAGAACATAATAACAAGTGGGAGTTGCCGTGCAATTTGTTTACTACTAGGAAAGTTAATTTCTATACTATAGTATATACTATAGTTGTAATCTATTCTGTAGAAGTGCGTAGGGCAATTACATTGTATTTTTTATGTTAGTGACCATTTAGAGACGCAATTCTCTGTTTACCACTACGTGCGTAGGACGGATTATCTTGATTTTTTATGACCACTCAGTGACGCGACTCTCTGTTTTGCACTTCCGAGAGTTACCAGGATTAGATTGTACGTGAAAAATATCGGGAAGTAGCATTGGTTTTTTTTTTTTAATTTATTTGACTATTTAGTGATTTAGTGCATATCTGTTTTTTTGCCTAACTTTTGAGGTTTTTAAGAACATTTGACTATTCGCTTTCTAGTTCTGACTTTTTTTGTCAAATATAGTTGTGTCTTAGTTTTGGTTTGTATATATATTTTTATGTATATATATTTTTATGTATATATATTTTTATGTATATATATTTTTATGTATATATATTTTTTATACTAGCAACCGCCTCTTTGCTCTGCATGGCGGGAAGAGCTGATCGAAGTGCATATTTAATGTTATTACATATTAAAAAACGTTTGAAAAGCAAACACTTAACACTAACATAATAATTAACGTTCCACAACGTTCTCTCTGAGTACCCTTCTATGTGGGTAAAAACGGAAAACTGTATTTTTGTAATATTTCCCCAATCCGGTTCAGAACCTGTAACTATCGAGTCCGTAACTCGATTACACCATAAGGGAATTTAAACTATTTAGTATTATAACCTGTTTTATAACACCCTGTATTAGAAATTGATAATCGTAATACGAAATGGCGGCATTATAAAGCGTGTTCAGAAACACACAATAAATCATTCTATAAAAGTAATCGTGGAAAAAAATACTAATTGTCTATTAGATGCATCAGAACATGATGCATCAGAGATGCAGTGTAAAAGATGCATAAGTCAGGATTTTAAAAAAATTGGAGCCAGTCGTGGCGCAGTGGCACAAAGTGTGACTGTAAAACGACTGGTTGTGGGTTCGATTCCCACTTGAGGTGTAAAAATATTAAATATTTCCATTTTCTTCGCTCTGGTGTCGAAGCAAAGCGCGACGTTAAGTATCGAATACGGCGTTGCATGAGGAACGGAGTGTCTTGACACTAGGTTCCCACTCTCGAATCTGCTGCATGCGGGCTACAGCGTGAAGAAGAAAAAAAAAGATATTTTAAAATATATATATCAATAGATATCACACTTATTTTTAATACACTCTCTCTTTCTCTCTCTCTCTCTACATTCCGTAACAAATAGATATTTCTTTAAAATAACTAAAAACGCTTTTACAATTTATCTAAAAATAAAACTTAGACCTTTTATTTAGTGACCTCTGCCCAAATATCTGTAGTTCTCCATTTTGTTTTCGGTTCCTCATGTTGGTATCATTGAAACTGTCAAATTTGACAAACGATGTGTCCATACTTTCAACTTTTTTTTAATATAATTAGTGGAATTTTTGTTTGAGATATCATTTATTTGTGACTATAGATTGATATTTTATCATATTGCTGTTTTTTTTGTTTGATTTGATAAATAAGTAGTAAAAACTTTTAAACATTTTTAAAGTGTTATTCCACACTTAGGAAATTTGAAAAAGACATTTAAAGAAAACGTATAAAAATTTGAACGCAGCGGGATTCGAACCCGCGCCTCCTGAATACCGTTCAGGCGCTCTCACCACTGAGCCATGCGTTCTACTAGCCGCTGCGTCGAAATTCTTATACGCTTTGTTACAACTTATTTATGTTGTTAGCATCTCTGTAGAGAGATTTTTACAAATTTCTGCTACCCAAAGATTATTCTACGAACAATCATTTGGCAAGAGAGAATGCTATTTATTAAATACTTTTAAACATTTTTAAAGTGTTATTCCACACTTAGGAAAAAATCTCTCTAGCTTTCTAATTGTGAAAGAATATCTCCTCAGATTACCCCTTACAAACAAACATACAAACTTTACCTCTTTATTATATTAATATAGATATTTGCAAGAAATGTCTCCTCACAAAATCAAACCCAAAACTTGCATCTAAACACTAACCACTAAACCATGAGAACTTTGCATTCCAATTGTATTCGAGAGAGCTTTTGCAACGAATTTAACATTAAATTGTAAGTAAGTAAAACCTTTAGTCTAGCTAATCTTTATTGCGAGTCCACACTCTCGCCGCAGCGCTCTCAGACGGATTGTGGTTCTGCATGTTCTATTTAAAAAGTTTACTATGTTTAAAGTATGGAGTGTGGAGTGGAAATGTTGAATAGTTAATGCTGTTTTCGGTTAAAGTAGGTACAGGTTCATATTTTATGCAAGGTATTAGTGTAAGAATTAGTATTTGATTGATCGATAAGTTAGAAGTAGGGTTGGCACCCCCATGGCGCGGTAATTAGCAGCGTTTGATTGTAACCGCGATTGGTTGCCGCTTCAAATTTTATTTTGGGGGAAAGATTATATTTAAAATATTTTCATTACTTTGCTGTAGTGAACAAGGCGCGGCGTTAAGTTACGTCATTTAACACTTAATCGATTGTAAGGGGAAAGTATCTATCTCTATTTTACTCTACTGGATCGTTCCACATGTTCTGTTTAAAAAGTTTACTATGTTTAAAGTATGAAGTATGGAGTGGAAATGTTGAATAGTTAATGCTGTTTTCATTTGCGGTGGTTAAAGGTTCATATTTTGTGCAAGGTTTTTAGTGTACGAATTAGTATTTGTTTGATTGATTAGTTAGAAGTAAGATTGAAACCGTCGTGGCGCAGTGGTGAGCAGCGTTTGATTGTATGTGGGTTCAAATTTTATTGGGGGGAAAGATTATATTTAAAATATTTTCATTACTTTGCTGTAGTGAACAAGGCGCGGCGTTAAGTTACGTCATTTAACACTTAATGTCTCGATTACAAGTGGAAGTATCTATCTCTATTTTACTCTACTGGATCGTTCCACATGTTCTGTTTAAAAAGTTTACTATGTTTAAAGTATGGAGTGAAATGTTGAGTGGTTAATGCTGTTTTCATTTGCGGTGGTTAAAGGTTCATATTTTAAGCAAAGGTATTAGTGTAAGAATTAGTATTTGATTGATCGATAAGTTAGAAGTAGGGGAGTAGGGTTGGCACCCCCATGGCGCGGTAATTAGCAGCGTTTGATTGTAACCGATTGTTTGTAGGTTCAAATTTCATTTGGGGAATGATTATATTTAAAATATTTTCATTTCTTTGCTGTAGTCAACATAGCGTGGCGTTAAGTTACGCCATTTAACACGTAATCGATTGTAAGAGGAAAGTATCTATCTCTCTGCTACTCTACTCGATGGTTCTGCATGTTCTATTTAAAAAGTTACACTAAGTTTAAGTAAAGAGTGGAAATGTTGAATAATTAATGCTGTTTTCATTTGCGGTGGGTAAAGGTTCATATTTTAAGCAAGGTTTTTAGTATAGGAATTGATCGTCTTTATACCAAAGACAAAGCGCAGCGTTGAGTTCCGACACTGGAGAACGGAGAGTCTTAACACTAAGTTCTCTCTGACTACCCAAATATGAAAGAAATTGAGTGAAGCTACATAATAGCGTTTGATTAATTGATAAATTTAAAACTTAAATAGGTTAGGTGAGGCCAGTCGTGGCGCACTGGCACAAAGTGTGACTGTAGAGCGACTGGTAGTAGGTTATCCGAGGCAAAGCGCGGCGTTAGGTACCGCCACTTAACACGCAATGCCTCCGAATTCGACGGAGAGTAGGGCACGGAGTGTCTTGAGTGTCTTAACACTAGGTTCCCTCTTCCTAACCTGCGCCTACCCTACTGTGTGCGGGATGTTATACGATACAGTTTTAACAACACGTGGCGTTGAGTTACGCTACTTAACACGCAATACTCAATGAACGCACAAGTGGAGAAAAGAGTCACTATATTCTGAATGTAAGCCGCAAATACATCGAAACCGGTCACCCTCCGCATTTCAGCGAGACGCATCGCCGCTTAACAATCAGATTACAACAGATACTGATATATGGGGTGTAAACTTATACCAAATTTACGAATCACGGTTCATTAATTATTTATATAATGTAGATACTAGTTATAATAACTTGGTGTTGCTTGAAAAAATTTTTTTTTTTTAGCTTCACGCTGTATCCCGCACACAGCAGGGTAGGCAGAGGGTACCTAGTGTTAAGACACTCCGTTTCCCACTTGTCGTCGTATTTTGGAGGTATTGCGTGTTAGGTGGAACTTAACGCCACGCTTTACCTCGACACCAGAGCGAAGAAAATGGAACTATTAAATACTTCCACTCCTCGAGTGGGAATCGAACCCACAACCAGTCGTTTACAGTCACAAGCTTGTGCCACTGCGCCACATAAGCGTATATAAAGTACAAAAATAATTTAAATATTTAAATTCCCCGCTCACGGATCGAACCCACAACCATAGCGTTTGCAGTCAGAGGCTGTCCCACTGCGTTATAGCTATCTCTGGGGGCTAGTAATGCTTAGTTTAACCGATAATTGATATGTTGCGAGGGATCACTAACTTTATTATGAAAGTTGTTAAAATGTTAGTCATATTGAAGTGGCTTAGGGTTCGATTTTGAGTAACAATAAGTATTTTTTTATTTAAAATATTTATAAAATCATTATTTATATATAAGTGTATGGGGCCAGTTGTGGCGCAGTGGCAAGAACGTGTGACTGTAAACGACTGGTTGTAGGTTCGATTCCCACTCGAGGAGTGGAATTATTTACATATTTTCGTTCCCTTCGCTCTGGTATCAGAGGTAAAGCGCGGCGTTAAGTTCCGCCTCTTAACACGCAATACCTTCGAATTCGGCGGTGCGTGGGGAACGTAGTGTTAAGACTAAGTTAACACTAGGTTCCCTCTGCCTACCCTGCTGTGTGCGGGATACAGCGTGAAGCTAAAAAAAAAAAGAATAAGTCCATCGGGGCGCAGCGGGACTGTAAACGCGATGATTGTGGGTTCGATCTCCATTCGGGGAAATGACTATATTTGTTAGGTCTGGTGCCTAAAATAAAGCCCGGTGTTAAGTTCCGCCACTTGACAAGTAACGATAAAGTTTTGGGCAGAAAGTGGAGGACGGAGTCAGAGAGAACCTAGTGTCTCCAGTGTCTACGCACTCCGTCGTCCACTGTCCGCAAGAAAATCGACGAAGGACGCTCTCTCTATACAAATAAACATCCGTACTTATATTATAAATGCGAAAGTCTGTGTGTTTGTCTGTCACGCTTTCACGGCTAATCTACCGGTCCGATTTGGATGAAATTTAGAATGAAAGTAGTAAAAGTGACTGGGTCTAACATAGGCTACTTATTTTTTCAAAAATCGACCTCTAAGGGGATGAAATAGGGGATGAAAGTTTATATGAAAAATCTAAACCGCTTGACCAATTGTAATGAATTTTGGCATAAATATAGTTGATAATCTAAGCTTAGACATAGGCTATTTTATTTTATAAATATGCGCCCCCGAGTGTTGCCATATAACGAAGAAGTTCACGCGGCGAAGCCGCGAGCGGGCCGCTAGTTAATATATAAAAGTCACTATAATTCTAACCCCAAATAACCAAACCCTCAGAGAGTGATATTAGATGATGTATAATAAAAATGATTACTTAAACATGGATTAAATAATAAAATTAGTATTAGATATATTGAGATGTTAAAGATGAGGGATGCTGGGAGAGGTTTATGCAACTTTATATAATATACTTTTAAACATTTTTAAAGTGTTATTCCACACTTAGGAAAATTGAAAAACTCTTACAAAAGAAAAGATACACTTAGAAAAGATATTTAGACATTAGACTGCTACCCAATGAAATCTCTCTACAGAGATGTTAACAACAAAAATAAGTTGTAATAAAGCGTATAAGAATTTCGACGCAGCGGATAGTAGAACGCATGGCTCAGTGGTGAGAGCGCCTGGACGGTATTCAGGAGGCGCGGGTTCGAATCCCGCTGCTATCAAATTTTATGTATTTATGTACTCTAAGAATAAAAGTAATTTATTTTCATTACATTGCTCTCGTACGGCAAAGTCCAGTGTTAAATTCCGCCACTTTAAATTTAATGTAGAATCATTTTAAACTTAGTCTAGAACTTGCGCATGACGTGAAAAAAGAAATGTCTTGTTGCCAGGTCCTTATCCTGTACAGGAGAAAGCATACAGCTTTCTTTCATATTATACCTATTATATAATATATTAAATAATATAAACATGGGGCCAGTCGTGGCCCAGTGGCACAAGCGTGTGACTGTAAACGACTGGTTGTGTGTTCGATTCCCACTCGAGGAGTGGAAATATTTAATATTTCCATTTTCTTCGCTCTGGTGTCGAGGTAAAGCGCGGCGTTAAGTTCCACCACTTAACACGCAATGCCTCCGAATTCGGCGGAAAGTGGGGAACGGAGTGTCTTAACACTAGGTTCCCTCTGCCTACCCTGCTGTGTGCGGGATACAGCGTGAAGCTGAAAAAAAAAATTATAATATATATAAAATTTAAATTAAATATACAAATTACCCATGATTCTTAACATACGTAGACCCCAAAAACACAAAGTACGGCGTTAAGTTCCACCACTCAGTTCAGTTTTTACATTGGACAGAAAGGACAAACAGACAGAGTGTCTTGACACTAGATTCTCTCTGCCTACAATGTTGGCTATCTCTCGTTGTAACCACTCCTATATTAAAACTAAGGGCGAGACATTATTTCGGTACATTTAATCGAGATATGATTAATAGAATTAACTTGTTAGTGTTACAATAACTTTTGATCCTAATTTTTATTTATTACTAGCGGCCCGCCCACGGTTTCATCGCGTTTGCTAAACAACTGTTTCGTTATATTGCAACCCTCGGGGGTGGATTTTTGAAAATTAAAGTAGCCTATGCTTAACCTTGGATTATCTACTATATTTATGCCAAAACTCATTAAAATCGGTCAAGCGGTTTAGATTTTTTATATAAACTTTCATCCCTTATTCCATCCTTTAGAGGTGGAGTTTTGAAAGTAGTTTGACCCTGGAATTTTTACTACTTTCATTCTAAATTTCATCCAAATCAGACCGGTAGATTAGTCGTGAAAGCGTGACAGACAAACGGACAGATTTTTGCATTTATAATATAAGTATAGACTAGTGCTTTAATTTTTCAAGCTTAACAAAGTTAATAAATGTTATTATGGCAGTTATTACTAATATAAGGCGCGGCGTTGAGTTCCGCCACTCAACATTAAATTCAGTAGAAAGCGGAGAACGAAATGGCTAAACATTGGACCTTTCTTCAAGTTCTCTAAGCATGAATAAAGTTTGTTATGGCGACTTCCCCGTACTTGTTATATATTAGCTGATCTATTATGATTCTCCATCAGAATTTGCAATTTTCATAACCAATTATATCTTCAGTCCTGCCTAAACTTCAAAGGTATACAATAAAAAAGATTCATTCAAATCTGTCCAGTACGGACAGACGAACAGACCGACAAGAAATTAAAAAATCATAGATTAATATTATAGTGGCCAGTCGTGGCGCAGTGGCACAAGCGTGTGACTGTAAACGACTGGTTGTGGGTTCGATTCCCACTCGAGGAGTGGAAATATTTAATATTTCCATTTTCTTCGCTCTGGTGTCGAGGTAAAGCGCGGCGTTAGTTCCACCACTTAACACCCAATGCCTCCAAATTTGACGGAAAGTGGGTAACGGAGTGTCTTAATACTAGGTTCCCTCTGCCCACCCTGCTGTGTGCGGGATACAGCGTGAAGCTAATAAAAATATTATTAATATTATATATCTGTTTTTATATTTGTCAGCAAAAGTAACCAAAGCACTTACACCCCCAAAGGAAAGACACCCGCTTGTTGACTTGTTCAACATCAAGAATGAGGTAGAAAGTGGAGAATGTTAAGTTTCGCTACTCAAAAAGCATGTGTTGTAGAGTGACTGGACACTAAGCTCTGTCTACTTACCATTCTGTTCTTATGTCTGTCAGCAAAAGTAAGCAAAGCACTTACCCCTCCCCGTTGCCATTCGTGTAAAAAAGTAAATAATTACTGATGACGTAATCATCATCTAGACTCCCCTACCCCCCATATCATCCAAAATAAGCAAAGGATATGTAGGGAACTATTACATATAATTATTATTTATTTAGTATATTTCATTTGTACGTTTATTTATTACAACAAAACATAATACGTTGTTTATTTATTATTTATATTTTATTATTTAAAATTAAATTAAATTAAATAGCTTCACGCTATATTCTGCACACATTCGGGTAGGCAGAGGGAACCTAGTGTTAAGACACTCCGTTCCCCACGCACCGCCGAATTCGGAGGCTTGCGTGTTAAGTGGCGGAATATACGCCGCGCTTTACCTCGACACCAGAGCGAAGAAAATGGAAATATAATTTCCATTCCTCGAGTGGGAATCGAACCCACAACCAGTCGTTTACTGTAGTCACACTCTTGTGCCACTGGGCCACGACTGGCCACAAATTCTTATATACTGTTTATATTATTTCACTATACATAATACAATATCATATTTACGTACGTATTAGCATTTAGTTTATAATATAAATAATATTCGGAAGCCGCCGGTAGTTGTGAATTCTTTCACCGGCGTAGCGGCTAATATTTAAGGCAAAACAGTCGTTACTTTGCTTTCGATACGCTTACTGTTATTCCCTTGTTTTCTTTGTTCTCCGTATATTACCAGTTTTTACTTGTGCTTATTTATTTATTATATTATTATTTCGTGGTGTATAAAACTATTTTATTAACTATTGTGCAATTTTAAATCTATAATTGTACTTTTAAAGTGGTGTTGAAATATACGTTATAACACAAGTAAGTGGACTTTAAATTTCTACCACATCAACAGTACAGATAGACACCCGCTTGTTGACTTGTTCAACATCAAGAATGAGGTAGAAAGTGGAGGATGTTAAGCTTCGCTACTCAAAAAGCATGTGTTGTGGAGTGACTGGACACTAAGCTCTTTCTACTTACCATTCTATGCGAGATAAAAAGTGAACAGAAAATAACATTCAATTCTTTATTAATATTTAATGTAAATTTGTAAATGATTTAGATGTGGCCAGTCGTGGCCCAGTGGCACAAGAGTGTGACTGTAAACGACTGGTTGTGGGTTCGATTCCCACTCGAGGAGTGGAAATTATATTTCCATTTTCTTCGCTCTGGTGTCGAGGTAAAGCGCGGCGTTAAGTTCCGCCACTTAACACGCAAGCCTCTGAATTCGGCGGAAAGTGGGGAACGGAGTGTCTTAACACTAGGTTCCCTCTGCCTACCCTGCTGTGTGCGGTATAGCGTGAAGCTATTTTTTTTTTTTTATAAATGATTTTGTATTTAATCAAGACGTTTTCTTTTAACATACGCACAAGTTACATGCAATGGGCGTTACTTTTTAAATGCATTTTTGTATGCATTCGTAAATGTTAACTTTGTTATTTATTATTTATTTATTTTATTTACGAACTTGGAGGTTTCGTTTATTTTCAAATGTTGTTGATATTCTGTGCGATAGCATAGAAGAATGTAACATTAACTAAAGCTCGCTTTGACTGCCTGAGCTCTTCTCTTATCTTCTCTTCTCTCTTCGTGACTAAACTAAACAAGATAACCTGACGAAATACGTTCTAAAAGTTAATTAATTATAGTTCTAGACAGATCAAGATCTTTTAATAGATTATAAACAGATTTCGCTGTACGATCTCTCGCGCCCACTTCTATTGCCTGCAAAGTAACTCAAAACTTTTTTTTACACATATATTATGTTTGTTTCAGAACCGGATTAAAACTACGTCAACTTACCGACGGCCGCCATCTTGTCCAAATAATATACACACCAAATGGCGCCATTCAAGACTGCGAGTACATAACCGAAGGGAAAGCCGCTAGGAATTTTCTAAAAACTTTAAGAAAAGAATTAAAATTGGCGCTAGACGAAGAAAGTTTTAGATTGCAAGAGAAAAAATCGAAAACGGACAACGAAAAATTCTACCGCCATTTTGGCAACGTGACGTTTCGAGTTTTGAAAGATGGCGAACCTTTGCCGCCAAATATTGCGTCATGGTTCAACTATGACAGATTAAAAAATGAATGTTTTGAACGTCACCAAGAGTTAACTTATATGATGGAGCATAAAGATGATTCTGGACTAACGAGGTAATAAATTAATATATATTTTTTACTCATTAAATCATTCACATTTGCACGTGCTTTAAAAATGTCTATATACCTACATTTATAATTTCATGCCGATGCAATGACCTCTTCCACACTGCACACCTTTGGATCCTGCGCCAATATAATTAGGTTATATAAATATCTCTTTCATAACGTATTTGCTAGTAATAATTTCTAAATTTTTAAATAAGCAAGCCACAGAGTATGGCAGGATTTATTAGATACGGAAAAGAATGCGCACAGAAAAAATATAAATATGGATGTAACAACTTTTTAAAAAGGAAACTTATTTTTAATGTTTTTGCGTTACTTCGTTAACGTACTTGTATTTTATTTGTTAATATAAAATTTACTTCTTCATTATATAATAATTATATGCACGTTAATATTGCACGATTACTATATTTGGCTGTATAATTTTATTCTTTGATTACTTCTTATTTATGATACTTGAAATGTGTCAATGTCAAAAAACTGTGCATTGAAATTAGTAAAATAAATGGTTTTTGTAACAAAAATATGGATAAAAACGAATAAAATTAAGTTTCTTAGATTCTTTATCGAATATAACATGACTTTAATTATGGAATATATAGCTTTTTAATTTTATCTTTTTATATACTATATATAACGGTGCATTTTTATTATTAATAATAAAACTCTAGTCTATTTCTCATGTTTCCTGCAGCGGCTCTCCCTAGTTAGTTATCATCACCTTCAGTTCATTCCAACGTTCTATCATATCGCTTTGGGCTCTTGGTATTTTCTACAAAACTTTTGAATTTCCAAAAGTCTTTTGCTTGCAATACAAAATATTCAACTCTGGTTTTTGGCCATTCGTGCATGGATGACAGGTCACGCAGGTCGTTCAGGGAGAATTTCATAATGCCTGGGACAAAATGGTGTGGCGCTGGACAACTAGCCGAGAGCTACAACGACCTGGGCGCGGACAGAAGCGAAGATATCTGCTGTAGGGCTCACGACAACTGCAGAATGAACATTGGAGCATTCCGACGGAGGTTCGGCTTGTTTAACTATAGGCCGTATACGATATCGCACTGTAGGTGCGACAGGAGGTTGGTTGATTTTGATCCTTCTGGGTTCCTTCTTTTTGGTGGCTTCAGGTGCTCAGGTAGTGCTATTGCGTTGGGATGGTGTGTCATGTTATTTAATATATTAAATCTGTGCATAACTCCCAATTTATAGTTGTTAGGTTAAACACCAATAAAATCTACCATTCACGACGCGACGCGACGCGACCATCTTATCAAATTTTTATTAGGCGCGTTGAAACGAAAATATTTGTAACTAACTTTGAAGCTTTATCAGGTACGTCAGCTATAAAATGTCGAGTGATCTATGTAGGTAGTTACAGCTTCGTATGACGGATCGCGTTATTTATGACAAAATTAAAAACGTTGGTGGTCGGAGAGGTCATTACATCGGTTTTCGTATCACGACTACCCACCATGGTTATATTATCGGAATAATTGACAGAACGAAGCGTGATTCCATGGATTTGCTCCGGGTACCTGGGACTAAGTGGTGTGGGAAAGGCTACTCCGCAACCAGGTATTCCCAACTGGGAGGTTATACGAGGACAGACAGATGCTGTCGTGTCCATGACCTAAGATGTCCGTTTTGGATCGGTGGCATGGAAAAGAAGTATGGGCTGTACAACTGGCGTGTTAACACCCTCATGCATTGCAGATGCGATGAAAGGTTTGTACTAGGTTCAAATATTGTACGTGTCAAGTAGTTGTTAGAAAAATTGATGTTTAATCTATGGTTAGTCTGAGCTTTTTTGTTTTTAGGATTTGTGTGTTTTTTAATCTGTGTTTAAAATATAATATTTTATGTATTATGTATGTGTATTTATTGTGTTTTGTGTGTTTTATTTTATTGCATGCATGTGTTGTGTGTTTTGTGTTGTGTGTATTTTCAATATATTAGCATTTAAAGCTGTTTTTGTTAAAACTAGAAAAGTTTTTTTCAAAGTAAATAAAGAAAACTTATCTTTATGGTTTCATCGCTATTATTACAGAAAATAAATAGTAAAAATTTTATATATACGGCTTAAGTTATACCAAATTAGTTTGTAACTTATATATTGTGATACGTTTATAAATTTAAATGTCCCTACAAAGATTTTTTTAGCTTCACGCTGTATCCCGCACACATTAGGATAGGCAAAAGGAACCTAGTGTTAAGACACTCCTTTCCCCACTTCCCAAATTCGGAGGCATTGCGTGTTAAGTGACGAAACTTAACGCCGCGCTATGCCTCGACACTAGAGCAAAGAAAATAGAAACATTAAATATTTCCACTCCTCGAGTGGGAATCGAACCCACAACCAGTCGTTTACAGTCACACGCTTGTGCCACTGCGCCACGACTGGCCCCAATACTATTTATTACATCTAAAATAAAGATTACCGTATTGCAGTTAAGTTACCCCTCAGATTTTAAAAAACATTTTAAAATCGAATTGACGACTTTTGGCATAACAATCTTAAATAACTAAGTTGCTTCACGCTATATTCCGCTTAAGGTAGGTAGAATAGACCTAGTGTCAAAATATTCCGTTCTCCACTTTCTTCCCGAAGTCTAGACATACAAAAGAGGATAGTCAAAGAGATCTTAGTGTCAACACACTCTGTTCTCCACATTCTAAAATCGGATCACTACGTTTTAAATGGCGGAACTAAGTTACAGCCCATATGGGATTATAAAAAAGCTTTGAAGCACCCAAATGATTAAATTAATAGAGTCGTTCCCTTGGACGCGGTAAAAAAAGTTTTTTTTTTATATATATAAAAAATAAGTAATAATAAAACGTAACGCTGTCCTGTCGTCGGTGAGATAAGAAAGGGAATATAGGAAGGAGTGGAGACGTATGTTTTTAAGTTTTTAGAAAGATTTTTTTTATTTTATTGTTGGATTGGTTTAGATTTTAGACTTTAAGGCAGATTATTTTTACTTTTTTTAATTATTTTTTTTATAATTTTAAGTAGATTTTTAGGCAGAATGTTTTTTCCTCCTTTTATTTAATTCTGTTTATGATTCTTAGTTGGTATAATTTAGATCTTAGATATATTTATGGCAGAATAGTTTTTTTTCTATGAGTACCGAAAAGTTACTTAGTCATTTTAACTCAAATTTGAAGCTTTATTTATACCGCTGTGTTACGCATAAATAATTTTTAATATATGTTTCTCTTAATTTGATTAGACAATGTGCGGCGTTAAGCTCTGACATACAATCAGCTCTTAAGGAACAGAAATTACACGAGTAAATAAACGTATTACTCTAAAACTGAAAACGTCTAAATCTAAAGAAAATCAGTGACATACTAAAAAATGCAATTTATAAGATAATAATGTGAATTTTAAAATAAGTTTTTAATGTTCGCTTTCAACGATGTTTTTAGCAAAATCTAAACTTGTAACAATTACCTTCCGTCCGTCCGTCCTTATTTATTATGACTTAAGTCACCGTTTATGACATAAGTCACTCAGCTATTATTTTTTATTTATTTTTTTTTTTGTTTTATTTATTTAATAATTTATTTTATTTATTATTATACTTATTAAGTATATAGTTAAAAAAAAAGTTTTTGTCTAATCACTACTATCTCTCTGTTTACCCTTCTGTTTGCTGTGAAAGCATTTATTTACATACACGACTCCACTCCTTTCTAAGCACGACAATCAAATAGCCCGATAGCGTCTCATACCTTCTAATTGGTGTCTATAAATTACTTCGTCCGTCTGTTTGTTGTTCACATGAATATGAAGTTTAATTAATATAAAATATATATAAATATTATCAAAACTGGACAAGCTTCTTGGGAAATTGATATTAGTAACTTGTCTGTTATGGCACAGTGGGTGTCAAATACACTGTAAATGTGATTGGTGTTGGGTTCGATTCGATTCTTAGCTGAAAGACTGATTTTTTTTATCTTCACGCTGTATCCTGCACACAGCTGGGTAGGCAGAGGGAACCTAGTGTTAAGACACTCCGTTCCCTACATTCCGTCGAACTCGGAGACATTGCGTGTTAAGTGGCGGAACTTAATCCCGCTTTGCTTCGATACCAGAGCGAAGAAAATGGAAATATAAATATTTCCACTCCTCGAGTGGCAATCGAACCCACAACCAGTCGTTTACAGTCACACGCTTGTGCCATTGCACCACGACTGGCTCCAAGACTGATTATATTTAAATACTGTTCATTTTACTGTTCTGGTAAGACACAATGCGTCGTAGAGTTCCGACACTCACCACATAATATCTTGAATTTGATCTGAAAGTGGAGAACAGATTGTCTTGTCACTAGGTCCTATCTATAAGCTATAAGCGAATATTTCTTTTAAAAATTATTTTCAATTTAAAATAAGCGCGGCGTTATGTTCCGCCACTTAACACACAATGCCTCCTAATTGGGCGGAAAGTGGGTAACGGAGTGTCATAACACTAGGTTTCCTCTGCCTACTTTGCTGTGTGCGGGATACGGCGTGAAACTAAAAAAAGATAACAATAAATATTTAAAAATGTATAAAAATTAAAACACAGCGGGAATCGAACCCGCACCCCTTATAAACCGTTCAAGATGAGCTAGTTTGAATCTCGCTGATAACAAAAGTAAGTTGTAACAATCATATAAGAATGTTGACTTAGAATAAGAACGTATAGCTTTGTTCTGCAGCGCTTTTACAGTATACAAAAGAAGCTAGTTCGAATCCCACGATATATTTTTATAGATTTTCTTTATTACTTTTGATATATTTATGCGAATAGTTATTAAAAATCTGACAGAGAGATTTCACTTAGTCTGTTCTCTACTCTACACCTTTTGTCCACTATGTTCTTCACTTGCTTCTCAGGCAGACTTTTATATGACTGTGTTTCCTAAGAAAGTAGTTCCTCTAAGCTTCTTGTAGAGAAAATCAAGTATGTAGACACTCCATTCTTCCTATTGCGCGAATTTAAGATATTACGTGCTGAGTGGCGGAACTCAACGCCGCGGTATTGTTATTATTTAAATGTATACATTCCCCCGAGTGGGAATGGAACACTCAACTTATACCATCGGATAAATAAATAAAATAAAAAAAAAGATATACAGTGAGACGCTGTAAATCCTATTATTTTTTAATTTATTGTAAATTGCTTGATGTATGGCGGAACTTAACGCCACGTTATCTTATCACTAGAACGGAGAAATGAAGAATTATAATATAACTTGAATATAATCAGTCCCTCTAACAGAAATTGAACCCACTACCACCAAAATACAATCAAACGCCCCAACTTCTATTAATTACATTACATTACTACACTACGGCCATTATAAAGGAGAATTAGGGGCAAATTAAAAAAAAATGACTACAACACTCAAAGATCTCTCAAAAAAGACAAGCCGTGAAGATATTATGATGGTAATAAGAAAAAAGCCCACAGAATCCCATTCAAACCGTTTTGACTCTGTTTTTAAGAGTTTTATTAGTTGAAAGCCATCCTTTTTGGCACAGAATAGACACTTTTTGGAAGTGTTATATGTATTTGAACGAAATCACTTTAAACGAAAGTGTAGGTCAAACACTATTTGACATTTTTAAAGTGTTATTTACATACTTGGGAAGTTAAATTACATATTTATATAAAATTTGGTGTGCTTCGATGATCCCTAGGGAAATGTTTGTATTTAAATTATATTTAATTTCTGGCTCTGGTAAGGTAAGGCAAAGTAGGGTAGGATAAAATTGTAACTGCGATTAATGTGAATTCGACTTCCACTTGAAGAAATAATCTAAATTAATCATTGAAAAACTCATACATACATACATTGGGGCCAGTCGTGGCGCAGTGGCACGAACGTGTGACTGTAAACAACTGGTTGTGGGTGCGATTCCCACTCGAGGAGTGGAAATATTTAATATTTCTATTTCTTCGCTCTAGTATCAAAGGTAAAGCGCGGCGTTAAGTTCCGCCACTTAACACGCAATGCCTCCGAATTCGGCGGAAAGTGGGGAACGGAGTGTCTTAACACTAGGTACCCTCTGCCTACCCTGCTGTGTGCGGGATACAGCGTGAAGCTAAAAAAAGAAAAATACAGTTAGGAAACATATAAAATTGTTTTTGAACGCAGCGGGATACGAACCTGCACCTCTTAGAAACCGTCCAAGCGCTCTGATCGCTAAGCCTATTACAACTTACAACTTATTTTTATTGTTAGCATCTCCGTAGAGAGATTTTTACTAATTTCCGCTACCCAAAGATTATTCTACGAACAATCGTTTGGCAAGAGAGAATGCTATTTATTATACACTTTTAAAATTTTAAAGTGTTATTGACACACTTACACACTTGAAAATAGAGATGCTAACAACGTAAATAACTTTTAATTAGCGACGCAGCTGATAGTAGTTGGACGGTTTTCACAAGGCGCGGGTTCGAATCCTGCTGCGTTCAATTTTTTATACGTTTTCTAAATATCTATTTTAATTTCCTAAGTGTGTGACACTTAAAAATGTTAAAAGTAAATTAATCTTTGGTGCGTAAGACAAACGCACACGCGCACGGCGTTAGGTTCCGCCATTCTCTGTACGATGTCCTGAATTCAGATAGCAAGTGGATAATAAAGTGTCTTGACACTAGGCTATCTCTGATTAGCTAGCTTTGCGGAAAGAAATATAAAAATAAATGGATTGTGCCACTTCCAAAACCTTTTATTCTTAAACAATTATTAAGTTAAAGATAATCACAAAAAAATCATTTTGAACTCTCTCTCCTTAAAATAAAGTTGATTTTCAAACAATAACACATGCCGTTATCAAACTAAAACTCAGAGATCGGCTCTAATGATATACCAATAAACAAGTTTTTTTCACAATTTAATTGAACGCATCGAAAGTTTTTTTGAAGGGTCGTGAATACGAATCCGATTTGGGGATGTTTTTTTATTTATAACTGTGCTAGTGACTTTCTTTGCATATTTTTATTACATCTAGCTAACTGCAATGAAAGCTTTATCAAAATCGGCCTATGTATTCCAGAGATTAATCGGAACGTACAGACAGACAGACAGACAGTAAAAATTGTAAAAAAGAATGTTATTCAGGTATATGCACCGTGTAAATACACATCCAGTCGTGGTGCAGTGGCACGAACGTGTGACTGTAAACGACTGATTGTGGGTTCGATTCCTACTCGAAGCATGGAACTATTTAACATTTCCATTTCCTTCGCTCTGGTATCAGAGACAAAGCGCGGCGCTAAGTTCCGCCACTTAACACGCAATGCCTCCAAATTCGGCGGAAAGTGAGGAACGGAGTGTCTTAACACTACGTTCTCTCTACCTACCCTGCTGTGTGAAGCAAAAAATTTAAAAAATAAAAATGTATGTAGTAAAAATCGGTTATTGTATGTAGTATTACAAAAGGACACTACAATTTTTTTATTTATACAATTATAGTTACGCATTGTTACGGTAAGACTAAATGCGAGGTTTAATTACGTAATTTACACATGAAAAGTATTAAAAACGTAATCTTGTTGCTTTTTAAATGCAAAATATTTATTGTAATTCCAAATATCTTCTACATAAACAGGTAGGAAGAACGATCTCAATGACAAATTATTCCGTTCTCAGCTTTCCACTTAAATTTACGTGCTAAATGGCGAAACTCAACGCCGCATTTTGTCTTACCAGAAGAAAGAATTGAAAATAATTTAAATATAACTTTCTCAAGTGGGAATCAAACTACAAACCATCACGTTCTCAGTCAAACGCTGTCCCACTACACCTAGATGGCCTAAGTTTTTAATATAGCATTAACTCCCAATATGGATCATACTATTAGAAAGAGTAGAACATAGGATTCTTTTTTAGCTTCACGCTGTATCCCGTACACAGTGTTACGACGACACCCTAGTGTTAAGACACTCCGTTTCCCACTTTCCGCCGAATTCGGAGGCATTGCGTTTTAAGTGGCGGAACTTAACGCCGCGCTTTACCTCGGCACCAGAGCGAAGAAAATGGAAATATTAGATATTTCCACTCCTCGTCTACAGTCACACGCTTGTGCCACTGGGCCACGACTGGCCACATTGAACAACATAGAACGACTGGACAACATAGAAATGAGTCACTAATTCTCCGAATTTTACCGAAATACATCGTTTATGAGCACTTTTGAATAACACTCGTTTAATACTAGCTTTCAATTACGTTTCTCAGTAATTATTGTGAAACGGCAATAACCAAGTTTGCGTTATGCATCTATTATTAGGTAGTGAATAATTTTAGTTGTAGGGACCGTCGCGGCGCAGTGGCACGTACGTGTGACTGTAAACGACTGGTTGTGGGTTCGATTCCCACTCGAGGAGTGGAAATATTTCATATTTCCATTTCCTTCGCTCTGGTATCAGAAGCAAAGCGCGGCGTTAAGTCCCGCCATTTAACACGCAATGCCTCCAAAATTTGGCGGTGCGTGTGGAACGGAGTGTCTTAACACTAGGTTCCCTCTGCCTACCCTGCTCTGTGCGGGATACAGCGTGAAGCTAAAAAAAAATAAGTACCTAACGTGAAACTTCATTTTCTTGGAATATTAAAAATAAAGTTTTGTTAAATGATTTTTTTTAATTATAATTATACATTACATTAATAAAATATTTATAATTTTGCACCTAATTACACCTAATTTCGGAGGCATTGCGTGTTAAGTGGTGAAACTTAACGCCGCGCTTTGCCTCGACACCAGAGCGAAGAAAGTGAAAATACTAAATATTACGACACCACGAGTGGGAATCGAACCCACAACCAGTCGCGTTTACAGTCACATTCGGAACTCACAATCACTCACACAGGGAATCGAACCCCCAACCATTGTGTTAAATGGTAGTAATGTCTACTAATACCTTAAGATTACGTCACTATAGTGACAGATATAAAGAAAGGAAAACAGCAATCTTATAATTCTTTCTGCGAATCGTATTTAATATTTCAAATGACGAAAATATATCCCGCTGTGTATAATGAGTTACATCAAGTTGGGTTTAGTCTTTTTTTTTCAAGCTGTTGATGAGAGAAATACTTATTGCTTGTTACTTATACTACTGGAATAATAATAATATTTTTAATTATTTTATGGTTCTTGGCGTTCCAGAAATTCGATGTTTTTATTTTAATAGAAGTTCTTGCTAATAATTACTAATAATACAATACTATAACTTGAGGTCTTCGTGGCGCAGTTGGACAGCGTCTGACTATAATAGCAATGGATGGGTTCGATTCCCACTCGGGAGAAAGATTATTTATTACACAAGGCGCGGCAATTAATTCCACCACTTAACACGCAATGGCTCGATTTTCGGGTGAAAGTGGAGATCGGAGCGTCATGACACTCCGACTATCCTGCGTGAAAAAGCGTGAAGCTATAAAAATAGTTTTTTTTTTAATGTCAAGAAATTCGTGATTTTTCTAGTTTTTATTTCAGAGTTATATATTTATAGTAAATGTTGCTAGTTATTACTAATTATACAATATATTCGTCTACTGCTTTTAAAAGATAAAACGCAGCCGTCAAGCTGTCTTAGATTCAAGCACAAAGCAGGTAACCATTACATTCGCTTCATTCTGCTTATCCTGCTGTATAAAAAGCTTTAAACGAAACCTATATTTATATTTATTCATTTATTACATATAAACTTTCACATTTATAATATTAGCATGGTCATAATAACATAATATACTTACCAATACCGGCGGTCACCTTCCAAATAACATCACACACCAAACATTAATCCTACATCGTGTCCTTCCATTATAAATCTACAAAAGGGAATTTCCGAATGGATAAACACAAAAATAGTTTCTATAACAAAAGAATGCCACCCTTATTTGACGATAATTTATGTATTGTCGTATTTAACCTCGCGCGCTTTATTCGCAGATTATAAATCTATTGGAGCGTATAGATAACGCATAAGGTGGCATTTTTGACGGCGATTTTGGCGGGAATTTGTATTTATACTCTGTTTGTTTTTAAAAAAATCATAAAATCAATTTTGTATTATATTATATAGTACGCTTAAATAATATTTAATTTATTAATATTATTTTTTAAATAAAATTAAGTTTTTGTAACTAAATCATTTTTTAACTTTGTCGTATTTAACCTCGCGCGCTTTATTCGCAGATTATAAATCTGTTGGAGCGTATAGATAACGCATAAGGTGGCATTTTTTGACAGCGATTTTGGCGGGAATCGGTAATTTTGGTATAACTAATAAAAAAAATGAATATTTATAATCATTTCACGCTATAATAATATTATTATTATTTTTATCTTTTCTTTAAAGTTTACTAAATAAAACTTTTTTAATTATAACGCATAAGGTCGCAATTTTGGCGGGAATCGATCCTTTTTAATCTGTAAATTTAAAGAAAATAAATTTTATATTGTTTAACACTTGTTATAATTAAATATTATATTAAATTTGAGTTATAATTATTCATTAGTTCATATTATATCTTAAAATAATAAAATAATAACATGTCGTTGATGTATTGTCGTATTTAACCTCGCGCGCTTTATTCGCAGATTATAAATCTATTGGAGCATATAGATAACGCATAAGATGGCATTTTTGACAGCGATTTTGGCGGGACTTTGTATTTTTAGTATATTTACTAATGGTATTTTAAAATATTTATAATAATTTTAAGTTATAATAATACTTGTAGTAACAATAATATTATTTATATATTTTTTTCTTTAAAGTTTACTAAATAAAACTTTTTTAATTATAACGCATAAGGTCGCTATTTCGACAGCAATTTTGGCGGGAATCGGTTCTTTTTAGTCTGTAAATTTAAAGAAAATAAATTTTATATTGTTTAACACTTGTTATAATTAAACATTATATTAAATTTGAGTTATAATTGTTAATTAATTCATATTATGTCCGTAATTTCTAAAATAATAACATGTCGTTTATGTATTGTCGTATTTAACCTCGCGCGCTTTATTCGCAGATTATAAATCTATTGGAGCGTATAGATAACGCATAAGGTGGCATTTTAGACAGCGATTTTGGCGAGAATTTTCTATTTTTAGTATATTTACTGATAAAATTTTAAAATATTTATAATAATTTATAACAATTTTGAGTTATAATAATACGTTAAGTAAACATATTATTATTTATTGTTTTTATGTCTTCTTTAAAGTTTACTTAATAAAACTTTTAATTATAACACAATTTTTGAATTTCGCATTTTAGATAGGGTTTTGGCGGGAATCGGTATTCTTTACTCTGTTTTTAAAAATTTCTTGTTATAGGTACTATATATTATTATAAATATTATATATAAATTAATTTATTATAAGAGAATTAAAAAAAATATATTTTTTATTTTTGACAAGCTTTTGAAATTAAGTTTTTGTAACTAAATCATTTTTTAACTTGTCTCGTATTTAACTTCGCGCGCTTTATTCGCAGATTATAAATCTATTGGAGCATATAGATAACGCATAAGATGGCATTTTTGACAGCGATTTTGGCGGGAACCGTTCCTTTTTGTCTGTAAATTTAAAGAAAATAAATTTTATATCACATATTTGTTAATATTATTTTTAATTTATTAAAAACTAGCGGCCCGCTTGCGGCTTCGCCGCGTGATCTCTTTCGTTATATTGCAAACCTCGGAGGCGCATTTTTTAAAAATAAAGTAGCCTATGTTTAAACTTACATTATAAACTATATTTATGCCAAAATTCATTACAATTAGTCAAGAGGCTTAGATTTTTCATATAAACTTTCATCCCCTATCTCAACTCTTTAGAGGTTGATTTTTGAAAAACTAAGTGGCCTATGTTAGACCCAGTCACTTTTACTACTTTCATTCTAAATTTCATCCAAATCGGACCGGTAGATTAGCCGTGAAAGCGTGACAGACAAACACACAGACATTCGCATTTATTAATATAAGTAAAAATAATATTATTTTAAAATAGTAAAGAGAATAAAATAATTATTATATAATTGATTCTTTTTCTTTACTTTTATAAAGTTTCTTTAACAAAATAAAACATACGATTTTATGTACAGGCTAGCGATTTATTCGCAGATCTATTGTAGCGCTGTATCCCTTGCGGGGTAGTCAGAGAGAAAAAAGAAAAAGTGCTGTATAGGTAAATTAGTAATAGTTCTAGATAAAAAGCTATACAGTAGTATTTAAGAGTTCGTCTAGATTATCATTATATTACATCTTAATATCTTTATTTTGAGATTTTATATTCATGTCTTAGGGTATATTCTTTAAGTCTTAGTTTTAAGTACTGAAATCGTAAACAAAAAAAAATAATTGTATTACATATCATAAAACAAGAATAATGTTAAAAAAGGTACAGACCTTGTGTCCGTAGAGTAATAAATAGAATAATAAAAAAAAATATTTATTTTTACCATGTTCATAACTTTACATATGTTCTATGTGTATATGTTACAGACTAGTCAGACCGCGCCTAAAGTTAAAACACTCCGTTCTCCACTCTCTGTTTTTTTTCTGTAGAGTCAGTTTTAGAGACGGCCTGATTGTTTTATCCCAGTGAAGAAATAATAACTATTAAATTTAATATAATCGAACTTATAATCCACCAAACTCCATTCTCCACTTTTCCCCTGAATTATTTCAGGGCGAAAGTATATACTTACAAAACTTATTTTAAATGTAATTACTCTACCCACTGGGAATCGAACCGCAGTCAATCATATTTAAAATCAAACGTTCCATTGCAGTTCAATGTCCTCTTAATGTTCGCATTATAGTCAATAATAGGTATGTAGGTATATATTTTTACATATACAATATTCAGTTTATCTAGTAATTCTAACTTTTTTAAACTTTTGAAATATCAAGATTTTTTTATTTTGAAATATATTTTATTAATTATTTTATCAATGTTACAAACATTAATTAAATAATAATAAGACAAGACATAAAAATTTTAAGACTCTATTCAAAAAAAACATATTTTTACATAACGCTGAACACAACACAACACAACATAAAACCTCCTTTGTTTCTACTTTAAAAAGCATATTTAGTCTATGGTTTCCGCGCCATTAGCCGCGAATTCGGCGCGAATTTCGAATTTCGAACGTCTCACAAAGGAAGTGTCAACTTGTCATGCAAACGGCCAATGTCAAAAAAAAAACATGGCGAATTTATAAGAGCGTGAAGATATTGATAAAAATAAATTGAGTGTGCGCTTCAAGTGTTCAGATAAAGTATTTACAAGTGAGTAAATAATGCGTTGTTTTTTTTAGAGTAATGTTTACATTCGCAGTGGCACAAAGTGTGACTGTAAAGCGACTGGTTGTGGGTTCGATTCCCAGTTGAGAAGTGGAAATATTTATTATTTTAAATGTCTTCGCCACCACTTAACACGCGTGCCTCCGAATTTGGCGGTGCGTGAGGAACGGAGTGTCTTAACACTAGGTTCGCTCTGCCTACCCGAATATGTGCGGGATACAGCGTGAAGCTAAAAAAAATGTTTACACACGAATAATGCTATTAAACCGTTATGGCGCAATGGGACAGCGTCCAACTGTAAACGCGATGGTTGTAGGTTCGATTCCCACTCGGGGATTGATTATATTTAAATTTTCATTTCTTCACTCTGGTACCTAAGATAAAGCGCGGCGTTAAGTGTCGCCACTGAACACGCAAATTCTCCATTTCGGGCTGAAAGTGGGGAACGGAGTGTCTTAACACTAGGTCCTCTGACTTCCTGACTACACCGGCCATGTGGGAAAAAAGTATAAAGCTGAACAAATAACGCAATTATGCACACAGCAGGGTAGGCAGAGGGAACCTAGTATTAAGATAGGCCATTCCCCACTTTCCGCCGAATTCAGAGGCATTGCGTGTTAAGTGGCGGAACTTAACGCCGCGCTTTGCCTCGACACCAGAGCGAAGAAAATGGAAATATTAAATATTTCCACTCCTCGAGTAGGAATTGAATCTACAACCAGTAGCTTCATAGGCACCCTTTGCGCCACTGCGCCACGATTGACCCCAAATTTTTTTCTAGAGTTTAAATTTAAAATGTGTTAATTTATTCGCTCTGGTACTTACTTAGCAAGCGCGACGTTGAGTTCCGCCACGTATGTTTCCATTTTGGGCGGGAAAACAGAATTTCGTATTTATAATATACTAGCGGCCCCCTCGCGGCTTTGCCGCGTAACTACATACACCCTCGGTGGTGAATTTTTAAAAATAAATTAGCCTATGTTTGTCCTTGGATTATCAACTATATTTATGCAAACTTTCATTATAATTGGTCAAGCGGTGTAGATTTTTCATACAAACTTTCATCCCCTATTTCAACCCTTTAGAGGTTGATTTTTGGAAAAATAAGTAGCCTATGTTAGACCCAGTTATTGTTACTACTTTCATTCTAAATTTCATCCTAATCGAACTGGTAGATTAGCCGGGAAAGCATGACAGACAAACACACAGACTTTCGCATTTATAATATAAGTATGGATAGTATTTGTAACAAGCAGACACCTCAATCTTATCTATCATTATACATTATATATTTAACATGTTTTTATAATATATATTATAAATTAAAAAGCAAAGTAAGACATTATCGCTAGTTCATCCCCCAATCCCTTCTACGAGCGTTAAGTGCCTTAGTTAAGGGTAACCGTCAAACATCGACTCGATGCGGGATTAGAAGGATTACCTATACATATACATATAGCTATATATAACATTGTATTATACACAATATGCCCGAAACTGAAAAGAATTTGATCATTTCTTTGTGTTTTCTCCTTATTTTTTTTTTAGAGGACCAGAGAGAACCTTGTGTTAAGACACTCCGCTCCCCATGCACTGTCTAATTCAGAGGCATTGCCTGTTAAGTGGCGGAGCTTAATACCGCGCTTTGCTTTGACATCAGAGCGAAGAAAATTTTGAAGATTTATTGAAATTTTGAATTTATTATTTCACTAGCTCGCCTCTCCTAGCTTTACTTGTGTTAACTGGACACTTATATCTGTTTAATTTTTTTCACTTGAAACACAAATTTGAATTGTTATTAATTTATTAATGAATCGATTGAAATAATATTAATATTATATATTAAGGAACGCTTACCAAAATAGAATAATTAAAAACTGCATTTAAATCGGTTTTGCAGTTTCTAATATTAGAGTGCACTAACACACAGACAAACAGTAAAAAATATATATTTTAATCATTATTTTGGGTTCTACTACATTGATAAATGCCCCTAATACTAATATTTCTCATATATCTTCCATATACAGACAGCGATCAATTACATTTTTTTTTAGCTTCACGCTGTATCCCGCACACAGCAGGGTAGGCAGAGGGAACCTAGTATTAAGACACTCCGTTCCCTACTTTCCGCCGAATTCAGAGGCATTGCGTGTTAAGTGGCGGAACTTAACGCCGGGCTTTACTTCGACACCAGAGCGAAGAAAATGGAAATATTAAATATTCCACTCCTCGAGTGGGAATTGAGCTCACAATCAGTCGTTTACAGTCACACGCTTGTGCCACTGCGCCACGACTGGCCACACATTCTTATTATATCTATAGATTTGTATATTTTGAACTTGTACTCATAATTATTTCGATCTACCGCTTGCACTGAACCAATGCGGGTTTCGCAAGAATTGTGATATATAGGTACATATGTAGTAAAGACAGAATATATCCGAAAAAGATTTCGTACGATCCCAACTATTTTTACTTTTTTCTCTTTAAAGACTAAGTCCACCCGCATTCGGACTTTCAGTTTAGGTATTTAGCTGTTAATAAGAACTTTGTTTTTTTGCAATTTTTACACATTTTAAACTGGATAAAAAAATAGTAACTTCACGCTTTGTCTCGCTTAGCAGGTTGAGAATCTAGTGTCAAGACACTCCGCTCTCCACTTTCCGCCTGAAATTGAGATATTGAGTATTCGATGGTGGCCAGTTTTTTTTTTTAGCTTCACGCTGTATCCCGCACACAGCAAGGTAGGCAGAGGGAACCTAGTGTTAAGACACTCCGTTCCCCACGCACCGCCGAATTCGGAGGCTTGCGTGTTAAGTGGCGGAACTTAACGCAGCGCTTTACCTCGGCAGAGCGAGGAAAATGGAAATATTAAATATTTCCACTCCTCGAGTGGGAATCGAACCCACAACCAGTCGTTTACAGTCACACGCTTGTGCCACTGGGCCGCGACTGGCCACAATTATTATATTAACTATAATTCATTTATTATTTCTTCATCAAACTGGATCTAATAATCCTTTAGGAATTGAAAGCAGTGTGGAACAATGAAAATTAATATATAATGATTGCCTCGATTGGTAATCGAACCAACAACCATCACGGTTAATAAGCTGTCCAATTGCGCCTCGACGGCCTTAGGCCTCATTTTCATTGCTTCGCTCTAGTACAAAGACATTGTGCGGTGTTAAGTTCCACCACTTAACACGCAATGTCTTAATTTCTAACAGAAAGCGGAGAACGGAGTGTCTTGACACTAGCGCAAAGCTGCTTTATTTTAATTTATTTTAAGCCATTAATATGCAACTATAAAACTTGTAAAGGAATTTGCCAAATAAGTTCAATTGAAACACCCGTATATAGATTATAGTGTAATATAATGACAGAGGTTGACATTTGTTATTTTTTTTAGATGTTATTTTTCGCGTCACGCATTTACTCAGTCATTATTGGGGCCAGTCGTGGCGCAGAGGCACAAGCGCGGCGTTAAGTTCCGCCACTTAACAAGCAATGCCTCCGGAATTCGTCGGACGTGGGGAACGTAATGACTTAACACTCCCTCAGGTTCCCTCTGCGTACCCTGCAGTATGCAGGTTACAGCTTGAAGTTCAAAAAAGAATCAGTAGAGAGAATCTAGTGTCTTGACACTCTGTTCTCCATTTTTCAATCATTATTAATATATTAAGTGACTTATAAAAATCCAAAATAGTATAACCTAAGTAAGAAGAGATACCTATGTACATATCTCTTCTTTCTATACTACCGATCAATCTCCTCTGTGTGTTCCCTATATAAGGTGATATTGATAAAAAGATAGGTGTTGAGTTTAAATATCAAATAACCGTAACTAAAGAACAGAATTAATATATCATGTGTTGAATGGCGGAACTGAACGCTGCGTTTTCCTCACTAGAGTCAAAGAAATAAAAATAATTGAAATATTATCATTCCACCGAGTGAGGATCGAACCCACGACTATGTTTACAGTCAGACGCTCTCCCACTGTGCCACGAGGGCCAATTTGCTTTGCAACTTGCTATGAATCATAATTTAAAGCTTCAGTTCTCATTTACGAACACTGTTGTCAAAGATGGCTGCCAAAAGCTATTGTCTAGTTGGCACTAAAATATAAATATATTGGTACATCATAACAAGACGAAAATAGAATTATTATTGTCAATTGACTTCTTTCCCTTCAAAATATATATAAGGAGAAGCCCATATTTTTTACACTCCGTTCCCCGCTTTCCGCCGCATTGCGTGTTAAGTGGCGGATCTTAACGCCGCGCTTTGCCTCTGATACCAGAGCGAAGGAAATGGAAATATTAAATATTTCCACTCTTCGAGTGGGAATCGAACCACACGCTCGTGCCACTGCGCCACGACTGGCCCCATATATTTTCTTTCGTGGACTATAAAACCTACAATCATATTTTTCTTGTTTTTATTTCTATTTCTGAAAATCCTTTGGTAAAGCTTTTCTACACTTTGTAATGAAGTTATTGGTGCCAACTTTCAGATATTTTATTTATTTTTAGTTATTTCCCGCCAACAAATTTTATGATATAGCTAAGCTTTTGTAAATTGTATATTGTGTTAATTAATAGTTCATTTAAATATAGACATAAGTATAGCAAATGTAATTAATACTCGCTTAGGTTAATTTAAAGCATCATTTTGGTTTTGAGTAGTATGTAATTTTAGATTTGTAACCAAAAAACAAATAAGGAAAAAAAGGATACGAGACCGAGTGACTGTAGAGTAATAAAAAAAATAAAAAATATTTCAGATATCTACGTTTAGTAATTTTGACTACTTAATAATGGAGGGGTTATATATAGGTTGTATAGTTGTGGCACAAGAGTGTGACTGTAAGCGACTGGTTATGGGTTCCATTCCCACTTACGGAGTGGAAATATTTAATATTACCGTTTTCTTTACTCTGGTATCTAAGCAAAGCACGGCTTTAAGTTCCGCCACTTAACACGTAATGCCTCCGAATTCGGCGGTGCGTTGGAAACGGAGTGTGTTATCGTTAGGTTCCCTCTGCCTACCCTGCTGTGTGCGGAAAACAATGTGAAGCTAAAAAAAAATTATACTAAAAGTGGAAAAATTAAAAAAAAAAAAAGAAGTGTCTGTATTTCTCTACTCTACACACAAAGCGTATACAAAGTGAAACCTATAAAGTAAGGGGCTCCTTATAAGAGCAGTTTTATGACATTCCTGCGTTAACCACAACGTTGATTTAAAAATACTTTTTCTCACGTTTTTTTTTTGTTTTTACTTAGTGTTTTAACTCTCTGCTTTTCTCCTACCTTTCGTTTATTTTAGAAATTTAAAGTTTTATTCAAATAATTGATGTATTTTATAAATTTAAGTTGTGTTATTCCATTTCATTCTAAGTGCTATTCCACACTTAGGAAAATTGAAAAAGACATTTTTTGACAAAGGCAAAAATTTAAACGGATTCGAAACCGCGCCGATAAAAATAAGTTGTAATAAAGCATACAAGAATTTCGACACAGCTGGTAGTAGAACGCATGGCTCAGTGGTGAGAGCGCCTGGGCGGTATTCAGCAGGCGCGGGTTCGAATCCCGCTGCGTACAAATTTTTATACATTTTCTAAATTTAATGTAAAAATGTTTATATTTCTCCACACTACGTCTAAATAAATACATAAAAAGTAAAGTTGTGGCCAGTCGTGGCCCAGTGGCACAAGAGTGTGACTGTAAAACGACTGGTTGTGGGTTCGATTCCCACTCGAGGAATGGAAATTATAAAATTTCATTTTCTTCGCTCTGGTGTCGAGGTAAAGCGCGGTGTTAAGTTCCGCCATTTAACACGCAAGCCTCCGAATTCGGCGGAAAGTGGGGAACGGAGTGTCTTAACACTAGGTTCCCTCTGCCTACCCTGCTGTGTGCGGGATATAGCGTGAAGCTATTAAGAAAAAAAAAAAGTAAAGAAAAGCAATAAACTAAGGCTTTGGTCCATTAAAGACTCACTTCAGAAATAATTAAAAGCCGCACTCTGACTAAACAAACAGAAAAACAAGTTTTATTATTTACATTCTCTTGAAAGCGATTTAAGAACAAAAGTTGCAGATATTATTCATACTTATATTATAAATGCGAATGTCTGTGTGTTTGTCTGTCACGCTTTCACGGCTAATCTACCGGTCCGATTTGGATGAAATTTAGAATGAAAGTAATAAAAATGACTGGGTCTACTGGACCACACACAGCAGGGTAGGCAGAGGGAACCTAGTGTTAAGACACTCCGTTCCCCACGCACCGCCGAATTCGGAAGCTTGCGTGTTAAGTGGCGGAACTTAACACCGCGTTTTTTCTCTGATACCAGAGCGAATAAATTGATAATATTAAATACCACTCCTCGAGTGGGAATTGAACCTACAACCAGACGTTTACAGTCACACGCTTGTGTCACTGCGCCACGACTGGCCTCAAAATCCTTTCCTTTATTTAAATCCTCTCTCTCTGATTTTCTATTTTCGGCTTTCTACACGTCATTGTCTAACAATAAGGCATTATAAAATTATGTTATATAACATAAAAAAGTCTATATTTTTTGCACTCTATATCGAAAACACAGACAAAATAAACAATAATTTGATTACATTTTTAAAAAATAATAATAATATTTTTGAGGCCAGTCGTGGCCCAGTGGCACAAGAGTGTGACTGTAAACGACTGGTTGTGGGTTCGATTCCCACTCGAGGAGTGGAAATTATATTTCCATTTTCTTCGCTCTGGTGTCGAGGTAAAGCGCGGCGTTAAGTTCCGCCACTTAACACGCAAGCCTCCGAATTCGGCGGAAAGTGGGGAACGGAGTGTCTTGACACTAGGTTCCCTCTGCCTACCCTGCTGTGTGCGGGATATAGCGTGAAGCAAAAAAAAAAAAAAAATTTTAAATATCCTAGTCCATAATCCTTCCTTAATAAAATTAGTTTATGAAACACTGAAAAGTTTCTGATAAAAGCTTTCAGTCTATATAAGACGAAAAAGTCCCTAAAAAGCTCGTGCTATAATATTATAATGGCTATATATGGTAGACTTTTTTAAAACTCTCTGTATTTCTCCACTCTATACCCAAAATGCATATACAATAAAAAAATTACAAGCTAAAGTCTTGTTTACTACATTTTTAATAGTTTCCAAAAACATAATTCTCCTTTAAAAAAGTCACTGTATTTCTCTACTTTACTTTCCTTAAAAAAACTCTTATATTAATAAAATTACTTATGTTTCTAATATAAATATTAAAACTATATAATAATATATTGAATAAATAATACAATATTATATAAAATCAGCCTATATAGCACCTATAGGTATATTATAAAGTAGATTATTGTAAAACTCTCTGTATTTTTGCTACTCTACTCACCACAATAAAATCTTTGGTCCATACAAGACTTAAATGAATCCCTGAAAAAAAAAATAGTAAAAATAATAAATAGTAAAATATCTTCTAGCATTTGTGTTACATATGGGCGACTATTTGTAAAACTCTCTGTATTTCTCCACTCTGTACCCCAAAATGCACACAAAGTGAACCAGTAACAAGGAAAGCTCGTTATAAACACTTTGACCACAATTGTAAAATACGTTTTTGTCACTTGTTTTAAAAAAATAAATAAAATCTGTAACAAATTATGTCCTAAATCAAGAAAATTACGTAAAAAAACATAAAAAACTCTCTGTTATTCTCTACTCTATATCAAAAATACATATAAAATGAACAATTTGCATAATTTCACCACATATTTTAATTATAAATTATAATGTTCAAAAATATAGGTCTCTCATGACTAAAATCATCCTATAAACACTATGAAACTCTCTGTATTTTTACTACTCTACTCTCCTTAATTCTATCTGTTTGAATGAGAATAAAAAATCCCTGAAAACCACTTTCATAATTTTTTTTTTAGCTTCACGCTGTATCCCGCACAAAGCAGGTTAGGCAGAGGGAACCTAGTGTTAAGACACTCCGTTCCCCACTTTCATTAATAAAATCATTTTGTAAAGCATTAGTAATATATATGGACTTTTTAAAAATCTCTGTATTTTTCTATTCTGCTCACCACAATAAAATCTTTTGTCCATACAAGAATTAAATGAATCCCTGAAAAAAATATTAAAATAAAGCATATCTTCTATCGTTTAGGTTATATATGAGCGACTTTCTTAAAACTCTCTGTATTTCTCCACTCTATACCCCAAAATGCACACAAAGTAAGCAAGTAACAAGCTAAGCTCGTTATAAACACTTTGACCACAATCGTAAAATACGTTTTTGTCACGTTTTCTTTCGCCCGATATAACTTAGTTTGATCCGTCACTATTTGACGGGGCTTTAGTTCCTAATTGCTGTACCAATTATGGTGAAATGTGGTAGTTTTGTTTGAAGCCAGTCGGGGGTTATGGGCACAAAGTGTGACTAAACGCGACTGGTTGTAGATTCGATTAATAGTTAAGGAATTGTTTTTTTTTTTTAGCTACACGCCGTATCCCGTACCCGGCAGGGCAGGTGGAACCTAGTGTTAAGACACTCCGTTTCCCACTTTCCACCGAATTCGGAGGCATTGCATGTTAAGTGGCGGAACTTAACGCCTCGAGAGGGAACCCACAATCAGTCGTTTACAGTCCACACGCTTGTGCCACTGCGCGTAGCGAGGTGACTACCTCGAAAAGGTCTAGTGTCAAGATACTCCCTCGCTACCCACTTGTGAAAATTACTATTATTATATAAAAATCGAACGTACTTACTGTTAGTAACTATACTAAAATCCAGTGGGGCCAGTCATGGCATGTAGGCACAAGAGCGTGACTATAAATGACTGGTTGTGGGTTCGATTCCCACTCGAGGAGTGGAAATTAATATTTCCATTTTCTTCGCTCTGGTATCAGAGGCAAAGCGTGGCGTTAAGTTCCGCCTCTTAACATTCAATGCCTCCAGAATTCGACGGAAAATAAGGAACGGAGTGTCATAACACTAGGTCGCCTGCCTAAAAAGACCTAGTTGAATTTGAACCCGAATACTATTAGTAACTAGGCATATCTACTAAAAAAACAGCTACTGTGCTAGACTTAAAAAAAACAAGCCAATTCATGTAAGATTTCTCAGTAAAAACTAACTTTTTCTTAGTTTTTTTGGTGGTTCTTCAAGTAATGCCGTTGGATAATGAGCTCTTAGGCTTTCGAGGTTTTCTTTGTAAAAACTAAGGTATATCTAGATATATGTATACATCTAGATATTAATCTTGCTTGGCGCAGAGGCACAAAGTGTGACTGTAAAGCGACTGGTTTTGGGTTCGACTCCTACTCGAGCAGTGGAAATATTTAGTATTTCCATTTTTAGCGCTCTGGTGTCGAGGCAAAGCGCAGCGTTAAGTTCCGTCACACAGCAGAAAGTGCGAAACTCTGCCTATCCTGCTGCGTGCGGGATACAGCGTGAAGCTAATCTTGCTACTTAAGTTACAAAAATGCTGGTTATGGGTTTTTTTCATATGGGGTAACTTAACACCACGCTTTGCATCGGTTGCAGAGCGAAGAAAATGGAAATATTAAATAATTCCACTCCTCGAGTGGGAATCAAACTCACAACCAGTCGTTTACAGTCACACGTTTGTGCCACTGCGCCACTACTGGCTTGTATAGATTAGGAAAGTAAAATATGTTTAATGCATATAAACATTTACTAAAACAAATTTAAAAATTATTTCTTCAAATTTGTTTTGAACTGAGACCCATCGTTACAGTCAGACGCAACCACTGCGCCTTAGTGTCTTAACTCTCGTAAAATAAAATCCCCTGTTTCAATACAATCTGTACGAGAAACCTCAAAGTACTGGTTAAGTGGTCATAATCCGTAGAATAAACGCCACTTGTCGACTTACACTTGAAGCCAAACTGACCGTAAGAAAGGTACACTTAAGATAATAATATAAAAACAGATTTACGCTTTTTTCTGCTATACTGGGTAGTCAGAGAGAAGCTAGTGTCAAGACACTCTGTTCTTTAATTCGCCTGGAATCAAGACATTTGTGTGTTATACGGCGGAACTGAACGTCGTACTTCGTCTTATGTACCAGAGTGGGGATGTGAAAATAATAAATCATTGGGCAGAATCGAACCCACAACCGTTTATATTCTGAGGCTGTTCAAATGCGGCATAAATAAATAAATGCAGCAAACTTAGTATAAAGACATTCCGTTCCTCACGCAGCGCCGGTTTCGGAGGCGTTGCGTGTTAAGTGGCGGAACTTAACGCCGTGCTTAGGCTCGACACCAGAGCGAAGAAAATGGAAATATATATTTGCACTCCTCGAGTGGGAATCGAACCCACAACCAGTCGTTTACAGTCACACACTTGTCCCACTGGGCCACGACTGGCCACAATATTAATATTCTTCTTCTTAAAAAATTTCGCCATCTTTTAGGCTATACATAGAGATACTAAGCTCTCTAAGATTCTTATAACTATAGTATAAAAAATAAATAAAAAAAAACTCGCAAGGGTCATACAGTCCATACAAATGGACTCCTCAATGTAAATAACCATATATTTATTTTAGGCTGACCAAAAGGGATAAGTTGAGTGTTTCTTAAGAAAAAAATCACATGTTTTTTTAAACTACCTTACAAAGGATTAAATTAAAATGCCGTAAAGTGAAGGTTAATTCGATGTATACTTTTTTTTGGCTTAATGTGTGCGTCTTGAAAAGAAAAGAGACTTAGTGACTATTTCTATGTCTTTTACGCCACTTGAAATAAAAAAAAAAAAAAAAAAAATATAACCTAGTGAGAATCGAACACACTACCTCGCGTTTACCTTTACATTATACTTTGACGGACTAAGTAACTACGATTGATTTTATTTTAAAGCAATATCTCGGACAGCAGGGTAGCCAAAGAGATCCTTATGTCAAGGCATTCCGTTCAGGATATTGTGATTTGGAGCGGCGGAACTTAACGCCGCAGTTGCTCGCTTACTAGACAGACGGAATGAAAATGCAGATACAATCCTTCAAGCGAAGGGGATTATATTAAAATTAACACTTCGAGTGGCGGAACTTAACGCCGCGCATTACCTCTGATACCAGAGAGTAATACAAATATTAAATATTTCCACTCCTCGAGTGGGAATCGAGCCCACAACCAGTCGTTTACAGTCACACGTTTGTGCGTTCGCCACGAATGGTCCCTTCCCTTAACATTAAGTGTTTATTTTATTTCTATCAGTATACAGGTAAAAAAATACAACAATTTGAATATTACTATTAAACAACTGTCTTATTAACCTGACTGAGACCTTAATTTACGCAGGCGAAGCCGCGAGCGGGTCACTATTTTTTTTTTTAGCTTCACGCTGAATCCCGCACACAGCAGGGTAGGCAGAGGGAACCTAGTATTAAGATACTCCGTTCCCCACTTTCCGCCGAATTCGGAGGCATTGCGTGTTAAGTGGCGGAACTTAACGCCGCGCTTTGCCTCGACACCAGAGCGAAGAAAAAGTTGTTTACAGTCACACGTTTGGTGCCACTAGGCCGCGACTGGCCACAACTAGTTCTATAAAATACTAACTTCTAATACTGACCACTCTACACCCTCGCCCATATAGAAAAGACATCCCGAAGTAAAAAACAAATCATTTTTTATTTCTTACACAAGGCAAAACGCCAAAAGCCGGCGCGCTATATATCCGATGCACCGATAAGTACCCTCGAGTTAGGGTTGCCTCGGTATCCATCCATACTTACTTATATTATAAATGCGAAAGTATGTCTGTTTGTCTGTCACGCTTTCACGGCTAATCTACCGGTCCGATTTGGTTGAAATTTAGAATAAAAGTAGTAAAAATTACTGAGTCCGACATAGGCTATTTATTTTTTCAAAAATACTACTCTAAAGGGTTCAAATGATTGTAATGAACTTTGGTATAAATACAGTTAATAAACCAAGCTTAAACATAGGCTACGTTATTTTTTAAAATCCAACCCCCAGGGGTTTTTTTTTTTTTTTTTTTATTAAATACTGAAGCTCTACAGACACTCGGTCTCGTATCCTTTTTTTCCTTATTTGTTTTTTGGTACATTTAAACGTCTACATTTAAATGAACTATTAATTAACACAATATACTATTTACAAAATTAGCTACCCCCAGGGGTTGCAATGCAAAGAAACAGTTATGTAGTTCACGTGGCAAAGCCGCGAGCGGGCCGCTAGTGTGATAATAAAATCTAAAGTAGACGCCGATTTAAAGTTGTGGCGCAGTATAAAGCGGTGGTTTAAGGTTCAATTCCTAAATATATTTTTATTTCTCCGTTCTGGTATCTAAGAAAAAGCGGGTGGAGTTCCGCCGTCTAAAAAACTACGAGTGTGTCGCGATTTCAAGCGGAGAGTGAAGGACGAAGTGTCTTGACACTAGGTTATCCCTAACTACCACGCTTAGCGGGATAAAACGAAAACCTGTTAAAAAAAGGAATATACACGAATAAATAAAGTTGGTCTGTTTGTAATATTGAAATAACTGCTTTTTACTAAATGCATGTGTATGTTTACACGATATACATATATCAAAACATATATTATTTTTTTGCAATTTTTGTCGTTTGTTCTGTCTGTACCTTTTTTTAAAATAATCTTTTTCTTTTTATATATAAATTCCTTATTTCATTAACAATATCAGAGCTTAAAACAAATTTTATTAAATATACCATAAGAGAGTCCAGTTTTCTTAGTTATCTGTATGTTTGTTCTGGTTAATTATTGGAACGGCTGGACAGATTTTGACGGGCAGTTCACTAGCAAATAGCTGATATAATAAGCAACAACTAGGCTTAGGCTCCTTTTTATTCTAAAATTTTAACTTCTTTTACACGCAAACAAAGTCGCGGCCTACAACTTGTATAGCATAATTAATTTAATAAATTAATTGAGACCATCGTAGCGCAGTGGGACAGTAAACGTGACGGTTGTGGGTTCTATCGACACACGAGCGGGGAATGATTATATTTATATTATCATTTCTTCGCTCTGGTACATAAGACTTCGATTTGACTTCGATTCGACTTCGATTCGATTTCAGATGAAAAGTAAAGAGAATGTCTTGTTAATGAGTTCTCTTTGACTCTGCAGGGAAAATCGAAAAAAAAATGGCTGTAGTTTTTTTTTTTGGAGGTTTAATAGCTGTTATTTTTATTTCGAAGTTGGAAATAGGTAACATAAAGTTGCAATAACCAGTTGGAAATTCAATAATAAGGAGCCCAGTCCAGGAGAGCCAGTCGTGGCTTGTGGGCACAAAGTGTGACTGTAAAACGACTGGTTGTGGGTTCGATTCCCACTAGAGTTTCCCATTTTGTTCCAACGGAGTGTCTTAACACTGAGTTCCCTCTGGCTGGCCTGCTATGCGGAAAGAAGCGTGAAGCTTTTATTTTTTTAATAATATAATAAACCAAAAAACTCATAAGAGACAACCCTAGCCCAAGTGCACTTGACGCGTGCCGTTGACGTAATAGCATATCTCCCGCCAAATACCGCACTTATATACCTTTCGAACGATCATTTTTTAAAAATTTTCACGTAAATGCACACCCAAAATATTGGGAATAATGCACAAATTGTTGAAATTGACAGGTTTACTTGTTTTTTTAAAAGAAAAACCCTGAAAAATTTGGGGCCAGTCGTGGTGCAGAGGCACAAATGTTACTGTAAAGCGACTGGTTGTGGATTCGATTCCCACTCGAGGAGTGGAAATATTTAATATTCCCATTTTCTGTGCTCTGGTGTCGAGGCAAAGCGCACCGTTAAATTCCTGCCAATTAACACGCAATGCCTATATAACAGCCAAATTTGGCTGCTGCCTACCCTGCTGTGTGCGTGATACAACGGGATACAGCGGGAAAAAAATATATTTCAATGTTAATTGCAATTAATTTTTGCCCAGCAATGCTCCACGCTTTTTCCTTTTTTTATTATACCGGGCTTTGAACTGTCAAAGGAAGTGATGTGGTATGGCGTTCGAATTCCAGTTAAGAAAGTCTTGGCACTAATCCTATATTGGAGTTAATAATACATTGAACTCTTTGTTTTATATTAATTTGCCTTAAATTAATAAATTTTAAGTCGCACGAAATTTTGGTTAGATAGAGAGAACCTAGTGTCGAGACACTCCGTTCTTGACATTGTAGAACACTTTATAGGCTTTTAAACATTTTTAAAGTGTTATTCCACACTTAGGAACATTGAAAAAGACATTTAGAAAACGTATAAAAATTTGAACGCAACGGGATACGAACCCGCGCTTCCTGATACCGTTCAGGCGCTCTCACCGCTAAGCCATGCGTTCTACTTTATTATACGCTTTATTACAACTTATTTTTGTTGTTAGCATCTCTGTAGAGAGATTTTTACAAATTTCTGCTACACAAAGATTCTACGAACAAACGTTTGGTAAGAGAGAATGGTATTTATGAAATATTTTTTTAAATATTTTAAAAGTGTTATTCCACACTTAGGAAAATTGAAAAGACATTTAGAAATTTAGACATTTAGACTTTAAAGGCTTTGCGTATTTATAAAGAGGTAGAACTAAAGTAGCTATCTACTTAACAGCGAAAACTTAGTGTTAAGACACTCCGTTCTACACTCTCTGCCTTAATCCTAGACGTATTGTATAGCGCCACGTTTTGACTTATCACCAAAGTGGAAAAATCAAAATAATATATAATAATAACCCCAAGTGAGAATCGAACCCACAACCAGCGTTTATTTATTTATTTATTTATTACTTTGCCTCGACACCAGAGCGGAGAAAATGGAAATATGAAATATTTCCACACCACGACTGGGAATCGAACCACAACAAGTCGTTTACAGTCACACGACTGGCCCCAAATTTTTATACGGTTCAAATTTTTCTTGTACTTTTTCTAAATGTCTTTTTTAGTGTATACTTTTATTTTATCTATATCTTTGTTAGAAATATCTTGTTTACTACCCAATTTTAAAATATCATCTGAGAATAAAGTTTTTAAAACAAGGAGTTACTTTTGAAAGACTAAAAGAAACTGGACTCTCTTATAGTATATTTTATTTATTTATTTATTTATCATACCAGCGTTTACAGTCAGACACTGTTACACTGCGCCATGATAGCCTCAAAAGCTTAATATTGATAATGAAAAATCTATAGCTATAAAATATATAGTTATTGTTTTGTAACTTCACGTTGTATCCCGCACACAGTTAGGATAGGCAGAGGGAACCTAGTGTTAAGACACTCCGTTTACCTATAATCCGACGAGTTGTGGAGACATTGCGTGTTTAATAACGGTACTTAACGCCTAAGTTTCAATACAAAGATAAATTCCCCGCCTAAAAAAATGGAGAATGAAGTCACTTACAACAAGTTTCTTTCTCTTCTTGCAAAAAAAATAGATAAAATAAACTAATAAACCTTCTTTACTGCACAAAATCCATATTCACAATTTCCCCGCCAATTTATGACGTTTGTCGTAAAATTGCTGCGAAACGATGACAGCCGACGCCGATAGTAAAATGGCGGTCATTTTGAATGTCCACAGATAATAAAATGTTACAATATTGAAACTCCTTTCTAATGTTCTCGCAGGTAATAAAATATGAAATATTGAAATAAAGCTATCTAAGGTTATTGTTAGTTGTAAAAATAGTAAAAGTCTTATATTAAATATATACAGAAAAAAACATTTAGAAAACGAATAAAAAATTTGAACTCAGCGGGATTCCTACGCGGCTCAGTGGTGAGTGCGCCTGGACGGTATTCAGGAGGCGCGGGTTCGAATCCAGCTGCGTTCAAATTTTTATACGTTTTCTAAATGTCTTTTTTCAATTTCCCTAAGTGTGGAATAACAATTTAAAAATGTTTAAAAATATACAGACAAAATATGTAAGAAATATTATATTATTTTATATTTATTATATTATATTATTTGTCTGTATATTTTTAAGCATTTGTTTATTTATTATAATTTATAATTCGTTGACATTTCTTCTACATTTAAATGTTTTTTTTTTTTATTTTTTTTTATAAATTATAAATCGAAAAGGCATAGAATTCAGCTATAAGGGCGATGTTTGTTGGTTCGATGCCAACTTAGGGAATTGTTATTATACTCATTTTTACGTTCCGGTGGTAAAGTGCGGCGTTGAGTTCCGCCACGCATTGTCTCGAACGAAGTATTTTGACATTTAGTTCTCTTTTCTGCTTCTTGCACGGTAAAACTGTAAAGTCATAATATTCAAAATTGAAACATCCAGTTCAAATAACTTTATTTAAAATAAATAAAAAATAAAATTGAATTAAAATTGTATGTAATATTAAAGTAATGCTATTAAAGTTAATATAATATTAGATATCACGCTGTATTCCGCACACAGCAGGGTAGACAGAGAAAACTTAGCGAAGGAAAAGGAAATATTAAATATTTCCACTCCTCGAGTGGGAATCGAACCCACAACCAGTCGATTTACAGTCACACATTGTGCGTCTGCGACACGACTGGCTCCATAATATTGTAAACGCATTATTTTCTATAGAGAATAATAAAATCGTTTACAGTGTTATCCTTCCTTGTCGACGTTATATAAATATCTAAGAAATTAGTATATTATTACGACGATACGATTTCTTATATATAAATATCTAAGAAATCGAAACGTTATATAAGTATCAAACAAACTAACTTTACCTCTTTGCTATGTTAGTATAGATATGGATATTATATTATAATTTTTTGTAGTTTCGTCTTCGTCTTAGCAGAGCGAAGGAATGAGAATAATTTAATTTGTTAGCTTCACTCCGTATCCCGCACACATTCGGGTAGGCAGAGGGAACCTAGTGTTAAGACACTCCGTTCCCCACTTTCCGCCGAATTCAGAGGCATTGCGTGTTAAGGGGCGGAACTTAACGCCGCGCTTTACCTCGACACCAGAGCGAAGAAAATGGAAATATTAAATATTTCTACTCCTCGAGGGGGAATCGAACAGTCCACAACCAGTCGCTTTACAGTAACACTTTGCGCCACTGCGCCACGACTGGCCACAGACCTCAATTCTTTTAGTTATTTGAAAAATGTAGTATTTTTTCATTTAACAACACCAAAATGTATTTATTTATTAATATTTCTACTCTCACCCCTACATAACTTTATTTTTATAGAGTAAGTAAAGTGATTAGTGACACAACACTTCGTTCTCCACTCTCTCCCTAATTTTTACTTATGTTAAGTAACACAACCACCTGTCACCTATATATTAACGATCAATGAATAATCGATCATAATCCAAAAACTGCAATCTTAAATTGATCTAACAATGATTTCTTTAAGTAAAGTAAAGGTACTTTTAAACATTTTTAAAGTGTTATTCCACACTTAGGATAATTGAAAAAGACATTTAAAGAAAACGTATAAAAATTTGAACGCAGCGGGATTCGAACGCACGCCTCCTGAATACCGTTCAGGCGCTCTCACCGCTGATCCATGGGTTCAATGCTCAGTGGTATTCAGGAGGCGCGGGTTCGAATCCCGCTACGTTCAATTTTTTATACGTTTTCTTTAAATGTCTTTTTCAAAGTAAACTCAAAAAATGATTGCTAGATCAATTTTTGCAGTTGCAGTTTCTGGATTAAGATCAATTATTGATATTGGGCGTAAGATATAATATACTTGAAACTGACATTTAAAGAACGCATCGCTCAGTTGTGAGAGCGCCTGAACGGTATTCAGGAGGCGCGGGTTCGAATCCCGCTGCGTTCAAAATTTTTATACGTTTTCTTTAAATGTCTTTTTCAATTATCCTAAGTGTGGAATAACACTTTAAAAATGTTTAAAAATACTTGAAACTGTAGGAAAGTGGAGAAGTGACATTTGACACTAAATTCTTTTTGAATACCCTTATATACCCGTCCTATATGCGTGAAATGCTAATTAAATAACACGCTTCACGCTTTTTCACGCAAAAAACGTAGACTGAAGTAATTAGATTAGTATTAAGACACTCTGTTTTCTGCTTTTTGACCTAATTTGAAATATTACTAATATAATCATAATGGCGGTACTTAAAAAATGAAAATAAATTGAGTGGAATCCCCTCTAACAACTTATGTGTCGAACCCACATCCTTCTTATTAAAAAAAAGTTTTTTTTTAAAAAAGTAAATAATTTGACCAATCTTTTTATTAAAAAAAAAATTTTTAGTAAACGTATACGTTTACTTAAAAATTGAACAAATCAGGATTCGAACCTGCGCCCCGTAGAAACTCCTTTCCAAAAGCTTCCAAAAGCTCCTCAGAAATTTGTAAAAATCTCTCTACAGAGATACTAACAACAATAATAAATTGTAATAAGCATATAACAATTTCAACGCAGCTGGTAATAGAACGCATGGCTTAGCGGTCAGAGCGCTTGCATGGTTGCCAAGAGACGCAGGTTCAAATCCCACTGAGTCAATTATTTAACGTTTTTTTTCTAAAAATAATTACTTTTTAAAAATTTAAAGTGTGTGAAAAACACTTAAAAAGTGTTAAAATACACTTTATTAATACTAAATCTTTAAATTTTCAGATTCCGCGCCTGTCTTAAGCTGGCGGACACGTCGGTCTCAAATATGGTTGGTAAATTATTCTTCAACGTCGTTCAAACTAAATGTTTTATATTAAAACCAATAAAAGTTTGCACCCAACGCTCCTGGTGGGGGAAGTGCTTGCGTCGTGGGTACATGAAACAGGCGTTCCTGCGTGATAATTTACCGTATTAAATGAAATAGAATTACACATTATTTTGTATAGAATTACACATTATTTTGTATAGAAATACATATAAATGATTTGTATAATAATGAACCTGTTACCTCCGTTTAAACAGGTTTTTCTACGTGATATTTTACCATATTAAATGAAATAGAAATACACATTGATTTATATAGAATTACACATTATTTTGTATAGAATTACACATTGATTTGTATAGAAATACACATTAATTTGTACAGAAATACGCATTGATTTGTATAGAAATACACATTATTTTGTACAGAAATACACATTGATTTGTGTAATAATGAACCTGTTACCTCCCTTTAAGATGATATATGAAACAGGTTTTTCTACGTGATAATTTACCATATTATATGAAATAGAATTACACATTAATTTGTATAGAATTACACGTTATTTTGTATAGAAACTATTATACACATTGATTGTATAATAATGAACCTGTTACCTCCGTTTAAGATGACATTGCTGGTTCAGTGGTTTTTTTATTGTGAAATGAAATATATTAGCATTTCGTAGTAGTGGGTACTTTTCAATGTTTGGCAAAATTTAATTGCAATTACCAATTACATATTGACAATTGAATTGTTTGTAAATCACAATTAACAATTAATTCAATGTTAATTGTGATTTTTATGGGATTTTTCTCACAAGCAAATAGTTAATACTAGCGGCCCGCTCGCGGCTTCGCCACGTGAATTATTTCATTCACATATATTGCAACCATCGGGGGCGCTTTTTTTAAAAAAAATAAAGTAGCCTATGTTTAAGCTTAGATTATCAACTATATTTATACCAAAATTCATTACAATTGGTCAAGCGGTTTAGATTTTTCATATAAACTTTCATCCCCTACTTCAACTCTTTAGAGGCTGATTTTTGGAAAAATAAGTAGCCTATGTTAGTTCCAGTCACTTTAACTACTTTCTTTACAAATTTCATCCAAATCGGGCCGGTAGATTAGCCGTGAAAGCGTGACAGACAAACACACAGCCTTTCGCATTTATAATATAAGAATGGATTTAATTGTTTAATTGTAATTAAATTTTGCCCAACTCTGGTACTTCTACAGTGTATTGCAAGGATAGTAGCTACGTACAGTATGTAGGACTTCTGATCTAAGACATTTTTTTAATTTATGGCATTATTAATAATCTGAGATACAGAAACATAAGTAGTGTATTTTTTGTAAAAATTGTTTTTTTTACATATGTTACAGTAAAAACACAAAATACGGTAAATCCTACTATTTACCAACTTTAATACTGAATATCCGAAATGTTAGACATTTAAAGAAAACTTCTGTTCCTTCCGTCAAAGAAAACACAGCTAGCTCAGTGATTTTTTTTAATAATTATTATTATTGTTTTTTACTTCTATAGAGATAGCTCTAAGCATATGAAATTCATAGAGCTTAATGTTTTAATGTTACCTAAAAGAATCCAGTTTTTGTTATAATTTTATTTAGTTTTGGTATATTTAATGATTATTTATAAATAAGTCAGGAACATGGAACAGCGTCTGGTTGTGGGTTCGATGCACACGAGCGGGGATGATTAAATATATTAAATTAAAAAAATATATTTGAAGCAACTTCACTCTTTTCCCCGCATAGTAGGTATCTAGTGTTAAGACACTCCGTTTTCCACTTCATAAGTATATTTTTTTTTTTTAGCTGTATCGCGCACATAGCAAAGTAGCCAGAGGGAACCTAGTGTTAAGACACTCCGTTTTCCAAGCGCCGCCAAATTCGAAGGCATTGAGTATTCGATGGTGGAACTTAACGCCGCGCTTTGCCTCGACACCAGAGCGAGGAAAATGGAAATATTATATATTTCCACTCCTCGAGTGGGTTTCGAACCTACAACCAGTTGTTCACAGTCACCACTGCGCCACGACTGGACGCACATCATGATAATAATAATCATTATCATTAATAATGATGATAATGTGTGTGATGAAATCATTTTTAATGATTTTTTAAAGTCTTGTGTATGTAAAAAAAGAGGTTTTATTCAAATTTAATTAAAAAAACAGTTTTTGTGTTCATAATTTTGTAAAAAATATTAATTCTGTACTCGAATAGCAAATAAAAAGAATATTTGTGTATTTTATTGTAACTATGCTTTGAAAGTTTATATAAATTTTTCAACCTTTAATAATTGACTTTCGGTTATATATAATTTAAATGTACATTAGTATATATACTTATTAGATGTATATAAATACTAGGAACCGCCTCTTTGCTCTCCATGACGGGAAGAGCTGCGCGAAGTGCATATTTAATGTTATTACATGTTAAAAAACGTTTGAAAAGCAAACACTTAACACTAACATAACACTTAACGTTCCACAGCCTAAGTCTATGCGCACTTTTTGACCATTTAATCACCATTTATTCAAAAACTACAATTACAATTGTCACCAAAAAACTTCACAGCACACAAGACACTGTGCTCGATATCCCTCACTGTGACAAATGTCAGAGGTCTACTACAAATAGCCCAGGAAGAGTTAAACCACAACTTCGCTTCGCTCCGCTCAATTATTCAATTTTGGATATGAACCTACAACCATCTTGTGTCAAAGCGATCATAAGACTCCATAATTGTGTCAAATATGTAATTAATATTTATTAAATAATCTTTTTCTTATATTTTTGTAAAAAAAATAATTTTAAGAGTTAGGCCTCTTGTCTTAACACTTTCAATATTAGAAATTAACGTCTAAAAACTGTAAAAATTAACTCAAATTTTAAAATTTAACCTTTAAATATCAATTTTAGTGTTATTTCCTAGATTTTCAAACTTAAAATTTGTCCAAATTTTCTAGATTAAAACTAAATCTTCTCACTACTAGATGGCGTTAGTGGTATTTAGAAAATTTTAAAAAAAATTGTACATACTTTTAATAAGTAGTTTTAAATGAAATCGTCATAATTAATGTAAGGTGCATGGTAATATAATAAAAATTAATGATATTTGAAGAATAATCTATGAAGATAATATGTCGCAAGATTATAATTTTAATAAAAAAAAAAAAAGTTTTTTTTTTTTGTGGCCAGTCGTGGCCCAGTGGCACAAGCGTGTGACTGTAAACTACTGGTTGTGGGTTCGATTCCCACTCGAGGAGTGGAAATATTTAATATTTCCATTTTCTTCGCTCTGGTGCCGAGGTAAAGCGCGGCGTTAAGTTCCGCCACTTAACACGCAATGCCTCCGAATTCGGCGGTGCGTGGGGAACGGAGTGTCTTAACACTAGGTTCCCTCTGCCTACCCTGCTGTGTGCGGGATACTGCGTGAAGCTAAAAAAAAAAAAAAAAATTTTTACATCAAAATTTTACAGGGGCATTTGTTAAACGACTTAACTGTTGTTGATTTTAAATATTATTATAATAGAAACGGTATTAGATTAAAGAACATTAGTATATTTTTTTTTAGCTTCACGCTGTATCCCGCACAAAGCAGGGTAGGCAGAGGGGACCTAGTGTTAAGACACTCCGTTCCCCACGCACCGCCGAATTCGGAGGCATTGCGTGTTAAGTGGCGGAACTTAACGCCGAACATTTGTATTTTATTACAAAATATAGCTTCACGCTATATCCCGCACACAGCAGGGTAGGTAAGACTCTCTGACTACCTGTCTATACAGGAGTTATGAAGTTGCTATAAAAAAATATAATTTCTTTAAAAACCCTTTAATTGAATAATTTCTTTAGAAGCCGTTCAAGTATTACGTGAGCACTATAGGGGGGCGGGGGGTCTTTGCTTTGCTTATTTTTGAAGACATGAGGGGTAGGGGGGTCTAGATGATGATTACGTCATTTGATACTCGTATATTATAATTATAATATTAAAAACAATACATTAATTGAAAAATGTTTACGTAAGCATGGGGGAGGGGGTAAGAACTTTGCTTACTTTTGCTGACAAGGGGGATGGGGGGGTAAATAATTGTAATAAATCTGCTTACGTAATACTTGAAAGGCCCCCTAGAAGATATAAAACAAAAGTTAGTTTTAAAATGTATAATAATTATCAGTCAATTTAAATATATCATTATAGAAATGTGACATATTACCTTCATTCATGGGTGTATTCTCATAAACGGAATAAACAGAGAGTTAGTGACTACTATCTCCTTCAGGTCACTGTTATATTAACTTAATAGTACATAAAATTAACTTAGAATTAAAAAAAATAACGAGACAAAGGCCAAAATTATTCATTTTCTGTAAATATAAATAACATTATTCATATAGCAATTTAAAAATGAACATAATAAAAACATATTTAGTATTAACGAGAAGTGAACATAAGTGTCTGGTCACTCTGTCTCTCTTTTCTCTTACCACGGAGAAAAACAAAAATAGCCTAAAGTCGTCCACATTAATTTTAAACTCAACTTAGTGTAAGTTAGTATTTACTGTTCGAAGTTCCTGTATTGACAATATTTATGTACTATATTGTAACAGAGACGGATTAATCTTAAGGCCCCCTTGAAGTTAGGGGCCTGAGTTTTAGAAAAAAAGGGCCTCAAGTTTTTAAAGATACTGTTAATTTTTGAAATGTATATAACATTTTCTTTAAAAACGATTCATTTAGTTTATTATTATTTTATAAAAAGTGTTCTTCATGTTCAAAGTTAAATTCAAATGTTATTTCCAAATGTAATACATAAAAATATTTAAATTTATATAAAATACTTAAATTGGCGCCAGTTGTGGCGCAACGGCACAGAGTGTGCCTGTAAACCGACTGGTTGTGGGTTCGATTCTTACTCGAGGAGTGGGAAAAAATTATATTTCCATCTTCGCTCTGGTGTCTAGACATAGCGTGGCGTTAAGTTTCGCCACTTTCTTTTGTTTTAAAAGAAAAAAATATATATTTTTACAAATCATATTACCTTATTTTATTCTTATAACAAAGAAATCGAGTAAAATTGATAATATTTCAGTCTTTTATTAAAAAAAAAATGTAAAAGAGGCCTCGTTAAAATTCAGGGGGTCTCGTTAAAAGTCAGATGTGCCTCGGTAAATTCAGGTGGCCTCAGTAAAACTCAGGGGGCCTCGTTAAAACTCAAGGGGCTCTCGTTAAAACTCAGATGGGCCTCGTTAAAACTCACATGGGCCTCGTTAAAACTCAGGGGGCCTCGGCGTAATCCGGCTCTGTAGTGAGTCAGTAAGTTAGTGAATTATTAATTTAAATTGTTTTAAGTAATTTATAATAGTACTCATGGTTTATTTTTTTAAACATATTATTGGTATCTGTACTTATTATTGTTTGTAGAATATTCTCTATTTAATGAAATATGGAATTAAAGAGATTTAAATAAATATATAGTGATGATCTTTGATTTTTTATTTCGACTTTTTCTTGTTTAAATAACAAAATCCAGCCAAGTGTGAAACTAATCAACAGGTTGTGGGTTCGATTCCCACTCGAGGAAAGTGTTTCATTTCTATTTTCTTCGCTCTGGTGTCGAGACGAAAAGTGGGGCGTTGAGTTTCGCTGCTTAACACGCAATGCGTTTAGAATTCGGTGGAAAATAGGAAACAGACTATTTTAACACTAGATTCCCTCTGCCTACCCTACTGTGTGCGGGATACAGCGTGAAGTTAAAAAAATAACAAATAAAGTTTACGCACTTAGATGGTTTGGGCACGTCGAGAGGATGAGTGATGGAAGAATGGTAAGTAAGATATATGAAGCAAAGGTGAGTGGTAAGAGAGGCAGGGGGAGACCTCGGTTGACCTTCGAAAACACAGTATTTATTATTGGAGGAATTAAAATACCGTCGTGTCGCAGTAACAGCGTTTGACTGTAAACACGATGGTTCTGGGTTCGATTCCCACTCGGGGGAATAATTATATATTTATTTTTCTTTGCCTATTACCTTAGACAACGCACGTCATTAAATTCCGTCATTTAACAAGCAATATCTCTAATTCGGGAAAGTGGTGAGCGGAATGTCTTGACACTAGGTTCTCTTTGACTACGTTGTTATGCTAGAAGAATCATGAAGTTAGAAAAAAAGTATCACTTCTTCAAGTGGGAATCGAACCCACAACCAATAGAGTTTACAGTAAGACGCTGACCTACTGCACAATGAGCTTTTTCTTCGCTCTGGTGTCGAGGTAAAGCGCGGCGTTAAGTTCCGCCACTTAACACGCAAGCCTCCGAATTCGGCGGAAAGTGGGGAACGGAGTGTCTTAACACTAGGTTCCCTCTGCCTACCCTGCTGTGTGCGGGATATAGCGTGAAGCTATTAAAAAAAAAAAATTAAACTTAAGTTATATAATTTGTGGCCAGTCGTGGCGCAGTGGCACAAGCGTGTGACTGTAAACGACTGGTTGTGGGTTCGATTCCCACTCGAGGAGTGGAAATATTTAATATTTCCATTTTCTTCGCTCTGGTGTCGAGGTAAAGCGCGGCGTTAAGTTCCGCCACTTAACACGCAATGCCTCCGAATTCGGCGGAAAGTGGGGAACGGAGTGTCTTAACACTAGTTTCCCTCTGCCTACCCTGCTGTGTGCGGGAAACAGGGTGAAGCTATAAAAAAAAAGAAGTTATATAAAAATGCATTTTAATATTACTTTTCTAGTTTATGTTACACAATTCATTTAAATATACAATTTCTTTTGTAAACATAAAAAAATACAGATAATTAAAAAAATAAAAAAAAGCTTTCATTATATTCTTTTTCTATTACTTGAAAGAAAAAACATACAGATAATATATTTTTATACCATATTTTTTTAATAAAAAATATAATTATATAATGACTACACATCTATTATTGCTTTCATTATATATTCTAGTCTTTACTATAATACAAAATCAATCAATCACAAAAATCCCCGTAAGAGGGAATTCCCCTGAATTTACTGTATAGCTATAACCCACTCAGAACTCGAATCTGCACTTATGAAACCGTTCAATGTCTCCAACCACTAAGCCATACGATCAATCCCCACTCTTACATCGAATTTTCTTCTCCCCCTTGCCCCCTTAAAGCCACTTCATATCTTTAATTACTATACCATGCGATCTATTCCCTCTGCTTCCAGTTAATTTTCTTCATACTTCCCCTATAAATGTCGTCATAGCGCACACAAACTTGTACCCCTTGAAAACTTTCAAATCTGTTTTTTTTTTAGCTTCACGCCGTATCCCGCACACAGCAGGGTAGGCAGAGGGAACCTAGTATTAAGATACTCCGTTCCCCACTCTCCGCCGAATTCGGAGGCATTGCGTGGCGGAACTTAAATCCGCGCTTTACCTCGATACCAGGGCGAAGGAAATGGAAATATTAAATATTTCCACTCCTCGAGTGGGAATCGAACCCACAACCAGTCGTTTACAGTCACACGCTTGTGCCACTGGGCCACGACTGGCCAAGTGTCACTTTCAAATCTGTTATAGTTTTAGCAAACAAAACTAGAATCTCAAAAAAATCGAATCGAAGACCTTTCAACCTTTATCACCACTACACCATACGCTCTATCCCCTCCCACACACTTGTTTCCACCTTTTTTTATCAAACTCCTCATTTCTCCTCATTTTTTAAATACAAATGACTTCCCCAAACAGACCTCGAATTCGCACCTTTAAAACCGTTCAATCTTTAACCACTACACCACACGATCTCTTCCCTTCTCTCTTATCACTTATTTTCGTCCAAAATTCTATCTATTTTTCCCCGTGTTTCCCCTGTAAATGTCGTTTCAAAGCCCGCGCACGGGTATACGCGGCTCCGCAGAGCGCGCACAGGTGTCGCGGCCGCGAGTGTGACGTCATATGCTCTTGTAAACTCACCTTGTAGCCGAACTTCTTGTTGCATATTGAACACTGGAAGGGTAATTTTGGTAATTTCATTTAAAAGAGGGTAGTTAAAGAGGTAAAGCGCGGCGTTAAGTTCCGCCACTTAACACGCAAGCCTCCGAATTCGGCGGAAATAAAGTAGCGGAGTGTCTTAACACTAGGTTCCCTCTGCATACCCTGCTGTATGCAGGATACAGCGTGAAGCTATAAAAAAATATTAAGGGGCCGTTCAAGTAAAACGTGAGCATATTAGGGGGTTGAGGGGTCTTTGCTTTGCTTATTTTTGATGACATGGGGGGTAGGGGAGTCTAGATGATGATTACGTCATCTGAAACTTTATAATATTATAGTTATGATATAAAAATATATATATTAGTTGAAAAATGTTAACGTTAGCATAGGGGAGGGGGTACGTACTTACTTTACCTGACAAGGGGGATGGGTTATATGTGATTTACCCACAAACAAATAATGTATTGTTAAAATTTGATTGTTAATTGCAATTAAAAAGTTTTTTTAAAGTTGTTTAATAATAAAAAAAACATTTTCACGCATTTTTCAGGGTTAGAGAAAACTAAGTACTACGTTCTCTGAAGGAGCACTTCTTAAGTACCAGAGCGAAGTAAAGAAAATATTTTTTTTTTAGTTTATCAATTTTTTTTAGCTTCACGCTCTATCCCGCACACATTCGGCTAGACAGAGGGAACCTAGTGTCAAAACACTCCGTTTCCCACTTTATCATCCATCCATCCATAAAATCCATCAAATTATTAGAAAAAATATTCTGTAAATAAAAAAAAATTATAAATTAGTAAACTATTTAAAAAAACAACATTACCTCATGCATTTTAAGTCCATAGTGCCTTTGTAAGTGGGCTCGGAGATTCGAACTTGAGACACATCGTTGCGGGCACACACTGCACTTATAGGGACGTTCACCAGTGTGTTTTCTGATAGAGGATAATTCTCAATTGAAAGCGTAAGTTTAACCAATTAAGACGTAAAGTGTGAGATTTAATAGAGAAAGAATTTTCTTGATAGTAATAAAATCATTATATTTTTTTTTAGCTTCACGCTATATCCCGCACATAACAGGGTAGGCAGAGGGAACCTAGTGTTAAAACACTCCGTTCCCTACGCACCGCTGAATTCGGAGGCATTGCGTGTTAAGTGACGGAAGTTAACGCCGCGCTTTGCCTCGATACCAGAGCGAAGGAAATGGAATTATTAAATTATTCCACTCCTCGAGTGGGAATCTAACCCACAACCAGTCGTTTTACAGTCACACGCTTGTGCCACTGCGCCACGACTGGCCCCAATGGCCCCCATGTCTCAGATTCAAGGAGTAAATGGAGATAGAATGTTCTTTCCACTACTAAATACATATTTGTTGTCTTTTAAAACTTTTTTACCATAAAACGTCTAATTATATATTCGCATAAATATGTAGATAAGTTATAAAATGAACAAAAAATAGAATGAAACTATTTTAACAGGATTCAGCAATACGCTTTTTTCTCGCATAGCGGGGTAGTCAAAGAGGACCAAGTGACCAGAGTGTCAAGACACTCCGTCCTCCACGCACTGACCGAAATCGAGACATTGCGTTTTGAATGGCGGAACTCAACGTTGCTCTTTGTCTTAAATACCAGAGCTAAGAAGCAAAAATTGAAATATATATGCATATTCAACAAAGCGGAAAACGAACCCGAAACCATAACCGGTTTAACCGCATACATTTCTAGTTTAGGAAACTACTTAACCAACTAAAGTGGAGAACGGAGTGTCTTAACACTAGGTTCCCTCTGCCTACCCGCTAGAGGGAACCTAGTGTTAAAACACTCCGTTCCCTGCGCACCGCCGAATTAAAAGGTATTGCGTGTTATGTGAAGGAATGTAACGCCGCGCTTTGCCTTGACAACCAGAGCGAAGGAAATGGAATTATTAAATTATTCCACTCCTCGAGTGGGAATCTAAGGGCGGCGTTTAGTTCAGTCAAATTCGGCGGTGCGTGGCGTGACGTTATCATAAATTCACACAAAAAGCGGAAAACGGAATATCAAAACACTATCTGACTAAGACAAACGTATAAACATTTGAACGCGCTAAGTGATAGCGTCTGAACGGTATTCAGGAGGCGTGGGTTCGAATCCTGCTGCATTCAAATTTTCATGTTTTCTAAATATCTTTTTAACATACAATGGATTCAAATTCTTACAGAAAATGGAAAACGGAGTGTCTCACTATGTCTTCTCTAATTACTAATTACATTACCGCAGGAAAAAGAGTTTTTTTTTTTAGCTTCACGCTGTATCCCGCACACAGCAGGGTAGGCAGAGGGAACCTAGTGTTAAGACACTCCGTTCACTCAGAGGAAAAAGAGTATAGCTGCAAAAAAAGTTACCTTATATGTATAATAAGTGATGATCGCTGTATAGTTTTGAATCCGCAATGCGGACATACATGCTGCTTATCCCCAGTGTGCGTTAGCTTGTGTTTGTTCAAGTAGTCCCGTCTTGTGAACACTCTGCCGCAGCTCTGAGGTGGAAATGTGTTGAAAATTAGTTATTGGACCATTGTCCTAACTATTATATTATTTTAGGCCATTGTGGCTCAGTGGAAAGAGAGTGTGACTGTAAATGATAGTAGTAGAATGTAGAATGAAATATATTGAAGAATTTAATGTATTTCAATGATTTTCACTATACTACTATAGAAGCATGGGAAAATGTCTGACTATAAACAAGATTGGTCGTGGATTCAATTTAGGGGTTGAGGAAATGTTTATTTTTATTTTTTTTACCTTCACCCTGTATCCCGCATGTAGCAGGGTAGGCAGAGGGAGTGTTAAGACACTCCGTTCCCCATTTTCTGCCGAATTCGAAGGCATTGTGTGTCAAGTGGTGGCACTTATCGCTGTGTTTTTTTACCTTGACACCAAAGCGAAGAAAATAATTTCCACTCCTCGAGTGGGAATTGAACCCACAACCAGTTGTTTACAGTCTCACGCTTGTGCCACTGGGCCACGACTAGCCACAATTTATATTATTTATTATATAATTTATATTATTTTCATTTATCTGCTCTGGGAAATAAAACACAACATGGAAAACAGAGTGTATTGAATATATGCAGCATTAGCGTTATATAGCATAAAGATTGAAGTTACTTTTTATATGTAAAGGGCAGAGTGCAGTTATCAATATCCAACACACAAAGACTAAAGAAAGTAGGAGGTGTAGAGTTTTGAAATTACACTTTCTTGTAGTAGAGCAAAATGCATGTATTTTATTCCAATTTAAAGCATTCTTTTCGCTGGCAGCAGGTATCATATTGTATAGAAGTCTATGTTACAATACTTAGAGCTTTGAAGGTGAGCATAAATATAATTTATAAGGGCATCTTAAGGCTACACTGGTGTTCCAAGTTCCAGGCACTACCACAGGTTTCTCACAGTACAACTCAACAAGCCTGCTCTATGCATTGGTAAGAAGTATTTTCTAATATTTATATGTTGAACAACTAACCTCACAGACATAATTTTTCTTATCAACCTGATGCTCGGCCTCAATGTGTTGTTTTAAGATATCCCTAGTCTTAAATAGTTTCTCACATTTTTGACACTTAAACATTTCATCTGGTAATTGTATCGGCACATTTTCTCTATGATCCCTCATATGAGACTCAAAAATACCTCGTTTAGGCAAAAATCTGTCACAAATTGTACATTTATAACCATCTTTGAGGCCTTTACAGAAATTATTTTCATGGCAGAATCTAGATTTTCGAGTTTTAAACTGTTTTTCACAACCAAAACATTTGTATAGTCCATTTTCAATTCCATGGCACTGAAAGTTATGTACTTTAAAATTATCTGCCGTTGCACACTCTATCATACAAACATTGCAATATGTAGGTGTCCTTTTTGGTTGATACTTCCATTTGCTTTTAGTTTTGCGTTTTTGCTCAATTTCACTGTTATCTTCAAATTGGATTGTGTCTAAAAGGTCTTCTATAGAGTTGTCTTCGTCTACATTGTTTTCGTCTTCAATTTTTATATTTTTTGCTGTTTCGACCCCATTATTTACTATTTCTTGTAATTTTCTATCAAACTCCTGGCATTTTTGTTTAAAATCATGAAATTTGTTTATTTGGATGCAGCATTCGTCGCAAGCTTTGTTAGGATGAGTGTATGGAGCAAGCACTATGTTTAGGCAATCAGTTATTTTATCAATTAAATCTATTTTAATAGTATTTAAAGTATTTTCTGTTGAGGTATTAACAATAACATTATAAGCGTTGCGATTCCAGCAAAGTCTACACACGTCTTCTTGTTGAAAATACTCATAATTGTATAAAATGGGTTCAGAATTAACTGTTTCTAAACCAGAAGTCATATTTCACTTATTTTTCTAAGTTATTAATATAAAATTATAACATAGAAAGCAGTAGAAGTTTGGTAAACAATTTTGTTTATAATTTTGACAAATGACAGTTTTAATAGTTGTCAAATTGACACTCATATTTTTTTTGTGAATAACCAAGGTAGAGGAGAATCGCTATACATTTTTTATAAATTAAGATATTTAAAATAACAAATAATAAAATATAAGCAATATAGTGGATTAATATTGAAAAAAATAATTAAATAATTTAATCACTGTCACAAATTCAATTGTGTATGTATAAATCATTTTATAATAAAATATATTAATAATAGGAATATAATAATTATACCACAGATATAAGTAAAAGGTTTTAATTACATGCGTAAATAACTTTTGCTATATTGTACAATATTAGTGTCCGACCGAAACTGAATTTTCTGCCGAAACAGAAACCGAAACCGAACCTTCGGTTCTGACTTCAGTTTCGGCCGAAACCGAAACCGAAACCGAAACTGCTGATGACGTCATAAAATTTGTATAATAAGTAAAAAAAATGTACATTTTTTACGATTTAAAAATTAAATGTGCAATTGAATTATTGTGATTACGTTGATTTTATTATACTCGTATTATGATTTTTTTCATTTTAATTCATTATATGTACATTTTTAAAGCTTCACGACCAGTTTTGCCGCATAGCGAATAGTCGGAGAGAGCCTAGTGCTAAGACACTTCGTTCGTCACTTTCTGCCTGAAATGGAGACGGTGCGTGTTGAATAGTGGAACTCAACGCTTTGTTTCAAGTGGGAGTGCGGAGAAATGAAATAATCATTCTCCCAAGTGGGGATTGAAAACACCACCATCGCGTTAACAGTTAGAGAAGCTGTCCCACGCTGCGCCACGAAGGCCTATAAACACGATTGGTTGTAGTATTTTTCAAGTTCGGCTCTATTGGCTAGGGTTCTTCTATTGGCTAGGGTTTATATCTTTTTACATTCGCCGGTTTGGTAGTAGTATTTTTTAATTGATTAAAGGGGGGCAAACAGATGGGGATGGTAGGAATAGGGAAAGACCTGGCTTACATGCCATCGAACCGGAACACATCGTCAGATGTTTGGTGGTTCGTCTTTGACATGATACGCCGCGAGCCAGTTGGAGAGCGCATCTCCTACCACCAAGCTACTGGGCTACCTGCCTTTTACGGGACGCTGCCCAGCGACAGAGGGAATTTGTATTCTAACACGTCCCCCCGGGTAAAAAGTAGTAGTTTAAGTTTTACTTAATAAACTTTTCTATTGTCTTCACGTTATTGTCTTCACCAGATTATCATCATGTAGAATTACAATGTCTACAGGAACAACACGGCGCAATAAAAGGGTTTATTTATACTATATCAGATGAGTTGCCAACTGTGATAATAGACCAATCCCCCAAAATGCAAGGCACAGATATTTTCAGGACCGGGAATAATACTTTGCCTTTGTCCCCTAATTCCATGTCCCGAAATGCCGTATCCAAGACTATTTTTTAATATCTATAATCTAATCTAATCTAAAAGCTAGTTGTTTGTGTCTATTCAAAGGACTCGCAACCACTATCACGTCAAAAATTAAATGCCAAACATCTGAAGATGTGTTCCGGTTCATGTCATTAAACCGGAACACATCCTTCTCCCTTCTTCATTTTCAAGGTCGATAATGCTTCCACAACTCCTCTAATGTTGTAGATGTCCATGAGCGACGATAAACGATTACAACATCAGACAGTCCTTCTGTTAGTGTTTTGCCCCCTTTTAGAATGTTTTTTTTTGGAAATAATAAAAAAGTAGTAAGTACTAGAGGCCTACGCCAGTTCTCTTTGCCCAAGGCTCCTAGCGATTTACATAAAGGCTATTCGAGCTGTAGCCAAGGGACCTGTGGGTTATCAGTCCCGAAGACCCTCAGTCTCCATTTAAGACTGGCAACACTTGGTAAATATATATTTTTTTACGAAAATGAAAACCGTTTATTTAACTGTGCATTTCTTGCAGGGAAATTTAGGTGCTAATTTATGATAAGATTTACATTGGATATATATTTATATTAACTTATACTATTTTACATTTATAAAGAAAACGGTTAAATTTAAATAATAATTAATAAGGCAAGCCTTCAATATAGTATATTTACCGGGTTATTGCCCGGGGTTCGCAAAATTCATAGGTATTCGACCCCTGAAAGAAGCCACACTTACGCGGACAGACACACAGTTTCCTTACAGGCTAACAGGGAGAGTTCATTTAATCTATCGTCAGCAGTTCATTTAGTATTCTCATCATTAATTTATAATTTATATATTAAAATCGTTTACTTATATCTTAAGATTAGGTTCACAGGCTATCAAAACACTCAAAAGTATCTAAACGACGTAAAAATTCATGAGTAGGTACACATGTGTGAGTAGTTTCGGCATTGCCGAAGGTTCGGCAGCTTTTTTGCCGAAACCGAAACTACGGCCGAAACTACATTTTCTTGCCGAAACCGAACCTTCGGTCGGACACTAAAAAATATTAATTTAACGGTCACGCCATCTATTGTCCAGTAGCATTATTAGAGTAAAGAGAAACGTATATTTACATAGAATATCTAGTCATTAAAATACTTAATGAATACATATATAATGATTTAAAATTAAATCGAAGCACCTTGCTTCGATTAAATTCGAGACATTACATGTTGAGAGGCGAAACTAAACACTTGCTGTCTTCATAAATTTAAATATAACCATTCACCTGAGTGGGACTCGAACCCACACCCATCGCGTTTACAATTAGACGTTGTCACTGCGGTTCGATGGCAGTATTTAACAAAATTTAAATTATTTTTAATATATTTATTTACATTTACAATTAAAAAAACATTAAATTAAATTGAAAATTTTATTTCATATCTTACTTTAATTACAAGATAATTTAATTACAAGAACAATTAAGGCCAAGAGATAAAAACAGTGTATTGACAGTTGGTTCTCTCTGCCTACCCTATTAAACGGAAAAATGCTTGAAATTTAAAAAAAAAAAGGTTTTGAAATAATAACACAAATATAACTTTAAAATTACATTGTTGATTAACAACATGTTCAATAAAAATAAAAAACTTATACTATATTTCTCACACTTATACTTAAAATCTAGATTAAGACGAAACAAAAAAAAATGGCTGATGGCTTCAGCTGAAAGGCATACAGCCTACACAAATACAGACAAAAAAAAACTAAATTGGTATTTAAAATAAACTCATTTTCTTTTAAGGTTTGTAAAAAATTTTTAGTTTACATTATTCTATGTAAAAAAATTAAGATCATTCCTAACACTTATTGATTTTAAAAGAAACAATATTATAGGAATGACATTGTTCAAAGTAGTATGTATTGTAAAATATATTTTTGATATAATATATCAAACATTCAATAGAACAATATAATTACATTTGATTATTTTATTTTTAAGGAAACCGTTTTAAAAATATTAAATCTGTAAAGAAATTCTAATAATTGGTATAAAATTTTATTACGAGTTTGTATGCATCTTTACTATAAAACATATTTTATAATTACTTCAACACTTTTAAAAAAACATCTCAAATAATAATAAACTTTTTTGTAATTACATCATTGTTCTTATTGATGAGCAAGATGATGTTAAAAGTAATATAGACAGAAAAATATTTTAATTTTTCTTTCAGCTTCTTCATATTTTTAATATTGAAGTTTTTCTATAGTATATATTTAACGAGAAGTTTATTTGAATATAACCCTTAAAGATCCAGATATTATGGTAAATGAAGAGTAATCTATGAAATGTGTTTTACAAAAAAAAAATCTTTTAAATAGTAAAAAATATGAAATAATCTTAATATTTTTATTGTTTTAATAGAAATAGACATATAATCAAATGATTATTATTTTAAAAGTCCAGTATGAAATGTAGTTTATCTTTACATAGACTAAGAAATAAATGCAGGTAAATATAACCCGTAGCATAGACATTTATACTATTTATTAATAATAAAAGTAGTATACTAACTGCCTTAAAATAACAAAAGTCCCAAATTCATTTTAAAATATGTACACAGGAATGGCGCAACTACTTGAGTACAATTATTTAAACAGATTTCAAGTTACTTTAATGACTTATTAAAAGTTTATTTATTTTCATATTATATTTAACATCGAGAAATATGATTCGGGCTTAAGTAGAAGCATTTGCTTGGACATTTACTCTTAAAACTAACAAAAAATGATTATTCATCTTGTCTTTCTTGATCTTTGTCCTTCTTCTTCTTTTTTTTCTTTTCTTTCCTTATTGAATCGTCAGCAACTTCTGACGTCTCCGCAGCCTCTACAGTAGTATCAGCTTCCTCTGCGTCACGCTTTTTCTTCTTCTTTTTCTTTTCTTGTTTAATTTCAACTGAATTGTTAGCATCCTCAGCATTTGCCGTGCTAGCTGTTCTCTTTCGGCTACTGTCATCACCCTGCGGTGTGTCTCCGTTCTCTTTCTTTGCCTTATAATCTACATAACTATTTAACCATTCAGCTGGTGTATTTTCATTAGGTTTACCAAACTTATCAAGTTTCCCTTGCTGTATCAGAATTTTCTTCTGTGATGCTTTGGGACCTAAGCCCCATTTTCTTGGATATGTGTCTCTTTCCATAATAACTCTTTTCAGTTTTGCCGCTACACCATGGTCACATGATGCCATGGTTGACGTAGTCATTAGAGCAATAGCTAAAGCCACTGCTTCTCCTTTAGTAGTCACTATAACTATTTCTTGGTCAACTTCGATACCATCTTCGTATCTCAAAATACCTGGCAAGAGAACTTTAGCACCATAGCATACTGCATTAACTGCACTGTCTTTTATAAAGATTCTCTTATGTGCAATAAGTAAACCTTCCAGAGGTTTGATTACTCTACGTAAATATGTCTCATCCTTATGATTTTCATATGCCCATTGAGCATCTAAAATATCATGCATGGTCACCATACCTTCCTTCTCCCCCTGGATTCCAGATCTGACACGTCTGAGCTCTATCATTTGACCTCCAACTCCTAACATCAGGCCTAAATGTACACACATAGTACGAATATAGGAACCGGCCTCGCAGCTAACCCAGAAGACTCCAATATTGCGTTCCTGATCATAGTCTAATAGTTTACTGTCATACACTGTTCTGACACGCAATTGACGTTTCACAGCAGATATCAAAGGAGGCCGTTGGAACAGCGCTCCTCTCAATTTCTCCAAACCCTGAGTAACCTTCTGAATATTTTCCACCGCAGAGTGTAAATTAAATACAGCAACATACTCTTTTCCAGCATTTTGTTGAGATTTAACTAATCTTGTAGCTCTGTCGATGCAGACGATTAAACAACCTGTCACCTTGGGATCGAGGGTGCCTGAGTGACCAGTTTTTTCCACTTTCAATATTCTTTTAATCCAGGATACGACTTCGTGCGAGCTGGGGTTGCTCGGCTTATCCACGTTGATGAATCCTGATTTGACATATTCAGTAATTGGGCGTTTCAGAGGTGAACTACCAAAGGGCAGAGGCGTGTAATGGTTAGTGCGCACGTTGAGCCGATCGAAGTTCTTCAATAACAAAGGCCAATACGCCGTATCCAACTTATGCACACTCTCAGATGGCTCTATTTTGAACTCGCCAATCTTCTGAAATGCGCCCAAACTTACTCCTTCCTTATTTTTCTTTTTCTTCTTCTCCGAAAACACTTCGGTGCCGGATTGCATTACCTCCGTCATAGTTGCGTTTTGAATTTAAATGGTTTAGTTTAATTGTTTAATAACATGTAACTGTGTTATTTTTTATTTATCACTAACTGTTTTATGTTCTTTCTAATGTTTTTATTAAACACGTGCAATACATGAGGTTAGCTTCACTTGGAGGTCTTTATTTGCTTCTGACAAATGTAAAGTGACAGCAAAAAACATATTGTTTGGAATACAGACAATAAAAATATATGTTAATAATATTATCTGTAGTTCTATATACGTTTGCAGCAATTAGAATTCAAGCATTTAAAAATATAAAAACGGAAAATGAATCTTTTCAAACAAAATATATATTGATTATATAAAATTTCTTTACATATTATAAAATATTTTACTTATTGTCTTGTCTCAGAATTTTATACACTTAGATACTCTATGCCATGTTATAGTTAAATATTAAATATAATCTGTATTTAACTTGTCAAACTCAATTGACATCGACCAAAGCATAAAAAGCGGCGTGTTTCTCGTTTGTTTTGAACTATTAAAAAGTTTTTATTTACGGTGCTACAAACAATATTAAATAACAATTATATTATATTAATGTTATAACAAGTTTCGACAATGGCAGGTGTATTATTTGAAGATATATTTAACGTTAAAGACATGGACCCTGAGGGCAAAAAGTTTGATCGAGTTAGTCGACTGCATTGTGAATCAGAATCTTTTAAAATGGACTTAATATTAGATATAAATTCGTGGATTTACCCAATGGAGTTAGGTGACAAATTTCGTTTGGTTCTGGCCACAACGTTAAGAGAAAACGGTTACCCAGATGGCGGAGAGTGGAATCCTCTAGAAACGGAGGGAAATAGAGCTGATAGTTTTGAATATGTTATGTATGGAAAAGTTTACAGGTTAGTTCCTAAAATAAAATTATTTAAATATTTTCGCATTTTACGTCATAAGATCTCTGTCCTTGACTTAATAATTTAAAATTGAGTTTAATGATAACATTTTTAGGGTAATACATATTATGAAAAAAAGATTAATTCATATAATTTAAATACAAATTGAGTGAGATTAGATGTTCCAGGTAATAATTAAGGATATTTGTGTTAGTAATAGACTTGCTTCTCCATTGAGAACATTTAAGCTTAACATATTTAAAAAGAAAAGAAGTTATATAGAAGTCGTCTTTAAATTGTGAAACATTATAATAATATATAATAAAATCTAAGTATGTAAAACAGCTTTGTGGAAAAAACGATATTTCAGTTGTCAATTATGTGCTATATAAGTCCATATTTAGATTAAAAACAACAAAATGAAATAATGATAATTCAATAATATTGAAAATATGATGTTCCATTATAAAAAAAATTAATCATTTGTACCTTGATAGAGATATTTAGCAAGAGTATAATTAGACATTTAGAAAGATTAGAAAACATATAAAAATTTGAATGCAGTGGGATTCAAACCCACATCTCTTCGAAACTGTCCAAGTACTATGACTGCTAAGCCATTTGTAAAATCTCTCTACAGAGATGCTAACAACATAAATAAGCTGTAATAAGTGTACACAGCAGGGCAGGTAGAAAAAGCCTGGTGTTAACATAATATTTTCTGCCAAATTTTGCAGAATTATTTATTAAAGTAATTTTCCTAACTTTCCAGGATAGAAGGTGACGAAGCAGCTATGGAGCCAGCGTCTCGTCTATCAGCATATGTCTCATTCGGTGGTCTGTTAATGAGGTTGCAGGGTGACGCAAACAACTTGCACGGCTTCGAAGTTGACCAGCATATGTATTTGTTAATGAAGAAATTAGCTTTTTAATTAAAATTTTATTGTATATAAGGTATTTTATTGGTTTTATTGTATAAATGTGGCCAGTCGTGGCCCAGTGGCATAAGAGTGTGACTGTAAACGACTGGTTGTGGGTTCGATTCCCACTCGAGGAGTGGAAATTATATTTCCATTTTCTTCGCTCTGGTGTCGAGGTGAAGCGCGGCGTTTAGTTCCGCCACTTAACACGCAAGCCTTCGAATTCGGCGGAAAGTGGGGAACGGAGTGTCTTAACACTAGGTCCCCTCTGCCTACCCTGCTGTGTGCGGGAAGGACAGCGTGAAGCTATTTTATTTTTTAATTTTATAAATGTGTATTGTTTCTTTTTAAATTGTAATTCAAATACAAAGAAGAACCTTTTAACATTTTTAAAGTATTAATCAGACAATTAGGAAATTAAAATAGAAAATTTTCTTCGCTCTGGTGTCGAGGTAAAGCGCGGCGTTAAGTTCCGCCACTTAACACGCAAGCCTCCGAATTCGGTGGAAAGTGGAGAACGGAGTGTCTTAACACTAGGTTCCCTCTGCCTACCCTGGTGTGTGCGGGATACAGCGTGAAGGTAAAAAAAAGAAAAGAAAAAAATTAAACGTATTAATTAAATAGCGTTCTCTCTTGCCAAACGATCGTTCGTAGAATAATCTTTGGGTATTATTTAGTACTATTACTATTTAATATTACTTAAGTCGCCAATATCTGTGTTTTCTGGGTTTATAATATTGTTACACTGTTGGTTGGCCTTACATAAATAAATAAATAAAAAATAACCTACAAATTAACACTAGACTTACCAGACCAGTCAAAATGACTGGTCTTACAATTTCAATTTAAAAGTCCTACTGCATGTAATATTTTTTTGTCTATAATATCATGACTTTTGTAAATATAACTAAAGAATTAATTTTACGAACTTTATATTGTTTTATATATAATAGTAATAAATATATTTCTTGTAATTATAAATAGGTATATTTAAATACCTGGTAAATATAGCGTGATGCTATTTATTATTTATTTTTGTTCTATTCGATAACAGATGGCGCTACATGTACAGTTATTCGACTTTACCATAAGAAAAATAATCTCGTTAAATCTGTAATTATTTATATATTTATATTATATGAATATACATTTATATTTATATAAAAAATACAATTCTACAAATATAAATATAAAAAAATAGTTCCCCCGCCGACGGAGGCTTTACAGCCAAGCCACCAGTGGTCAGGGTGACAGACTGAGGAACCTCCGCACAATACGTGCCGTTCCCAAAATAGCTGCCTTTTGAATCCGACCCTTGATCCAGGCATGTAGCGAAAGCCTCGTAAGATGTTGATTGAGGCTCTTCGCTACAAGACCGTTTACACTGACGACTATCGGGATAACTATTGTTATTATTGTTATTGTTTATTTATTTGTACTATAAATTATAGTAATATACTCAATAAGAATATAACTCATAAAGAAAGCAATGTACAAAAGGCAGCCTTATGGCTAAGTATCTCTTCTAGGCAACGTTAACACCGAAAAGAAGCTTGTAATTTTTTTTTTAGCTTCACGCTGTATCCCGCACACATCAGGGTAGGCAGAGGGAACCTAGTATTAAGACACTCCGTTCCCGACGCACCGCGGAATTAGGAGACATTGCGTGTTAAGTGGCGGTACTTAACACCACGCTTTACCTAGATACCAGAGCGAAGATAATCGAAATATTAAATATAATAATTCCCTGAGTTGGAATCGAACTTACAACCATCGCGTTTACAGTCAGACGCTGTGACACAACGGCATTTATATTTCGTATAGTTAACTAAATTGCATTTATGTTGAAAAAACTTATGATATTCGACAATAGATGGCGCTACATACATTATAAATATTACAATAATTATTATTTTTCTGTCGCCAAAGAGAACCTAGTGTCAAGACACTCCGTTCGCTACTTTAAGCCTGAAATCAAGGTATTATGTGTTGTGTGGCGTAACTCAACGCCGCACTTTGCCTTGCAAGAGTGCAGTAGTAAAATCATTTTCAATAAAAAAGATATTTAGAAAGCGTACAAAAAATTGAACGTAGCCGCATTCGAACCCGCGTCTCCTGAATACCGTCCAGGCGCTCTCACCACTGATCCATGTGTTCTACCAGCTACCAGTTTAGTGGCTGGTTACAGCTGGTAGGTAGTCCTACCAGGTGTGTCGAAATTCTTAATCAAATCCAACTGCGTTCAAATTTTTATACGTTTTCTAAAAAAATTAAATATTAAATAGCTTCACGCTATATTCCGCACACAGCAGGGTAGGCAGATGGAACCTAGTGTTAAGACACTCCGTTCCCCACTTTTCGCCGAATTCGGAGGCATTGCGTGGTAAGTGGCGGTACTTAACGCCGCGCTTTACCTCGACACCAGAGCGAAGAAAATGGAAATATAATTTCCACCTCTCGAGTGGGAATCGAACCCACAACCAGTCGTTTACAGTCACACGCTTGGGCCACTGGGCCACGACTGGCCACATACGTATTCTAAATGTCTTTTAATTTCCATAAGTGTGGAATAACACTTTAAAAATGTTTAAAAAAGAATTTATAATATTTGAGTGACATTCAAAAAGCGTAAGGAAACATGAAGGTCTATGCTTTATCCCACATATTAGAATAAAATAAGAGAATCTAAAGTTAAGGCACTCCGTTCTTTATTTTACACTTGAATAAAAGACATTGTTCATGGTCGTTTTGAATGCCGGTGTGTACCGATTTTGTCTTGTCACTAGAGTGTATTTTTTTTTTATTTTTCGGCTTCACGCTGTATCCCGCACACATTCGGGTAGGCAGAGGGAACCTAGTGTTAAGACACTTCGTTCCGTCGAATTAGGAGGCATTGCGCTTTGCCTCTACACCATAGCGAAAAAATTGAAATATTTAATATATATATTTTTTTATTAAATACTGAAACTCTACAGACACTCGGTCTCGTATCCTTTTTTTCCGTAATTGTTTTTTGGTTACAAATCTTAAATTACATACTACTCAAAACTAAAATGATGTTTTAAATTACCTAAGCGAGTATTACATTTACTATACTTATTTCTACATTTAAATGAACTCTTAATTAAGACAATAATATTTAATATTTCAATTCCTCGAGTAGGAATCGAACCCACAACCAGTCGCGTTTACAGTCACACTATGCCCACATGCCACGACTGCCCAAGCATTATATAATAAGTTGTAAATTATAATTGAACCGAAACCCACCCTCTCTCTGTAGGAAGCAAATAATTGTTCAAAGAACTCTAGGGTGAAATATTTCTCAAGACCACCGCTGTGATAACTACGGGTTAGGAATGATAGTGAAACGCAGTGATTACAGGTTCAAATTCGGGAAAAGTTAATAGATTTTAAAATAGTGGTTTTTTTTTTTTGTTACCTCCACGCAGTATCCCGCACACTTTCAGGTAGGCAGAGGGAACTTAGTGTTATGATACTCCGTTCCCCACGCACCGCCAAATTTGGAGGCATTGTGTGTTAAGTGGCGGAACTTGACACCAAAAAATGACCACAGAAAATGGAAATATTAAATATTTCCACTCCTCGAGTGGGAATAGATAAAATTTGCAACTTTGTTCGTAAGGACTAATCTTTGGAAATACTGAACCGATTGTGAAAATCTTTTCACAATTAGAAAGCTACACTATTGAGGAGTGCTATAGGATATGTTTTATTATGATTGAACAGAAAGTTCAGAGAATACTAAAGGGACTTAAATAGGGGATAAAATGTGCAGATCAAGCGGTGAAGCCGGGAGTCGTTCGCTAGTCCATACTTATATTATAAATGCGAATGTCTGTGTGTTTGTCTGTCACGCTTTCACGGCTAATCTACCGGCCCGATTTGGATGAAATTTAGAATGAGAGTAGTAAATAACTATGGGTCTAACATAGGCTACTTAGTTTTTCAAAAATCAACCGCTAAAAGGTTGAAATAGGGGATGAAATTTTATATGAAAAAAATCTACACCGCTTGACCGATTGTAACGAATTTTGGCATATATATAGTTGACAATCCAAGGTTAAACATAGGCTACTTTATTTATCAAAAATCCACCACCAAGGGTTGCCGGGAGCGGGTCGCTAGTTCCTTATAAATTAGAATCATACTTACTACAATTGAACGCTTGACTCGCACGTGGCGTTAATGGGCGCGTGTCGTTTCTGTTTTAACAGCGAAAATATGTTTTTTTAATTGATTTCCTACTAAATTGTCCCAGAGAATATACTTGTAGAGGTAAATTATTTGTATTTTGGTGAAAAGTGGAGAACGGAGTGTCTAAACACTTATTCTTCTCTAGAGCGTGAAGCTATTTTTTTTGTTAACCTGGAAAATATAGAAAGACATTTAAAGATTTTTTATACGTTTTCTTTAAATGTCTTTTTCAATTTTTCTAAGTGTGGGAAAACACTTTAAAAATGTTTAAAAGTTGGAAAATATAATTAAGTTTTTTTTTGTCCAGAAGTATTTGCTTGTAAAGGGATTTTTTTAAGTGTAAAACGGAGTGTATTAACACTTATTTTTCTCTTGCTATGTTAAAACCGTTAAGCTGTTTTTTGTTAACTTGAAAAATGTAGTAAAATTTTTTTTTGTCCACAAGAATAAGCTTGTAGAGGTCAATTATTTTTACTTAGGTGAAAAGTGGAGAACGGAGTATGTTAACACTTATTTTTCTCTTGCTTTCTATGATAGCTACGAGTATGTTAACAACGTGAATCTGTTTTTTGTTAATTTGGAAAATATATTTTTTCTTTTTTTTAGCTTCACGCTGTATCCCGCACACAGCAGGGTAGGCAGAGGGAACCTAGTGTTAAGACACTCTGTTCCCCAATTTCCGCTGAATTCTGGAGGCATTGCGTGCTAAGTGACGGAACTTAACGCCGCGCTTTACCTCGACTGCGTGAAGAAATTGGAAATTTTAAATTAACTCCTCGAGTGAGAAACGAACCCACAACCAGTCGTTTACAGTCACACGCTGCACGAGTCAAATAATAAGAGATTTATTTCAAATTGATTAAAATAACGGCAACAACTCTCACCCGTACTGTTTTAAAAATGTTCGTAGTTCGTTCACAGTCAACTGCTAGCATAGACAAGGATAACTTGATAGAATAAAATATTGCATGTTAACTGGCGGAGCTTAACGCCGCAATTTATTTTACCATTTACCAGAACAAGGAAGTGAAAATATATAATTTAAATATTATCATTCCCCTTGAGAGAAGATCTAAACAATAGTTAGACTGACTGTAAACGGTACGGTTTACGATATAATATCTTACTGCACCAAAGAAAAACTGAGAAGTGGGGAACGGAGTGTCTTAACACTAGATTCTCTCTGCCAGTCCTACTGAGTGTCCTACTACTTATGTATACTAAGTTTAATCAAAAGCACATCTTCGGAACTACTGAACGGATTTGAATGAAACCTTTTTTGTTGAAGATATAGCTTTTTTCTTTACAAATTAACACTAAATAAAGAAAAAAATCCTGTCGACTATATTGAAATAAAGAACGAAGAGAAACTATCAAAAGCGACTTAAAAGGAAAGACATCTCAAGTTCCTAAGGAGAGGGGAGATGATGCCCACTGGAGTAAACACTCTAGAAGCGATTTCCTTTAACTGGTTTTGAACTGGTTTTGAAGAGAAAACTTCATGTAGAACCGTAAAACAACAGCTATACTATAAGATATAAGGAAATTGCGTCTCAACTAAAGTAGTAAGTGGGAAGAGAGGCAGGGGCAGCTTCGAGGGGGAACCTCGGTTGAGCTTCGAAAACACAGTATCGATGATACTGGAGGAAGAAGGTCACGTAATGCATGAGGAGCCCCCGGAGGGCGTGTATGAAGAGGTTGATGACAGTGGACGAGGCGAAAGAAGTATGCAGGGACCGTAGCGTTTGGCGCTCCGTTCTCTCTGACTACCCCTCAAGGGATACTGGGTGAAGCTAAAAAAAAGTAAATTAGTCCAGTGTTATGGGTATTTTGATGATTAAGTCCACGCAAATGAAGTTACGAGCAGCTACTAGTCCATACTTATATTATAAATGCGAAAGTCTGTCTGTTTATCTGTCACGCTTTCACGGCTAATCTACCAGTCCGATTTGGATGAAATTTAGAATGATAGTAGTATATAATCTAGGCGAGCGGGCCGCTAGCTACTAGTTAAATATAAAAATCGTAAAGTTGTCGTGTCGTTACCGTTTAATGTTAACACGATCCAATAGATGGGGGTTGACACAGGTTTCAGGGTTGACAATATTAATATATAAAATATTATTTAATATGTAATGTAATGTGAGGCCAGTACCAGTTGTAGCAAAGTGTGACTATAAGTAAACGCGGCTGGTTGTGGGTTCGATTCCCACACGAAGAGTGGAAGTATTTAATATTTCCATTTTCTTCGCTCTGGTGTCAAGGCAAAGCGCGGCGTTAAATTCGGCTACTTAAGGCATAGTGCCTTCAGAAATCGGTGGAAAATGGGGAACAGAGTGTCTTTAAACTAGGTTCTTTCAGCCTACCCGGGATACAGAGCGTAAATAAAACTAACAAAAAATAAATTAATAAAAAGATTTTTATTTATAAGCCGATTTCAATAAAATAAACACTAACGGCCTTATTCATAAAAAATGCTTATAGAACGCTTAAAACGTTCATTAGTTAAAATGCTCTATAAGCTTATGAAACGTTCCATAAAAATGCGTATTCATAACAGTACTATAAGCCTACTATAACTAATATGCTGTTTATAAGCTAAAATGTTGCCACTACGATGAAATTGGCAAGAAAGCTTGTCAAACCTTGCAAATTGACCACAGAAAAGATAAAAGTGTTTATATTGGATTACACAATTTATTTAGTAAATATATGAGAAACTTTATTATCGGCGATAGTTATCATTGTAGGAGACATTGATAAATGTCCCCAATAATAAATAATAATGTTTCTCATATATTTTCCATGCACAGACAGCGATTAGTCACCTTTTATTTTTTTTTATAGCTTCACGCTGTATCCCGCACACATTCGGGTAGGCAGAAAGAACCTAGTGTTAATAAAAATACTTTAATAAGTAAAGCTTATTACTCTGTAGAAGAGAATTTAAAAGATAAAAATGCGTGGAATGAATCTGAATAAGCCCAATGCCGGTTAGCTACCATCAGATTGTATCAAATATTAAAATTGTAATTTATATATTTGAGGCGAGCAACTGTTGAGTTTCTGTCCGGCTCTTCTCAGCAGAACTGCCTTCCGAGTCGGTGGTAGCGCCATGTACATTCGACGATTCAAAAGTGCTTTCAAAAGTCTATTTGAATAGGTAGGTATTAGATAGAATAAGAAGAAGGAAAATAATTAGAATTTTGAATTTTTTTTTAAGACGTTCCGTTCTCGACTTTCCGCCATATTTAGAGGCATTGCGTATTAAGTGGCGGAACTTAACGCCGCGCTTTACCTCGACACCAGAGCGAAGAAAATTGAAATACTAAATATTTCCGCTCCTCTACTGGGAATCGAACCCACAACCAGTCGTTTACAGTAACACGCTTGTGTCACTGGGCCACGACTGGCCTCTACATGTATAAATATACCTATCTAGTTATAGGTACCTTTATACCTTTAGTAGTGCTGGTATACCTTTTGCTGGCGCTTCAAGGGTTTGTTCTCTACATTTCGCCCATTTTAAAATGATTGCTATAAACTTAACCCCGATAAGTTTGACCAATTCTTCTTCTTTTTTACCCGTGGGGGGACGGGTTAAGAATACAATTCCCCCGCGCCGCTGGGTAGCGTCCCGTAAAAGGCGGGTAACCCAGTAGCTTGATGGTAGGAGATTCATTCTCCGACTGGCTCACGATCATTGTCGTGTCAAAGACGAATCGCCAAATATCTATCTGGTGATGTGTTCCGGTTCGATGGCATGTAAGCCAGCTCTCCCTATTCTCACCATTCCCATCCTTCTTCCCTCCTTCTGTCCTACATCCTCGAGGCTGGTAACGCATCCATAACTTTAATGTTGTGTATGTGTATGGGCGAAGGTTACCACTTAACACCAGGTGGGCCTTCTGCTCGTTTGCCTCCTTTATTCCAAAAAAAACATTGAAAAAAAAATACTTAAAGTGGATGAAGAATGAAGTGTTTTTACACTAGGTTCACTCTGACTAACCTGCTATGCGGCAGAAACGTGAAGAATACGTCCTTTTGTGCAGAAGCAGTGGATATATATAATTAGTTAATTGAAGACAAAACAATTTAAACATTATCTATAATATTGTTCTGCCTCTACCTATCATTCGTGACGCCACCATAGCGCAGTGGGACAGCGCAATTGGTGAGGGTTCAATTCCCCCATGGGGTAATAATTACACCTATATCATAGTCATTTCTCCGTTCTGGTAGCTAAGACAAAGCTCACATGTCTCGATTTCCGACAAAACTGGAGAACGGAGTGTCTTAACACTAGATTCTCTCCACCTACCCTTGCTATATGCGGGATACAGCGTGAAGCTCTAAAAAAAAGTTATTATTAACCTTTCTTTCACGCACAACCCTATCACGAGGGGTGGCAAATTAGTTCAATTTGTTATAAAATGGCGAGCGCAACGACTCCACTGTGCCAGTAATTATAACTTGTCTTCGAAATTGTATTTTTTTGTTATTAAAGTACTTCACTTAGCTTAGATTTTGTATTTGAATTAATTTATTTATGTATTTATGTATAGGTATGTTAAGTGTGGCGTTAAGTTCCGCCGGTTGACATGCAATGTCAAGATTTTGGTCGGAAAGTGATGGACGGAGTGTCTTGACACTAGGTTCTCTCTGACGTTATGCGGGAAAAAAACGGGATTATGTAAAGAAAGAGTATTTAAATATATTATTTATTAATAAATATTTAACATTTAGGCCAGTCGTGGTGCAGTGGCACAAGCGTGTGACTGTAAACGACTGGTTGTATGTTCGATTCCCACCCTGCCTACCCTGCTTTGGGCGGGATACAGCGTGAAGCTATAAAAAAAAATATACCTACTGTAAGAGATTTTGCTATCAAAAATTCAATAACTATAACCTTTTTTATTTACATAACATCTGCAATTACCTAATAGATTTTTAAGTTTTTAAAAAACATAATGAAATAAAGCATAAACATACATTGTGGCCAGTCGTGGCCCAGTGGCACATGCGTGTGACTGTAAACGACTGGTTGTGGGTTCGATTCCCACTCGAGGAGTGGAAATTATATTTCCATATTCTTCGCTCTGGTGTCTAGGTAAAGCGCGGCGTTAAGTTCCGCCACTTAACACGCAAGCCTCCGAATTTGGCGGAAAGTGGGGAACGGAGTATCTTAACACTAGGTTCCCTCTGCCTACCCTGCTGTGTGCGGGATACAGCGTGAAGCTGAAAAAAGACATACATAAAGTGGGGAACGGAGTAACACTTAACACTAGGTTCTCTCTGCCTAGGTATATTACTTTGCAGGATTAAGCGTGAAGCGAATAGAAAACAAATAACATAACATAAATATAAAATTATAATTATATTAACTTTAGTTACACTAAAATAAATAAATAAATAAATAAATAATACGTCACTAAAAGTAACGATTTTTAAATAATATATTTAATAAAATATCAATATAATTAACTACTTGACACTCCTTTCTCTATTACTTCAATATAATACTTAATTTTTCTGTATTCAATAAAATACTAACAACTTTTTTGAACTCCATTACTAGAACGAAGAAACGAAAATAATTTAAATACAATAATCCCCGCGATTTCATTCCCGTTAAATCGAACCCATAATCTGCGCGTTTACAAAAACTGCCCCACTATACCACGATAGCCTCAAAAATACTATAATAAAATAAATTTACAAATAATAAATAAGACTACTAGGCTGATTACAATAAATTCTTTGCCAAGGACCGAGTTTAAAACATTGAATTATAAATTCGTAACACACGTATCTATTGGTTCAGAATCGACCAATCACAGCGCAGTATTCTTGTAGGCGGGAAGAGGCAAACGTCAGACGCAAATGACGTTTTTACTTTTTTTTTTTAAACCGGTCCTGTTTAGTGCTTAAGGCCGATGGTTATTCAGAGGTTCTTTATGGAGTCATGAATAATAAAATATTTTATTTAACGATACGATATGTTACGTTGTTATGTCAAAGGGAATGGTATTTTTTTTGTTTATTTTATTTAATTTTTAAATATTTTCTAATGTGTAGCATATTTTTAATGATTTTATATTTTTAAATTATGTATTAAATGTTTATCTTTCGTTATAGTTTGCACCTGGCAGGTAAAATAGGTAAGTATCGAATAGTCCTCCATGTCGTTGTGGAACAGTGTGTGACTGTATACGCGATGCTTGTGGGTTCGATTCCCTAATAGATTTTTTTAGCTTCACGCTGTATCCCGCACAATGCAGGGTAGGCAGAGAGAACTAAGTGTTAAGACACTCCGTTCCCCACCATCCGTCGAATTCGGAGGCATTGCGTGTTAAGTGGCAGAACTTACGATATATCATATTGGATATATATTATTTAAATATAAAATTAATAACAAAAGAATCCTCGAAGTCAAAAGGTTAAACACTCCTTTTACGAACAACGCTTAAAAAGGCTAACGCTTAGTAATAACATTACTTACAAGAAATATTCGTCATACAATTATTAAACTATTGGAGCCAGTCGAGGCACAAAGTGTGATTGTAAAGCGACTGGTTGTGGGTTCGATTCCCACTCGAGGTGTGGTAATATTTAATAGGTATTTCTATTTTCTTCGGTCTGGTGTCGAAGGAAAGCACAGTGTTGACTGTAAAGAAGTCTGAATGCAAATGTGATGGTTAGGTATAGATTTGATTTTCATTTGGGTTTATTATTTTTTTATAAAATATTTATAGAGTATGTATGAAACATACTAATATTATAAACGCGAGAGTCTGTCAGTCCGTCTATCCGTTTGTCTGTCACGTCTTCGCATTGTGCAGTTACACGCACAGGTGAAGTCGCAAGCAATTGCTAGTGAAATATATTAAGGTAAAAAGTTTGTTAATAGGATATCATTGTACCTATACCTTAACTTAAAATAACCTAATAACTCAAAACTTGAGACGGAACTCGGACACTTTTATTAAGAGCTACAATAATTTTACAAAGAGCCGCATGTGGCTCGCGAACCGTAAATTGGCTACCCCTGGCAAGTACATAGGTATATATTTACTGTCAAAAACTCAACAAGGGCTATTATAATGCTATGTTTACAATAAAATTAAGGAATTAAAAAAAAAAAAAAAAAAAAAAAAATGCCGACGTGGCGCAGTTCAACAGCATCTAACACACAACCAAATTAAATAACCATTGAACAATAAAAAGACAACCATATTATACCACTACATACATACCACTGGCTATTTATCCAATATAAAGATTAATTTAGCTGAGTACACTGACCGAGCGACAGAAGTCGTGAAAGAAAAACAATGTATACGCTGTTCACGCTGTATCCCGCACACAGCAGGGTAGACAGAGGGAACCTAGTGTTAAGACACTCCGTTCCCCACGCACCGCCGAATTCGGAGGCATTGCGTGTTAAGTGGCGAAACGTACCTCGGTACTTTACCTCGGTACCAGAGCGAAGAAAATGGAAATATTAAATATTTCCACTCCTCGAGTGGGAATCAAACCCACAACCAGTCGTTTACAGTCACACGCTTGTGCCACTGGGCCACGACTGGCCACAGCAACAATGAATACCTATATAAAAAATAGAGGAAAAGAAAAATACAATCAAGATCAAGATCAACAAAGGCATGGAGCTATGTCCGTGGAGAAGGAAAACTTATTTAATAAAAAAAAAGTAAAAAAAAACAGCATCTAACTGTATACCTACCTAAATACGATTGTGACTTCAATTAGCACTCGACGGAAAAATTACATATATATATTATTTTGACCTCTCTGATACCTTAGACAAATTGTGACCTTAAGTTCTGACATTTAACACGTAATGTCTGAATATCATGCTGATAGTGGAGAACGAAGTGTCTTGACACTAATGTATGAGGAATAAAAAACCTATTTAACAATTCGTTATATAACTTGGAGTATTCAAAAAATCTTATTAAAAACTTATAAGAAAATTACATTATTTGTGTAATTCAAGGCATGGTCGTACCTTTTTCGTAAAGCAAGCTAGAATATAGAAGTTCTCGAGAAGTAGAATATAGAAGAAATATTTAGTTCTCCACTTTCTGACCGAAATTGAGACATTGCTTGTTGATACTCGGAACTTAACGCTGCGTTACGTCTTTTTATTTACGTATAAAATATAATTAATGGGCACTTCAAACATAACCGTTTTAGTAGAGCTGCATACTGTTAGATTTTTCTGTTGTTTACTTTATGAATTGACTCTATAATTTATATTTTAAAATAATATTTTTTGTTTATTCAAAATGACATTGTGTTCTTAAGATTCAATCTACCACTATAATAATTAAATTAAAAACAAAATATACATATATTATCTGTAACTGTAAAATGATTAAAAAATACCATCATATATTATATTCTATTTAATTAAATATTTGTTTCATAATCATTATAAAGACTAATAAAATAATATTATTTCATATTAAATTAATTTAAACGTATAACCTAAAGGTTTGTCACACCTAAGCCTGGATTACCCCCTCCCGTTCCCTCCCTTATTCCTCTGGACGTGGGAGTGAGACGGGACGCTGTCAGTCACCTAACGACGTTTGCACCGAAAACACGTAAAGTTCACAAATTGACCTATTAATTTGTAATAAAACAGTGTTTTTATAATTATTAAAATTAATTTATTAAGTGTTTAATAAAAAAATGTGTTAAAAATAAATATAATTACATTGGCTGTATAAGTTAAGATCGACGGTTAATAGTGCGTGATGTAAAATTTAAAAAATGAGTACGTTTTTGATAGTTGTGTATTATGTGTTTTGAACTCAAGATGGCGCCTTTTTGTTTTATGTTGCGTGTTTGTGATCTTACTGGATTCTTATAAGGTATTTTATTATTTTTATATTAAATTAAATTAATTATGAACGAGAATTGTAGGATATATTTACGATATGGCTGTTTGTTAATTTTATAGGGGAAGAATGTCTTAGAACTTATGTAATTTTCTAGGTATTTATATTTATTTAGAATAGATAAAAGCGGAGAGTGTAGTGTGTTGACATTAAGTCATCTCTGAGCACTCTTTTTTGCGGCAAAAATACGTAAAGCTATAATTAATACATATTTAAAATACATGAAGTATAATCAATACATATTTTTTTAAAAAAAAATAGTATTTAATATAAGGACTTTATAATTTTTAATTCTTACAATATATTTTATAATAAATTAATGATTTAAACAAAACTCTGTTATCGTTTGAGATACTTTTTGAGATGCATCAATTAAGATATCTATGTTACGTAAGGAAATGTTTAAATTTTCAATAATCTAGTGTCAAGAAATTCCGTTTTCCACCCTCCATCCTCCACGCCAACTTAACGCCACGCTTTGTTTAAGGTGCCAGAGCGGAGAAATGAAAATAGTTATATAATCGTTAGCTGGAGTGAAAATTGAACCCATAACCATCTCATTTACAGTCAGACGCTGTCCCACTGCGCCATGACGGCTAGTTATTATATAATAACGATTAATTATGTAAAGTGAATTTTTAGAAGAAAGCTTAGCGTTAAAATACTTATATTCATTGTCCGTCTGCGAAATTTTATATACGCAAGAGGTGACTGTAGTCTTATAGGATTAGAGAAATGAAATTGTTTTAAATATGATTATTGCACCAAGCAGGAATAGAACCCACTAACTATCATTGAGTTAACAGTCAGACAGCCTGATGTAAAAATAATTAGAAAATGCATTAAATAAAATTATTTTTGAGTTTATTCACTTTGAATAATTTCTTCAATCAAAGTCTTTAAATGATTTTAAATTGGATTTTTTTATTTATTTCAATAACATTGTGATTATAAATCCATACTTTCATACTAGTCCATATTAATATTATAAATGCGAAAGTATATCTGTCTGTTACACATTCACGGCTAATCTATCGGCCCGATTTGGGTAAAATTCCTAATGAAAATAGTTGAAGATCGAGAGTCAATAAGTCCAGGCTATTTCAAAAGTATCACTGTCAGCAATAAATCTGTATATAACAATTACATTTAAAGGAAAAGAAGTCCCGCTGAGTTTCTTGCGCCGGTTTTTCTCAGGTCTGAGGCATTAACTTTAGTGTACCTGTGGTAAACTATTGGACGTTCAAAAAATGAAGCATGTAACTTATTTTGAATAAAATTATTTGACTTTGACTTTATAGGCTACTTTTTTCAAATAATCAACCCCTAAAAAACTAAAGGCGGCCAGTCATGTAGCAGAGGCACAAGTTGTGACTGTAAACGACTGTTTGTGGGTTTGATTCCCACTCGAGGAGTGGAAATATTTAACATTTCCATTTTCTTCGCTCTGGTGCCGAGGTAAAGCGCGGCGTTAAGTTCCGCCACTTAACACGCAATGCCTCCGAATTCGGCGGAAAGTGGGGAACGGAGTGTCTTAACACTAGGTTCCCCCTGCCTACCCTGCTGTGTGCGGGATACAGCATGAAGCTAAAAAAAAAAGACTAAAGTAGGTATGTATGAAATGTTATGTAGGTAAATACACAAGGAAAGCTGCGAGAATAAGATTTTTGTTATTTATCTATCTGTTTTTACTATAATAAAATAATAAAAAAAAAATATTTGTTCGCGCACATCTTTAGAATTACTGAACGAATTTGAATTAAACTATTTTGGCGAATAGCTTTTAAGCTTAGACAGAACTTGGATTATGATAGATTTTGAAGAGAACATCTGATGGAGAACCATAACAAATCAGCTATAGGTACTATAAGGTATATGGAAATTGCGTCTTAATAAAAGTTATTCAGTGTGATGGTTATTTTAGTGACACTCGAGGTGTAGAAGTATTTAATATTTCCATTTTCTTTGCCGTGGTATCGAAGCAAAGCGCGACGTTAAGTTCGGTCACTTAACACGCAAGCAACCAGCAACCTGTAGAATTCCGCGGTAAAATGAGGAACGGAGTGACAGTCAGACAGACAGTCTTAATACTAGGTTTTCTGTTTCTACCATGCTGTGTGCGGCACACAGCGTGTAGATAAAAAAAATGTAGTTCGTTCAATGGAGGTGAGGATTAAAGCGCATTTTATATGGGCTCTTAACCCTTACACGATACGAAAGTTGTGATGTAAGGAGTGTTTGTGATTCGATATAAATGTTTCGATACTAGGGGAAAAAGTATGAATTAATATATCCATATTAAGTTCAGAAAAAGACAGTCAGAAATCATATAAAAATTGGAGTGCAGTGGGATTCGAACCCGCGCCTCCCGAATACCGTCCAGGCGCTCTCACCACTGAGCCATGCGTTCTATATATTAAGGTCAGTTCACATTTTTAATAATGGCGTAGAGTAGAGAAAAAGTCACTTCGCCGCCTGAACAACATTACTGTTTCGTTATATTGTAACCCTCGGGGGTGGATTTTTGATAAATAAAGTAGCCTATGCTTAAACTTATGTTTTCAACTATATTCATACCAAACTTCATTACAATCGGTCAAGCGGTTTAGATTTTTCATACCTATATACTTTCATCCCCTATTTCAACTCTTTAGAGGATGACGTAAAAAAAGTCAGTAGCCTATATTTGACCCTGGATTTATTACTACTTTCTTTTTAAATTTCATCCAAATCGGACCGGTAGATTAGCCGTGAAAGCGTGACAGACAAACAGACAGACTCTCGCATTTATAATATAAGTATGGATATTATATTCTAGAGGCGATGTCCATCACTGACCAAGTGAAGTTTATTTTTTATTATTATTGTTATATTTATTGATATTTATAAAGAGACTTCTTTAGTGTGTACATTAAGATAATAATTATTTTATTACACACACTTCCATGTGTTTGACATATTTTTTTTCTTTTTGTTAAGTGTTTAGGAAATACACTTTACACACTTTAAATGTTCCGTCGGAACTTATACATTGTATTGTACAAGAATTTCGACGCAGCGGATAGTAGATCGCATGGCTCAGTGGTGAGAGCGGTATTCAGAAGGCGCGGGTTCGAGTCCCGCTGCCTTCAAATTTTTTTATACGTTTTCTTTAGATGTCTTTTTCAATTTTCCTAAGTGTGGAATAACACTTTAAAAATGTTTAAAAGTATTTAATAAATAGCATTCTCTCTTGCCAAACGATTGTTCGTAGAATAATCTTTGGGTAGCAGAAATTTGTAAAAATCTCTCTACAGAGATGCTAACAACAAAAATAAGTTGTAATAAAGCGTATAAGAATTTCGACGCAGCGTGTAGTAGAACGCATGGCTTAGTGGTGAGAGCGCCTGGACGGTGTTTAGGAGGCACAAGTTCGAATCCCGTTCAAATTTTTATATACGTTTTCTTTAATGTCTTTTTCAACTTATACGTTGTTTTGTTTATAAACTTTCCCCATAGCAGGGTAGTTAGAGGAGCTAGTGTCAAGACACTCCGTCCTTCACTTTTTACGAGACATCGCGTATTGAAGCGGAACTCAACGCCCCGCTTAATCTTTATGGTACTAAAGATGAAGAAATGAAAATGTTAATATAATCATTCCCTCGAATGGAAATCAAACCCACAACTGTCGCGTTTACAGTCAGACACTATCCCACTGCGCTACGATTCAACTGACTATAAACATTTTTTTTTATTTTTTTTTTTTATATCTTCACGCTGTATCCCGCACACAGCAGGGTAGGCAGAGGGAACCTAGTGTTAAGACACTCCGTTCCCTACTTTCCGCCAAATTCGAAGGTATTGCGTGTTAAGTGGCGGAACTTAGCGCCGCGCTTTGCCTCAATACCAGACCGAAGAAATGGAAATAATAAATATTTCCACTCGTCGAGTGGGAATTGAACCCACAACCAGTCGTTTACAGTCACACGTTTGTGTCACTGCGCCACAACTGGCGCCAACTACATCACATACTATATACCTATATGCCTACTGTTATATATTTTATTTAAATAAAGAGTAATTGTAACGCTTTAGACGCTTTTTCAACTAATATAGGTATGGACTAATGTAAGAAAAATAGATCTAATTAATTATACATATGTAGGTACTTAAAAACATTTTATAGATATAGTCTTATATGAATCAGGTTAAGACTTGTTAATGTTTTTTTTTTGTAAATATGTATTAAATATGATACTATGTATTTAAGGTGATGTTGCTTATTTCTTGAAGCGCGGTGTTGAACTCCGCTATTCAAAATGGAGGTTGGGCGGCATCAGCGTATTTTGAGTGGGAAATAAGGAACGGAGTGTCTTGACACTAAGTCTCTCTGATTACCTCATTAATGCGGGAAAAGGGGTAAAGCAGTATTGCATTGCATTTTTGAAGAAATGCCTTTATTTCATACATGTTCATTTATATATAGGTTTATTTATATTGTTCTGTAAAAATGTAGGTTTTGATAATAAATTAAAAATTTAATAATAAAAAAATTAGTGCGACTCAAACGTGCGATTTTTTGATAACGTAAAAGTTGTGTTTTTTTTGTTTTTTTTTGTTTAGCATCACGCTGTATCCGGCACACAGCAGGGTAGGCAGAGGGAATCTAGTGTTTAACACTCTATTCCCGACTTTCCGCCGAATTCCGGAGGCATTGCGTGTTAAGTCGCGGAACTTAACGCCGCGCTTTACCTCGAAACCAGAGCAAAGAAAATGGAAATATAATGTCCACTCCTCGAGTGGGAATCGACCCCCAACCAGTCGTTTGCAGTCACACGCTTGTGCCACTGGGCCACAAAGTTGTTCCAACCATCCAATTCCAATTGGACAGGCAGTACGTTTTCAATTTAACAAATATCTCTATGTAGGTAATATGTTTTTTATAACTTGAATATGTATATGAACGGGGCCAGTCATGTAGCAGAGGCACAAATTGTGAATGTAAAGCGACTGGTTGTGTGTTCGATTCCCTCTCGAGGTGTGGTCTGGTGTCGAGGCAAAGCGCGGCGTTAAGTTGCGCCACTTAACACGCAATGCTTCCAGAATTCTTATGGGAACCAGATTTATAGTTGCACTAGTGACCTCTCGCGGCTTCTGTTTCGCAATTACACGGCTCAAACAATTTTCTTTCTCTATCATAACCTTTAAAGGATGATTTTAGATAAATTATACCCTCTAAGTTTTCAGCTATTTTCATCCACTCAAATTGGAATGGTACGTTAGAGGTAGCCGTGAAAGCGTAACAGACAGACAGACAGACTTTCAAATTTATAATATTATTATGAGCTTAAATAGTCATATATATTTTTATAGTCCTCGTGAACGAAATAGAAAACGGAGTGTCTTAACACTAGACTTTTTGACTATGCGTGAAAAGCGTGAACGTGAACGAAGCTGCGTGTTTAAACACGTTTCGTATAAACACGCGGATATATCAGGAGTTTAATACGCCAGCCCAAATAGTGTCAGGTTGCTTCAGAACGATCTTTTGTTCCCTTTCTTATGACGTACTCGTAGCTTTTGTTCTTTGTTTTAAATTCGACTGGCCACAATAATTTATTATGGTTTTATTGCCTTTTTGACGTCCGTACCTCGATAGTCGGGAGAAATTATTTTTGGGGTTCCCTCTGCGTGTATATTGTTATATTTTTTTTTTTTAGCTTCACGCTGTATCCCGCACACAGCACGGTAGAGGGAACCTGGTGTTAAGACACTCCGTTTTCCATTTTCCGCTGAATTTCAAAGGCTTTGTGTGTTAAGCGGAAGTTAACGCCGCGATTTGCCACTGAGATATTGAGTGGAGGAATTCCACGTCGCACTTTGCATTTTTCGTGTATTTTATGTTTTTAATTTTTATATAATGTACTAATATTTTTTTATAATGTACGGGAATATGCGTGAAACTGAAAAAAAATTGTCGAAATACGTTATCGTATCGTTGTGGTACGTTTTAGTGGGTAACGGCGGCGTTACCATCTTGCCTCACCGGAGTCCCACATAACCACGTCCCGAGTGGGGACTCGGGACGGATTTCCTGACGTTAAAAAAAAAAATGTTTGAATATTATAATGATTGTAACAATAATCAATATTGGAGCCAGTCATGGCGCAGTGGTACAAGCATGTGACTATAAACGACTGGTTGTGGGTTCGATTCCCACTCGAGGAGTGGAAATATTTAATGTTTCCATTTTCTTCGCTCTGGTGTCGAGGTGGAAGGTGGGGAACGGAGTGTCTTAACACTAGGTTCCCTCTGCCTACCCTGCTGTATGCGGGATACAGCATGAAGCTTAAAAAAACTTTCATATTTACAAGGTTCGTTCTAATATAAATTCAAAATATCCTCTATTCAAATATACTTTTGTAAGTACTTATGAATCGTTGAATGAATATAAAGCCGGTACTAGCAGTTCTGGTCAAAAGAGCCGATGAAAAGCTTCAAAGGAATCTATTTAAAATATATACTTATGTTATAAATACGAAAGTCCGTCTCAGCTAATTACTGGCCTGATTAGGATGAAATTTGAAATAAAAATAGCTATATGACGTTTAAAAATGAAGCATGTAACTTCTTATTTTGAATAAAATTATTTGACTTTGACTTTGAAGACCCAAGGTCATACATAGGCTACATTTCTTTCTAAACTCAACCCCTAAAGGGTTGAAATAGAAAGTAAGTTACGCAGACAAAGCCGTGCGCGGTCGTTAGTATTGTTTTAAGTCACTCCGTTCTCCACTTTCCGTCCGAATCTGAGGCATTGGTTATTGAGTGGTGGAACTTAAGGCCTTGTTTTTGCATATCAGAGCGAAGGAATGAAAATATTTTAAGTATTCCTTCGAGTAGAAATCGAACACTCAGTCTATTGTGGTTACGGACGCTTTCCCACTGCACCAAGATGGCCTTAATATCCCATTTTTCTTATTAGAAGTATTGTACTTATATAATATTTTTTAAATGGTCTTAGTCTGATGGTCCGGTAAAGGTTGTTAGTTCCGCTATAAAGCACACTTGGAAAGAATGTAGTAGGTACATGATTGTTATGGCTTCGATTTTTGCTTGAGGCAATTTTATTTTTTACCTTATAATATAATCTTATTAAATAGCTTATAAAAAACTATATATACTATTACTTACTATAAGTAACTATATAATCTTATTAAATAACTTATAAATAACTTATAAAAGTTATAAAAAGTATTTTTTTAATAATTTTTAAATAATATTTTAACAGTATTTATAGCGTATATTTTGCTATTAGAAAATACATTTTTAGAAAACCGACGTTTGAACACCTTACAGTAGTCTGTGGTCACAGGTAGACTGAAAAGGTCTTATAAGTACTAAACTGGTGGTTAATACAAAGCATTTGTTTTTAAATAGATTTGAACTGGCACTCTCGGGGGTTGTTGTTATGACAAATCCTTCACAGTGCCATAACGGTATTATTTATTAAGAAATAACTTACTAAAGTCGATAGGCGCTTAAGTTTATTTTTACCCGCGACGGAACGGCGACTGTATATGTGTTTGGGGTGAGAGGTTGTTTGTTTGTTTGTTTGTTTGTTTGTTTGTTTGTTTGTTTGTTTGTTTGTTTGTTTGTTTGTGTGTTTGTGCAAATTACTATGTCAATTATTTCCAAAACTATAAGTCCGATTTTGATACGGTTTTCTATGATAGGTTAAGATTCAATTGGCGTATGTTCTTAGATATGTCTTATTGCCTTAACTCACCAGGGGGCGCTGCAGTAAGCATTTAACGTGAAATCGAATGTTTTCAATTATCTCAAAAAATAGTAGTCTGATTTCAATAGATTTTCAGTGATAGATTCAGGTTTAATTGGTGGATGTTCTTGGATATGTTTTATCGTGTCAAACCACCAGGTGGCGCTGCAGTAAGCATTTATTTGTACTTTTTTGTATTTATTTGTCTAAAACCGAAAGTACTGCTCCGATTGAAAAGAGTTTTTATAAAAAGATTCATCTTTGCTTGATGCATATTTTAAGATTTTCCTTTTTTTGTTACGGGGAAAACTCACGAGGGGGCGCAGTAGTAAACATTTGTTTATGCAAATCAAAAACTACTGGTCCGATTTACATGTAACTTTCAAGGATAGGTTCAGGCTTAATTGGTGCATCTTTTTATATATGTGCTACAGTGACCACTCATCAGGGGGCGCTGCAGTAAGCATTTGTTTGTACTTTTTTGTGTAAAACCAAATTTTTTCTTGTATTTGTTTGTCTAAAACCGAAATTACTAATTCGATTAGATAGAGTTTTCAGAACTAGATTTAGCTTTGCTTTGTGCATATTTTAAGATTTTTGTTTTTAGGTTACGGTGAAAATTCACCAGGGGGCGCTGCAGTAAACATTTGTTTATGCAGAGCAAAAACTACTAGTCCGATTTAGATGAAACTTCCTACGATAGGTTCAGGTTTAATTGGTGTTTCTTTTCATATATGCGTTACGGTGACTACTCACCAGGGGGCGCTGCAGTAAGTACACTTGTTTGTGCGAAACTAAAACTACGAGTCCGATTTGAATTCAGTTTTCAATGATAGATTCAAGTGATACTTAGTGCATATTTTCATATATGTGTCATGTATGTTTACTTAGTGCATATTTTCATATATGTGTCAACTCTCTAGGGGGCGCTGCAGTAAGTAGCTGCTTCTATTTTTTTGTGTAAAACCAAAACGACTAGTACGATTGAAAAGAGTTTTTAGTATTAGATTCCGCTTTGCTTATAGCATGTTTTTAAATTTATATTACAGTGACAAGTCACCAGGGGGCGCTGCAGTAAAATATTGTTTGTGCAAAGATAAAATGACGAATTTGGTTTGGATGCAGTGTTAATGATAAGTTCAAGCTTAATTACTGCATGTTCTTGGATATGTTTTATCGTGTTAACTCACCAGGGGGCGCTGCAGTAAACATTTGTTTGTAATATTTAATGCAAAGCTACAACTACTAGTCCGATTGCGCAGAGTTTTTAGTATTAGAGTTACCTTTACTTGGTGTAAGTTTTTAGGTATTTTTTTTACGTTATGAACACGCCAGGGGGTGCTGCATTAAACATTTAATTATGCAAAGCTAAAACTACAAGTCCAATTTGGATGCAGTTATCAAAGATAGGATCAGGCTTAATTAGTGCGTGTTCTCGTGTATGTGTCATGGTGACACCTCACCAGGGGGCGCTGCAGTAAGCATTTGCTTTTATTTTTTGTGTAAAACCTATTTAGATGCAGTTTTCTGTGATAGGTTCTGGTTTAATTGCTGCGTGTTTTTATATGCCATATCAGGAACTACCACGGGGCGCTCCAGTATAAATTAGTTTGTTCAAAATCAAAACTACTACTGGGTTTTGTGATTTTCACTGATTTGGTTAGACTTAAGTTTCGTGGAAATGTTACAGTGACAATCTGCCAGACGCTGCAATAAGCATTTGATAACCAGAAAGCATTGGGTTTATAATTTCTTTTGGATTTGCATGAAGATTAATATAAAGTATTTCGATATTATGTAATAATATATAATGTGTATCTATTCACTTTAAAAAGTTTAAAATAAAAAGCAAAATTAAAAATTTTGAAAAAACCCACGACGGTTTAATTGTAATTGAAAAAGGATAAAATAACTGTAAATCCCCCGCCTAAATGAATATATGTAACGAGATGATGGGGACGACTTCGTCGGGGGCTGCCAGTTGCAATCCCTATTTTAAATATAGTAGCTAACAGTATAGATTTCGTTTTAAAATACCAGTTATCAAAACTATAAATTCATATTAATATTTTAATTTTTAAGCAAGAAAACCTATGAGAAGATTTGTGCAAACTTAAAGTAATGACAGCCCCCGACGGAGTCGTCCCCATCATCTCGTTACATATATTCATTTAGGCGGGGGATTTACAGTTATTTTATCCTTTTTCAATTACAATTAAACCGTCGTGGGTTTTTTCAAAATTTTTAATTTTGCTTTTTATTAATATAGAGTTAGAAGTATGTGTAATATTTTTAAGTACTTATATAACATTTTTAAATGGATGTAGCCTGAATCTAAGCAATAAGCATATGCATATGTTTCGATTTTTGCTTGAGGGAATTCTCTTTTTACTTCACTGTTAATCTACTTAAAATACCAACTTCTTTGTTAAAATTTGAAATATTGATTTTAAAGGTATATATATTTTGGTATTCGATAATGTTTTTGAAAAACCGACGCTTCAAACACTTTACAGCAGTCCGTGGTCACAGGAAGAATGAGATAGTATGTATATGTTCCAAAAATCATATTTCAACTGAATTCTTTGTCTAATATAATTTATTAGAATTTTTGGAAAATTTGGCACTCTCAAAGTGAATGACAAGTCATGACAAGTCAATCACGATGTCATAATGGTGTTATTTATTAAGTAGAATCGATAGCCGCTTTAATTTATTTCTTGTATAGAATAGGTCTGTTAAATTGTACTAATACAAGTAGGTATATTATTATTTTCATTTCCCTGTTTAGGTAAGATAAAACGCGGTGTAGAGTTTAGCCACTTAACACACAGTGTCTCCTATTCGAATGACGGACAAAGGCGGAGAACGGAATAAATTGACATTAAGTTTTTTGATCATTCTGCTGTGTGAAAAAATTATGAATATTTAAAAAAAAACAACAAAACTAGTCTTTTCACGCGTTACACATTCTATGTTTTACTCAACCTAACGCCGCGCTTAGCAGAGCAAAGAAATGCAATTAATTTAAATGTAATTCCCCGAGTGAGTATCGAACCCACGACCATCGCGTTTACAGTCAGACGCTGTCCCACTGCACCAAACTCCCTATTGCATGCAGCATTTGATAACAATTGTGGTTGTGGGGTGTTGTGTTCGATTCCCACTCGAGGAGTGTTAATATTTAATATTTCCATTTTCTTCGCTCTAGTGGTGAGGCAAAGCGCGGCATTAAGTTTCGCCACTTAACACGCAATGCTGCCGAATTCGATGGTGTGTGGGGAACGGAGTGTCTTAACACTAGGTTCCCTCTTCCCTGCTGTGTACGGGATACAGCGTGAAGCTAAAAAAAGACAAGAAAAACAATTGATGACAAACAAACAAACACATATTTTCTTATACAATAATATTGATATAACATAATTTTTGTTTGTTTTTCAAATTGAAAACTAATATACCCAAGAAGGAGGTCAAGGAGAGGATTACATAAATTGAGTTTTTTTTAAATATTTACCTAATAATTGTATTGTGGCTATCATGGTGCAGTGATAACGTGTAACTGTTAACGTGATTGGGTGTAGGTTCGATTTGATTTTATTAGCTTCACGCCGTATCCCGGACACAACAGGGTAGGCAGAGGGAACCTAGTGTTAAGACACTTCGTTCCCCACATTCCGATGAATACTGGAAGTATTATGTGTTGGACGTCGGAACCCACTTACATCCGGGTTCAGAATAAACCCTCCCCTTGCCTACAGAATTCAGCGGAAAGTAGGAAACGGAGTGTCTTAACACTAAGCTCCCTCTGCCTGCCCTGCCGTGTGCGGGATACAGCGTGAAGGTAAATCGCCCCTTAGGATAAAAGTGGTGTAATTTAATGTTTATATTGAGAGATATGAAATGGATCGGTATTTAAGCCTACTACTGAATATAGTTATAGACCTAACTTTACAGTTATCTTATCTTATTAATATTATAAATGTGAAAGTTTGTACGGATGTGTGTGAGTTTGTTACTCTTTCACGCAAAAACTACTGAACGGATTTTCATGAAACTTTGCAGTAATATAGGTTTGATATCAGAATAATATAATAAGTTAAAATTTATAGGGATTTTTAACCGACAAAAAAAGGAGGTTCTTTTATGTGTTCCCCGATTACTCGAAGATGGGTGGACCGATTTTCAAAATTCTTTTTTTGTTCGAGAGGGTATATTTCACAATTGGTCCCATGGTAAGGAGATCAGGATCTGATGATGGAATCCTGGAGAAATCGTTGCCAGCCTCGGGGATGTAAGACAGAAGGAGGGAGGAAGGATGGGAATGGTGAGAATAGGGAGAGCTGGCTTACATGCCATCGAACCGGAACACATCATCAGATGTTTGGCGGATCGTCTTTGACACGATAGTGGTCGCGAGCCAGTCGGAGAGGGAATATGCTACTACTAAGCTACTGGGTTACCCGCCTTTTACGGGACCCACCGCTACCCAGCGGCGGGGGGGAATTGTATTCTTAACCCGTCCCCCCACGGATGAAATAATTATATTTAAATGTTTTCATTTCTTTTAAATATTTTTGAAAGTGTCATTCCACACTTAGGAAAATTGAAAAAGACAATTAGAAAATGTATAAAAATTTGAACGCAGCGGGATTTGGGATTTGAGCTCAGCGGTGAGGGCGCCTGAACGGTTTTCAGGAGGCGCGGGTTCGAATCCCGTTGCGTTCAAATTTTTATACGTTTTCAAAATGTCTTGTTTTCATTTTTCGCTCTTGTAATGATCTAGTGTGGTTTTGAGCTCCACAACTAGACATGCAATGTTTCTTAATTCTCTCTCTCATTTCGGTCGATAAATGGAGAATAGAGTGTCTTAACACTATAAGCGTGAAATATAATACAACTATTTATGAAACAATATATGATTGAATACACCTAAAGTCACAATTCAAGCACAAAGTGGCGTTCCCCAAAGCCCCTTAAAAAACGAACATCAATTAAATCGACAAACAATCAAAATGCAACGCAAACAGAACCTTAGAGCCCTTAAAGCCGTGGGGTGCAAAGTGTAGATAGGACACGTCCCCGTGAAGCGTTCTGATTGGCTGGTGCCAGTCACCCCCACCCCTAGCCGACCAATCAGGTGCCAGCGTTGACACCCCCCCCACCCAATTTCGATTTTTTTTCTCTAGACACTCAAAAGGTGTTTTTAAAAGCACATCGTTCTTTATTTGAATGGTTTTGAATATTTTTTTTATGATTTTTTGTGTTTTTTTGGGGTTGTTTCAGAATTTGTTAGGAACGTTTTTGGGCTGTTAGTGGTCACACTCTCTGCTTTTTGGAACTAGTTTTAACTGAATTAATTGTGTATATTTTGGTATTCGAAAATATATGTCAGTAAGCCCGACGATTCAAATAATTGTAATTTTTAATCCGTGGTTAAAAGATTTTTTTAATCTTCATGCTGTATCCCGCACACAGCAGGGTAGGCAGTGGGAACTTAGAGTTAAGACACTCCGTTCCCTACTTTTTGAAACGCGATTGGTTGTGGGTTTGGTTCCCACTTGAGGGAATAATTAAAATTAGTTTCATGTCTGTGTTCTGGTACCTAAAACAGAGTGACGTTGATTTCCATCAATGAAAATCTCGCTCCAGGCTATTTCAAAAGTATCACTGTGAGCAATAAATCTAACTAAACAATTACTTTAAAAAAAAGAAGTCCCGCTGAGTTTTCTTGCGCCGGTTCTTCTCAGGTCTGGGGCATTAACTTTAGTGCACCTGTGTCCGGTGGTAAACTATTTGACGTTCAAAAAATGAAGCTTGTAACTTCTTATTTTGAATAAAATTAATAATAATAATAATAATAATAAACACTTTATTGCACATAAAAGTTTACAGAGAAACACGAAAGTATAATTGTAACATTGGTATGTGCAATGGCGGCCTTATCACTGCAAGTGATTTCTTACAAGCAACCATTAATTTAAAGGACTGACGGAAAGAAATCGCAGAGAGGTGCAACAAGTATTAAAAATATTATTTTTAGTATATTAAATATACACAAACATAAATATATACTATACACTTACATACAACCATACATACACAAATACATACATTTAATTTATTACATACACTTTATTACATACACTTTATTTAACAATGATTTGACTTTGACTTTTTTTTGACCATTACTCAATACGCAATGTCTCGTATCCAGGCGGAATGTGGAGAACAGAGTGCCTAGGTTTTAGCCCCTAGGTTTTCTGACCCTGTTATACGAAATATAATATTTAGTGAATCTTGACACTATGATGGTTATGGGTTCGATTTTAAATAATGTTAAGATAACAATTAAGTGATTTTAAGAAGTTATTGAAATGGGGTACGGAGTGCCTTAACATTAGATTTTCTCTTCCTACCTTGCTAAAATATATTTTATATACTTTTAAACATTTTTAAAGTGTTATTTCACACTTAGGAAAATTGAAAAAGTCATTTAAAGGAAACGTAGGTATAAAAATTGGAACGCAGCGGGGATTCGAACCCGCGCCTCTTGAATACCGCTCAGGCGCTCTCACCACTGAGCTATCTTATATTTTATATGAAAATTCATATATGAACACATTGCATTACCATCGAATCCGGGCACAAGTACTTATTTATGTTCAAACAACATTCACTACCCGACTCCTAATAAAAAACAATTTGAAAATGCAAAAAAGAATTTCTTTTTACCAACACTTAACGCAAGATATGGGGGAGAAACAAAAAAAATAACACTCAAACGCATACTAATCCCCACTAAATGGTGTTTGCTATGAAATTATCACGAAACAGTTCTTAAGAGCGCGTGCGCAATGCACAGTGGTTCTACCCTTAGCTATAGGTACTTTGTTAATATATGACACGCGGTTTAAAATAATATTAATACTAGTCCATACTTATATTTTACACGCTTTCACGGCTAATCTACCGGTCCGATTTGGATGAAATTTAGAATGAAAGTAGTAAATAACCACATAGGCTACTTATTTTTTTTAAAATTAACCGCTAAATGGTTGGAATAGGGGATGAAAGTTTATATGAAAAAACTATTCCGTTTGACCGATTGTAATGAATTTTGAAATAAATATATGTGATAATCGAAGGTCAAACAAAGGCTACTTTATTTCTCAAAAATCCACCCCCGAGGGTTGCAAATAACGAAACAATTAGGCAGTCCAAGCGGCGAAGACGCGAGCGGGCCGCTAGTATAGGTATATATTGGGGCCAGTCGTGGCACAGTGACACAAACGTGTGACTGTAAACAATTGGTTGTGGGTTCGATTTTCAACCGAGGAGCGGAAATATTTAATATTTCCATTTTCTTCGCTCTGGTGTCGAGGCAAAGCGCGGCGTTAAGTTCCGCCATTTAACACACAATAACCTAGTGTTAAGACACGAAGTGACTTAACACTAGGTTCTTGCCGGCCTGTTCTACCTTGCTATGTGCGGTATACAGCGTGAAGCTATAAAAAAAATTCGTAAAGGTTCCGTGGTACAATACGTAAGGTCTTGAATATGATTGGTAGTGGCGAGTTTAGTATACCTATTGATAATGAGTTCTCTCTGTCTATAAACTGAGCTAATATATGGTACACGATTTAAAATAATATCTACTCTATTACTGGTATTATTTTTTAACCGCGGCGTTAAGTTCCGCCACTTAACACGTAATATCTTTAATACGGTTCGTGATGGAAAGCTTAGTATATTGACGTAAGTTCTCTCTTACTATACTCTAAGTTAGGTATGGAAACGAGGCTTGAAATAATATTACAAGTATATTTTTTTTAGTGCGGCGTTAGGTTCCGCCACTTAACACCTTATTGTTACATTTACAGCTTGACGCATTCTTCGCTCAGGAAATCGGGTGTCCTCGGGTGGTCAGAGAAAACATAGTGTTAAGACACTACGTTATTTGATTTCGGGCCATATTCGGGACATTAGTGGCTTGAAATAACGTTACATGGTTCGAAATTCAAAGTCTGAAAAAAAAACTGACTATGTAGGTAATATTAAAAATTGTTTGGAAAGTGGAGAACGGAGTGTCTTAACGTAAACGTCGTAAATGTAAAAAACAACGTAAACCGAGGAAAAACTTTTTTGTTAATTTTAACGCTTTTTGCTGTATAGCAGAGTAGGCAGAGAGATTGTAATATCAAGAACCACCGTTCTACTCTTTCGGTCCATTTTCAGGAATTGTGTGTTGAGGCCATCGTTGCGCAGTGGAACAACATCAAGGTAGACTTGATTGGTTGTGGATTCGACTCTCATTTAGGGGAATGATTATATGTTATATTAGCGACCCGCTCGCGGCTTCGCCACGTGAACTACCACTTTCATCCTCTATTGCCTCTTTGGGTTTTTTTTATAAAAGGGGGTAGTCTATATTTGACCTTGCGTCACTAATTATGTTCTTGAGCAAATCATAGATACGTCTAGTACAATGTCTACTATTTGATAACATATAGCGATAAATAACTGTTCTAGTAAGAAAACGTATGAAATCTGCTATCTATATGATACATATATATCATCTGGTATATAGTATTATAAACAGGTCATAATATTTTAAATGAATTTTACGCTTTTTTTTAAATATTTTTAAAGTGTTATTCCATACTTAGGATAATTGATAAAGACATTTAAATAAAACGTATAAAAATTTGAACGCAGCGGGATTCGAATCCGCGCCTCCTGAATACCGTTCAGGCGCTCTCACCAAGTGGTGACCACCACCTAAGTGTGGAATACCTCTATAAAAATGTTTAAAAAAAGTATTTACCTAATAGCATTCTAGCAGCAAATGATTGTTCGTAGAATAATCTTTGTGTAGCAGAAATTTGTAAAAATCTCTCTACAGAGATGCTAACAACATAAGTAAGTTGTAATAAAGCGTATAAGAATTTCGACGCATCCAGTAGAACGCATGGCTCAGTGGTGAGTCTTAACACTATTCTCTCCAGCGTGAAAAAGCGTGAAGCTTTATTTTTTTTTAATTCACCAACACTCCACACTGGTTCGAACACTGCAATTATAACCGTATGTTTATTTAAAAATAAAATCTGAGTGCGCACTAGAATGGCCGCGTGTTATTATTAGCATAAGTAATATGGGGCCGCTAATCCTGGCCTAAACTGATCCCTTGGTAAGTAACAAGCCTGTGTTAAATTGCTTGTGTATTTTTTTCGATTTTTGTTAGTTTTCTGAGAGTCTTGTATAAGATTCTTTGTTGGAATGTAGTTTTTGTTTTAACTTCACGCTGTATCCCGCATATAGCAGGGTAGGCAGAGGGAACCTAGTGTTAAGACACACTGTTCCCCACTTTCCGCCGAATTCGGAGGCATTGCGTGTTAAGTGGCGGAACTTAACGCCGCGCCTCGACACCATAGCGAAGAAAATGGAAATAACAAATATTTCCGCTCCTCGAGTGGGAATCGAACCCACAACCAGTCGCTTTAGAGGCACACTTTGTGCCTCTGCACCACGACTGGCCCCAATGGAATGTAGTTGCTGTCGATATAGGAGACCCGACATCGAGACGTTGAGGGACAAAACGGAACTCTACTACAATTTCCTCTTGATTATAGTAGATTCTTTAAGTAAATATTCGTTCCTAAAAGAGCCGACATAAAATTCAACGGATACCTGCAACTACATTGATGGACGTCAGAGCACAGTTGGACAGCGTACTGTAAACTACGGTTGTCGGTTCGATACACGCTCGGAGTAATATTTAAATTATTTACATTTCTCCCCTCTGGTACATAGGACAAAGCGCGGGGTAAGTTCTGCCACTGTTCTGACCTACAATATCCTCATTCCGGGCGGAGCGTGAAGAGCGGAGTGTCCTAACACTATGCTCTGTCACTAGCCTGCTATGCGGGAAAAAGCGTGAAGTTGCTCATGTTATAAACTTTTCTCTCTTCTTGTTATATTATTGATGTCATAGTAGGTACGTGCCTTACGCAATGATAACTGGGTCATTGTGGCTGACCGTAGAAACAACAATGTTATTTGTCAGCACTTTTAGTCACGCGGTTATACGCGATAGGTAATAACGAGAAAAAATTGCATTATAGAAACATTTTTGAAGCTTTTCCTGCAAAAAAGGATATTTAGAGAGAACATAGTGTTAAGACACTCCGTTCTCCACCCACCGTATTCTGTCTTATATATTAGGAGACGGAGAGCGGAGAAATGAAACAGTCAGACGCTGTCTTGCGCCAGTAATCATTTTTATTTTTTAGCTTCACGCTGTATCCCGCACACAGCAGGGTAGGCAGAGGGAATCTAGTGTTACGACTCTCCGTTCCCCACGCACCGCCGAATTCAGAGGCATTGTGTGTTAAGTGGTGGAACTTAATGCCGCGTTTTACCTCGACACCAGAGCGAAGAAAATGGAAATCGTATTAAATATTTCCACTGCTCGAGTAGTAATCGAACCCACAATCAATTGCTTTCCTGGCCACGTACGACTGGCCCAAAACTGATAGTTATAAATAATGATTTTATTTTCAATTGATCGTATACAATTTTAAAAATGACAATTGTTCTATTTTGACTCTATGTTCTCTCTACTTAAATGTCTTTTTCAATTTTCCTAACGGTGGAATAACACTTTAAAAATGTTTAAAAATAATTGTAATTTTTATATTTGAAAAGAGCAACTGCTGAGTTTCTGGGCGGCTCTTCTCAGCAGAACTGCGTTACGAGTCGATGGTAGCTTTATGTACATTCGACGATTCAAAAGTGCTTACAAGTCTATTTGAATAAAGATATTTTGAATTTGAATTTGTATAAAGTGTGAAACTGTAGAAAAATCTTTTAGGTAGGTATACATCCGTATATCTATTACAGGTGTATAAGGCGGGGCAAGGCCACGCCTACACGCACACTCGGTTGTCTGCCAGACATGAACTATGGCTGTCCTTTTTTTTATTTTTTGGCACAATTCGTAGTGTTCAATGTTTTTTTTGTTATGACACTGTCATAATGCAGTTGTAGGTAGCTTAATAGTGACGTTTCCCAAGTTGTACTTTTTAGTAGTGTCAAGACACTCCGTTATTCATTTTGCGTATGAATTAGTGATATTGCGTGTTGAATGGTGACAGTTAATGTGGCAAAGGATTGGAAATGATTTAATTATGATCGTTACTTAACACGCAATTTAAGGCGTAAGCGCGGGTTCGAATCCCGCTGCGTTCAAATTTTTATACGTTTTCTAAATGTATGTTTCAAATATATTTCATTTATCTAGAATTTTTCATTCTTTTATATAAAGTTTTGCGTTTATTCAGCACTCGTTGACCCTTAAATAATTATGTCAATAGGATTTGACGTAGTACACATTCCCCATGTGTCAATATAATGAAAGAATGGAGTATAAAGAAAGTAGCACCCTGTAATGACTTTAGGTGTATTATAATAGTAGTAGTAGTAGGTACTTTTGGTTGAAATATATTATCCATATTTATATTATAAATGCGACAGTCTGTGTGTTTGTCTGTCACGCTTTCACGGCTAATCTACCGGTTCGATTTGGATGAAATTTAGAATGAAAGTAGTGAAAAATCCGGGGTCAAACATAAGCTACTTATTTGTATGAAAAATCTAAATCACTTGACCGATAGTAATGAATTTTAGCATAGATATAGTTGATAATCTAAGGTTAAGCGTAGGCTACTTTACCTTTAAAAACCCACCATCGAGGGTTGCAATATAGCGAAACAGCTATATAGTTCACGCCACGAAGCCGCGAGCGGGCCGCTAGTAGTTAATATTTCAGCTTCGAGCTTGTACACTCACAGCAAAGTAGTCAGAGAGAACCTTTTGTTTTTCGTTAGGGAAATCCTGTTACGGATACCCGCCCGGGGTGGGGACCCTAGACGCGGTTATGTGGGACTCCGGCTCGTTCCTCCGTTTACCCACTAAAAACCTGACGGTGCTCCTTCCCCGCCACTAGCCCAGGTCTCAGGTACTGCTCCAATCGTCCGCGGAAGTCAAAGAGAGCATAGTGTCAAAACACATTGTTCTTCACTTTCCGCCAGAATTGAAGATATGTCGTGTTGGATCAAAATCGCTCTTAAAATGCGATTTAATCACAACATGGTAAAACGAAATAATTAAATAAAATCATTATCTTGAGGGGGTTGAAGCCCATAGCTATCACATTTACAGTCATTCATGTCACAATATTTTATATTTTTTTGTGTATAAGTAAGGTATGGTCGCCAGTAACATCGTTTATGCGCATTAAATGTAGGTACACTTTCGTTGTTCCCCCTCCCCAAAAGCATTTTTAAAAATATTTCTTGGTGTACACTCTATACTCACTTTGGTGAACTAAGACAAGAAACAGCGTTAAGTTGCGACACTTAGCACACAATGCCTCCATTTTAGCCGGAAAGTGGAAAACAGAATGATACCTACTCTTTGCGGAAAAAGGCGTGGAGCTTAAGAAAGATAAAAACATAAATATAGATATAGCTGAGCATACATTTAGAATTCATACATTTCTTCACCAAAAAACAATCCACCCGCATCCATTTCCCGCCAAAACAAACGTCACCGGTCACAGACTATACCTCACTATAGAGTATAGACAATATCGTAATACAGCCAACGTTTGCAATGTCACGTACAGATTATAATATACGATCTTTTGTGCAATTTGATTTATTATATATAGATTTCTATACATTGTTTGTTATGCTTAATGATTTAACAACGAGATTAAATTTTAATCTATGCGTGTGACGTGAGATGTCAATTCGAATAGGTAAGTGACGTTTTGTTTTTTTTTTTAGTTGTGTAGGCGATGGAGATGGTGATTCTGTTATGTTGAATTAGCAATTGAATTGAATTAGTGTTTTGTGTTATATCTTTTATGTTACAATTTTCTTTGACATCGTTGCACGGTTAATAATAAAAAATAAAAAATGAATTTCAAAAGGCGCAGGTTCGAATCCCGCTGCGTTTAAATTTTTGTACGTTTTCTAAAAATGTCCTTTTTAATTTCCTTGTGTGAATAATACTTTAAAAAATGTTAAAGTTTGAAATATATAACTTCTTCGCAATAATTCAAGAAAGTTATAAAAGATTTCTGACGGATCCCAATGTAAACATAACTGTACAATTATCTTGTAGCACCTGCAATGAAGATTGCTTAATACAAGTAGGTATTTCTATACCTGTAAAAGATAAAGAATAGGTAATTACGCATAAGTGTTTTTTTTTTGGAATAAAGGAGGCAAACGAGCAGAAGGCCCCAGGTGTTAAGTGGTTACCTTCGCCCATAGACGTCCATAACATTAGAGTTATGGATGCGTTGCCAGCCTCGGGGATGTAGGACAGAAGGAGGGAGGAAGGATAGGAATCATAGGAATAGGGAGAACTTATAATTACTGCGTATCTTTTTTTAGCTTCACACCTTTTAGGACACTCAATACTCCGTATACACTGTTTTCCACACACTGTCTAAATCTGAGACATTGACATTGTTGAGTGGTGGAACTCAGTGTGGCGTGCACTTTATTTTGCCTCTGAATTAGATCACTTATATGGCCGCTACATCCCTTTCTCCTTTATTTTTTTGTGTTTATATGAAATAAAGACAAGAGTTAATATTTCCATTTTTTTCGCTCTGGTGTCGAGCTAAAGCGCGGCATTAAGTTCCGCCACTTAACACGCAATGCCTCCGAATACGGTGGAAAGTGGGGAACGGAGTGTCTTAACACTAGGTTCCCTCTGCCTACCCTGCTGTGTGCGGGATACAGCGTGAAGCTAAAAAAAAAGACAAGAGTTTTTATCCTTGAGCTTTATTGCTATTTGTAAGCTAAATACCTGAACATAATGTTTAATCGTAGTTTCGATCCCCATCCAAAAGAGTTATTTTTCATTGCACGTTTTGTTAAGACAAATTGCGGCGTTGAGTTCCGCCACTTAATACCATGATGTCTCGATTTCTACCGGAAAGTGAACAAAGTGTCTTGACACAAAGATCATTCTGGCCACTACACTTATAATTAAACTATTCTTACCTTCGTCCCTCTTCCAGCATAGCAGGGTAGTCACAGAGAAGCATATTTCAAGACACTCCATGCTCCGTACACACCGTTCTCCACACACCACCTGAATCTTTGCTTCAATTAGATCACTTATATGGCCACTTCACCCCTTTTCTTCTTCATTTTTTGTTTTTATTTGCAATAAAGACAAGAGTTTTTGCTCCTAAACTTTATTTATACTTGTAAGTAAGTACTTATATAATAAGTAATCGTTTCGATCCTTTATTCAGAGGAGCTATTTTTCATTCCACGTTTTGTTAAGAAAAATTGCGGCGTTGAGTTCCGCCACTTCGATTCGATTTCTACCGGAAAGTGAACAAAGTGTCTTGACACAAAGATCTCTCTGCCCACTGCCAATCGGAATATTTTTTTATAATACATATTTTTTCTATTACACTAAAATAATTGAAAAATATTAAATTAAAATTACACCCTCAAATTCTACATTTAATTCACAAATAAGAATACAGATAATAAAACCCATAGACAACGGCATTTTTTTTTAATTCTGCATACATACCACCCGCCAGCAAAACAACAATTAGTGACAAAAGTCATTCATTAAACAGCCAAAACGCGTGGGAATGGATAAGACCTACTACCGTGTCATTGAAACGACACGTACGATTAGAATATGTATTTAGAAATATTCTTTTGGGCTTAATTTTATGCATTATTTAAAAAATAATATATATTTTTATTTTTTTTAATATGAAAATGTCTGTAGGGCTTTCTAGTTTTACAATTTTTTATGTTTCTTGTTTAGTTTGTCAGTAGGAATGAAACTAGAGTCTAGATACTCTGTTCTCCATTTTTTGAGTTTTATTGTAATAAATTTAAAAATAATTGAGGCAAGTCGTAGGCGGTAAAGCACGATGTGTGACTGTATAGCGATTTTTTGTGAAATAGATTTCTATTCGAGGAGTGGAAATTTTTGATATTACCATCTTCTTCGGTCTGGTGTCGAGGCAAAGCGCGGTTTTAAGTTCCGCCACTTAACATGCAAGCCTCCAGAATTGGACGGAAAGTGAGGAACGGAGTGTCTTAACACTAGAATCCCTCGGCCTACCCTGTTGAGTGATACAGGGTAAGCTACAAAAAGACAGAGATATTTAGATCCTTTTTATTTTGCAGTTTCCCGCTTATTCCTGCATATCAGGATAGGCAAAGAAATCCTAGTGGCAAAACACTCCACTCTTCAGATCATAATATCCTGTCCTATATACATAAAGTTACTTTTTATACAGTGTGTATGAATGTAGGTATATACTTAAAAGTAACATTTATTTTAAGCCCCTATTACAAATTGCCTCGTATTACAAACTTTGGATTCGAACTGATGACCTAAAACAGTAAAAACGACCTTGATATACCTTAAAATTAACATAAGACGGGTGTAGTCTCATTTTAGCCGCAAGGTGTGAAATGTCGAGCTTCCATTTAGTTTAGAGGTGTTAAATAACAAGTTTACTTACCAACATGGCTGCCGTACTGTCTGCGTGTAGAAATGATTAACTTCACGCTTTATCCCGCATATCAGAGTAGGTAAAGATAACCTTCTTTTTCTTTTTTTTTTTACGTGAAGTAATACGTTACGGGTACCAACCCGATTGGGGACTCGGACGTGGTTATGTGGGACTGCAGACTGAGCCGTCCGTATGTATACCCACTAAAACCTCACGGTGCTCCCCCTCGACCGCCACTATCCGGGGTCACAGGTACCCCAATGTTCCGCGTACAGGAGGCAGGTAGACAGAATCTAGTGTCAAGACACTCCTTTCTCTAAGAATTCGAATGCGTGTTCAGTGGTTGAACTCAACGCAGCCCTTTTTCTTGTCACTAGAAGAGTTAAGTAAATACTATAATGTTATAACAATCTATGTTTAGAATTTTTATTTCATTTTTTAATTAACTACTCTAGTTTAATAAATAGCATTCTCTCTTGTCAAACGATTGTTCGTAGAATAATCTTTGGGTAGCAGAAATTTGTAAAAATCTCTCTGCAGAGATGCTAACAACATAAATAAGTTGTAATAAAGCGTATAAGAATTTCGACGCAGCGGATAGTAGAACGCATGGCTCAGTGGTGAGAGCGCCTGAACGGTATTCAGGAGGCGCGGGTTCGAATCCCGCTGCGTTCAAATTTTTATACGTTTTCTAAATGTCTTTTTCAATTTTCTTAAGTGTGGAATAACACTTTAAAAATGTTAAAAGTACTCTAGTGTAATAGAGTATATAAAAGTAAATTCGTTTGGTTGTGTTCAGAGGAATAACTATAGATAGATGTTGTGTTTTTTTTAACTTCACGCTGTATCCCGCACACATTCGGGCAGGCAGAGGGAACCTAGTGTAAAGACATTCCGTTCCCCACGCACCGCCGAATTCGGAGGCTTTCCTTGTTAAGTGGCGGAACTTAACGCCGCGCTTTACCTCGACACCAGAGCGAAGAAAATGGAATCGAACCCACAACCAGTCACTTGCAGTCACACGCTTGTGCCACTGGGCCACAACTGGCCACATTGCAGTATATTGGTTTTAAATTTAAAAATATTTCAATATTATAATTACTAATAAAAACCTATCAGAATCATATTGCAATATAATAGATAATACATTTGGAAATGCATACGATTAGTTAAAATAATATACCTAATAGTTTTTACGTAAATACATTGTTTTATCTATTTGAGGTATTTGTTATTGCATGTAGAATTCATTTATTCAGGGCCAGTCGTGGCGCAGTGGCACAAGCGTGTGACTGTAAACGACTGGTTGTGGGTTCGATTCCCATTCGAGGAGTATTAGTTATTAGAATATAGGGGGGTGGATATATTTAATATTTCCACTTTCTTCGCTCTGGTGGCAAAGCGTAGCGTTAAGTTCCGCCAATTAACACGAAATACATCCGATTTTGGCGGTGCGTGGGGAACGGAGTGCCTTAACACTAGGTACCCTCTGCCTACCCTGCTGTGTGCGGGATACAGCGTGAAGCTAAAAAAAAGGACTATCATAGTACAAAATTAGCATTCATAAACCTTTGCCAGTTAAAATGATAAGAAAAAATATAAAAATAAACTGAACGGTCGGTTTGTATCGGCTTTTACGATCCAATACGTGACGATGAATATGTGTATTACAATTAATGTTAAACATTTAAGCAGCGTGTTAAAATTATTACGATTTACTTGTTATGGTGGATAGAATGGTATGGTGTGACATTTGAATAACAGATGTGATGAATAGAGAAAGGAGAAAGGAGAATTTTGACACTAGATTCTTCTCTGACTTAGTATCATTTTCCCACGATTAATTAAGTTTTTGTAAATTATTCGTGCAGTAATCCTAGCGATGTACCTTCGATTATTATTTTAAATATCTTGCATGAACCATCCATACTTATATTATAAATGCGAAAGTCTGTCTGTTTGTCTGTCACGCTTTCGCGGCTTCTATTTCTGGTCCGATTTGTATGACGATACTTATTTTTTTTATTAATCAACCTCCAAAGGGTTGAAAAATCTAAACCGCTTGGCTGATTGTAATGAATTTTGGAATATATGTAGTCGGTAATCTAAGGTTAAACATAGGCTACCTTATTTTATATATATTTAGCACATATTATTTTAACTATCTTGAGGATAGCTGGCTATCCTCTGGAAAATGACAGAGAGACAGAGAAGAAAGAAAATTACTAGCACCTCCCTTGCTGGTTTGTCCTTACTAGTGATATAACAAACATAATTATTATTTTTTTTCTTTTTTATAGCTTCACGTTGTAGCCCGCACACATTCGGGTAGGCAGAGGGAACCTAGTATTAAGACACTACGTTCCCCCACGCACCGCCGAATTCTATTTGCATTGTGTGTTAAGTAGCGGACCTTAACACCGCGCTTTGCCTCGACACCAGAGCGAAGAAATGGAAACATTAAATACACTACACGAGTGGGAATCGAACCCACAACCAGTCGTTTATAGTCACACGCTTGTGCCACTGCGCCACAATATATCTATAATATAATATATTTAATAAATATAATACATAAGAGGCACATGGCATCCATTTGTTGTCATTGGTCAGGGTTGCTTGTTCAGCGAAAATATAACCTACTAAGAAACTGGGTCACTATATGCTAATACTAAAATCATTATATTCATCCATACTTATATTATAAATGTGAATGTCTGTGTGTTTGTCTGTCACGCTTTCACGGATAATCTACTGGTCCGATTTGGATGAAATTTAGAATGAAAGTAGTAAAAATGACTGGGTCTAACATAGGCTACTTAGTTTTTCAAAAATCAACTTCTAAAGGGTTGAAATAGGGGATGAAAGTTTATATGAAAAATCTACACCGCTTGACCGATTGAAATGAATTTTGGTATATATATATATATAGTTGATAATTCAAGGTTAAACATAGGCTACTTAATTTTTCAAACATCCACCACCACTGAGGGTTGTAATATACCGTAAGAGCGACATAGATCACGCGGCGAAGCCGCGAGCGGGCTGCTAGTACTACTATAATAAGATTGTTTGTATTGACGACATTTTGTATTTTGAAATAAATACTTATTTAAACCGGATTAATTGTGTAGTTTTTTGGTATTCGAAAATAATGGAAAAACCCGCACACATTAGGATAGGCAGAGGGAACCTAGTGTTAAGACACTCCGTTCCCCACGCATTGCCAATTTTTTTGCCCGGAGAAATTCCGTCTTAGTGATTGATTGATTGATTTTTTTTTTAATTCTACTCTATTTATAATGAGGTAATCTAAATTGATAATATACATAGTGAATTCTTTTGTTGTAGGTACCTAAATGACATTTACACCTTGAGGTACATCTGAGGTAGGACACCTGAGGTATATGTACTACTAGTAGGAATAATTGTGACCATTTTTTTGTCTTTTTATTAATTTCTCTCACATAAATATTATATATTAAGAGGCCAGTCGTGGCGCAGTGGCACAAGCGTGTGACTGTAAACGACTGGTTGTGGGTTCGATTCCCACTCGAGGAGTGGAAATATTTAATATTTCCATTTTCCTTCGCTCTGGTTTTAGAGGCAAAGCGCGGCGTTAACTTCCGCCACTTAACACGCAATGCCTCCGAATTCAGCGGAAAGTGGAGAACGGAGTGTCTTAACACTAAGTTCCCTCTGCCTACCCTGCTGTATGCGGGATACAGCGTGAAGCTAAAAAAAAACTACATAAAAAAATATAGTAATCAGAGATCATAGAGTTAAGACTCTTCCTTCTCCACTTTTATTCGAAATGGAGACATTATGTGTTAAGTAGAGGTACCAGAGCGGAGAAATTAATATATTTTAAACATTATTTATTCCAAGAGTGTATAACGGAGACATATATGTTGCTATGGCAACGCACACTTTACGCGTCAACGAGCTTGGTATACAACAAACTGGTCGACTTGGTACCTGCCGCTGAATTCTCCAAACGCACAGTACGTGCCAAATTGAAATATCATCCTCACCACCTGGATACCTGGCACTCCACACGCCACACAACTGTGGAATGGCTTACCAGCGGCGGTGTTTCCAGGTCGATACGACATGGGTACCTTCAAAAGGCGCGCTTACCTCCACCTCAAAGGCCGGCAACGTCCCTGTAGCTCCTCTGGTGTTGCACGGGGCCGTGGGCGACGGTGTTCACCTATCATCAAGTGACCCGAACGCTCGTTTGCCTTGTCCTTCTTATAAAAAAAAAGCTTACTAGTAAAGATGAATCTGAAATGTTGCACATACGTACATATATACATACATGTATATATACATGTATAATTGTGTATGTATAAAAATTGCTACATTTCAAACAAAGGACTATCAAAATATATTGTAAAGAATATTTTACCTAATAATCACTATCAGTAATGAGGGCACAAAGTACCTTCGACCATAGACTGATGTTATAATTAGAAGTGACTTTATTTTTTTTTTCAATTATTTAAAAAAGGTTGTCAAAAGGAATATAGATATTTTGCCTAAATAAAAAAAAATATTATTTAAATTGCATATATAAATATGTCTCATGTTTCACCTTTTAATATTAATACACAGTAACATAAGAAAGTAATATAAAAAGAAACAAAAAAGATTTTTTTAAATTCATTTATCGTTACATAAAACTTAGTACAAACATATTTGAATACACAATTACATTTAAAGTTAATTTCATTTCCTTAAGCCTTACGTTAAATTTCGGCAATCACGAAATCTGGCGGAAAGTGGAGAACGGAGTGTCGTGACACTACGATAACTACCTACCTTATTAAAAGATTAGGAGTGAAGCTAAAAATAAATTAAAATAATAATAAATTTCATAATTAATCACTTCTAAAACATTTTCTTTAAACGTCCACCTTACACAATACAAAAGGCCTGACGCAGCGGAACACTGACATTGGCTTTAAAGAAACACGGAAGAATAAATCTATATTGAACTCATTTCTAAAACCTCATTAGTGATTATAATTCATTTGACGTTGACAGTTGAGTTGACATCGCGCGCTTTTTCTTGCGCGCCATCTTTGTTTTTTTGTGAAAATGGTGTAAAATTTGATTTTTAAGTGTATTTTTTTTTGTTTAATAATTGTTTTATTATTTTGTTGTTTGTTTGTGTGCTGTGTTGTTTTTGTGATGAAAATTATGGGGAAAATAGGTATGTACATACATATTTTTAAAATAAAGGACTATGACAATTTCCCTATGATATATACTAAAATAAGATAATAGTGTCTTAAAATTAAATTAAAAGCAGTTTCGGTCGAAAATGGAGAACTCTCTGCTTACTCCGCTACGCAGGAAAACGTTAAATAAAAAAAAAACTTCCATTTTATACAAATATTTCTCCTATAGCTATATAATATTAAATATGTATTCGAGTTTTGAACCTTGACCTTTCAATAAAATCAAATCAGTGTAACAAACATCATTTTTGAACTGGACTCTCTTAGGGGTATATTCTTTAAGTCTTAGTTTTAAGTACTGAAATTATAAACAAAAAAAATATATTGTATATGATAAAACAAGAATCATGTTAAAAAAGGTACAGACCTTATGTCCGTAGAGTGTAGAATAAAATAGAATTATAAAAAAAAAATACATACATCATTAGGGGCCAGCCCTGGCGCAGGGGCACGTAAGTGTGACTGTAAACGCGACTGGTTGTGGGTTCGATTCCCACTCGAGGAGTGGAAATATTTAATATTTCCATTTTCTTCGCTCTGGTGTCGAGGCAAAGCGCGCCGTTAAGTTCCACCACTTAACACGCAGTGCCTCCGAATTTGGCGGATGGTGGAGAACGGAGTGTCTTAACACTAGGTTCCCTCTGCCTATCCTGCTGTGTGCGGGATACAGCGTGAAGCTAAAAAAAACACATCGTTCACACTCAACCTCTAATATTAGTAGTTTCGTACAAACGACATTGTATATTCAGCTAAAGTATAATTATTACAAGGTTAGTATATTTTTGATTGCGAATCAATTTTGAGTCCAATATTCATACAAATAGGAATATATAAGCTTATAAGAATTACAAAAAACGCCCTGGTGGCTCAATAGATACTTGTAAACGCGATTGGTTAGTGGAATTTCGATTCCCATTTGTGGGATTTTTATTATATTTAAATAATATAAGTTTTTCCGCTTTGCTAAGACAAATAAGCAAGATATAGCGTGGAAAGTGGAGGGCGGAGTGTTTTGACACAACGTTCGAAATATAAGATTTAATAGGTATAAGACTGCATACTGGCTCAGTAGATGCGTGTCTCGATCACGAGCACAATATGTCGAGTCCCATAATCAGGGTTGAATTAGTGTCAAGACACTCTGTCCTCCACATTTTTTACACATACATTATACATTTTTACACATACATAACATATTATTACACATATGTACATGTTTTGAACTGCAAATTTACTATTTCAAGTTGAAAATTATTTTTAATGTCTTTTTTTAATAACTTTTAATACATTTATGTAATTTAAAATTCATCCTTTTAATCTTCATATATTTTTTTTGAAAGGATTACAGCTTGACGTCTTTCGTTAGTTTGATTTTTCGCTCTCTAAGTAAGCTTACAAAGTGCAGTGCTCTGATTTCGGATGTAAAGAGCAAAGAACGGAGTGTCTTAACACTAGGTCCTCTCTGACTATTCTGCTATGCATGAAGATTAAGTGAAGCTGCAAAAAAAACTAAGTTCGGCAAGTCAACACGCAATATCCCAAATTTAGACCGAAAGTTCTCTGCCTATCCTGCTTTACGAGAAAGCTACTGTAAATATATTTTGTAAGAACATATCATAATATTTCAAATAAATTACCTAAATAAGTAATTTAGTAATAAATCGATAAAAAGTTGCAAGTTATTTCGAAAACAGTTGTCATATCTGTAAATCATATTATTGATGTAATTTTAGTATTAAATTTGAAATCTATAAACTTTTGTCATTCACGAACCTAATTATGATTGCAAGTTTCAAGCGACCCCATAGAATACAATATTAAGATGACCGTAAAAGACAGAAATGAAACGGTCACGTCCTCGTCCATAGCGGTCATGCCCTTTTCCCGCCAACAAGTTTCTTAGACAAAAACCTAGACTTAGATATTTTATGATATAACTAATTTTTTAAAACTAATACACATACGTATGCAGCTGTAAAAAAAAATACAAAAAATAATATGTTTAAAGTTTTATATTGTTTTAATTAAGAGTTAATTAAAATGTAGAAATAAGTATAGTAAATGTAATACTCGCTTAGGTAATTTAAAACGTCATTTTAGTTTTGAGTAGCATGTATGTAATTGAAGAATTGTAATCAAAGGATTAAGGAAAAAAAGGATACGAGACCGGGTGTCTGTAGAGTTTGAGAATTAAAAAAAAAACCGAAAAATAAATTTATAATTTTTCATGATTTATATATTAGGTACATATGAAATATTTTTTTTTTGTTGTGTTAAGTGGCGGAACTTAACGCCGCGCTTTACCTTGACACCAGAGCGAATAAAATGGAAATATAATTTCCACTTCTCGAGTGGGAATCGAACGCACAACCAGTCGTTTACAGTCACACGCTTGTGCCACTGGGCCACGACTGGCCACTGAAATATATAGTTATAGAATTCGTTTTGAAACGCCAACTCTAGTGATCTTTTAAAATGGTATATATAAATATTTGACATTAAAATCCCTCGACCCTAGCAGATTATATATTGTATCATATATCCGATCTTATAACTAATACAAATAGCAGTGTTGAGCTCCGCCACTTATCACGCTGACTCGATTTGAGAAAGTGGAAAACGGAGTGTCTTAACACTAGATTCTGTCTGACGTCTCTGATTCTCTCTCTTTAATGAAACCATCTTAAAATGAACTTTCCTTGCTTTCTATACATTATTATTCCTCCATATTTGTTATTAAACAAAAACGTGGTTTTCTAAGAAAAATGTATGGGACAGGTCGTCTTTATACGTTTGTTTGTACACAAAATGGCTACCGACCGCGTTCCAGTTTGAGACGGCATTTTTTTATTTTATTTTCGTATTTCCAGTTTAAATGATACGGCTATAGTAAAAAAAACTGGAAGATCGAGTTGGTTTATGTAAATAAATATTGTACCGCCTTGATTTTAAATTTTATATAAGTCTGTGAAGCCATAATATGGCGTTTCTGAATGTAAACGATGCTTGTGGATGCAAAGTAGTCAGAGAGAAATTAGTGTTAAGACACTCCGTCCTCCATTGTCTGTACGAACTCGAGACATTACGTGTAGAGTAGTGAAATTCAACACCACGCTTTGTCTTATTTACCAGAGCAGAGCGGAGAATTGAAAACAATATATAATCATGCCCCGGAGTTGGAATCGAATCTACAACCATCGTGTTTGCAGTCCGGCTCAGGCGCTATCCATTTGCGCCACGATGGGTCATTTTTTTAAATTATTTATAATGGTTTCATTTTTTAATAATTGCTTGCATAAGTTACTATGCGTAAAGCTGCCCTTTTTTTAGCTTCACGCTGTATCCCGCACACAGCAAGATAGGCAGAGGGAACCTAGTGTTAAGACACTCCGTTCCCAGGTTCTGCCTTTACTTATAAATTAAAAAATAAAATTTAATCCTTCACTCCAATATATCGAACAAAAGCTACCAAATTTGCCATTAACCAAAGAATCCGCTACGTGCCCCGTAAATGCACGCACAATTTATTATAAAGAAAGAAAATGCAATAAAGTCAAATAGAATATGTTACTTAATGTATATTTCGTGACTATTGCCCGTTCGAGGCACAATAAAAAGAAATATTCGACTAAATAGGGTAAAATGGTGGTGGAAATTGAAAAAACGTTTGTAACATGCGCACGCGCACGTCAGCTAAGCTTTACAGATTGGTTTTGTGCGTGATGTATCCGGCATTTTTGTCGATCTCATACATTTTTCAGATAAATCGACGTTATTTATATGGGTTTTATGTCTTTTTTTGATGGTAGGTCGTGTTGGTAAAGGGTTATTTGATTTGGTGGGTGTATTTTTAGTATAGGTTGGACTGGTTGTAGCCTGTGTCTTCGTTTGTTTTGATTATAAAGAGTAAAATCTTATTTATTTTCGGTATCTATATGAATTTTTCAAAATTCTCTTATAGTACTGTTGTAGAAAACGTAAAATTGCTATTTTCTTTCTATAGTTTTAGCAGTGCGTTATCAGTCACTCAAAAACGAAAAAAAAAATATTTACAAAGGTACCTACATACAGATAGATTTATATACTTACTAGTGGCCCGCCCTTAGCTTCGCCGCGTGTATTACATAATTGTTTCGTTATGTACGCAACCCTAGGAAGTGGATTTTTAAAAAATATATTAGTCTATGTTTAAGCTTGGATTATCAACTATATTTATGCCAAAACTCATTACAATCGGTCAAGCGGTTTAGTGTTTTCATATAAGCTCTATTTCAACCGTTTAGAGGTTGATTATTTGAAAAATTAAGTAGCCTATGTTTGACCCAGTAACTTTTACTACATTCGTGCTAAATTTCAACCAAATCGGACAGACTTTCGTATTTATAATATACCTACGCATATGTGTTACCTTAGCAATATGTATAATACAAAAGTGTATATCAAACACATCAAGTATTTATCACAAATACATAAGTTAAAAAAGAAAACACTTTGTAAAGAGTTTTTATATCAACTCTGGATTACGTAAGAAAATCGATAAAAATAAATCGTAACATTAATATTTGTAAATTATTTTCTTATACTCAGAGATATTTTTCACTTTTTAGACTGATTAGTTATTAAAACGTACTTTTCAGTACTTCATGTTTTATTTCAAACTAGCGGCCCGCTAACGGCTTCGCCGCGTGAGCTATTCCGTTACATTGCAACCCTCGGGGGTGGATTTTTAAAAAATAAAGTAGCCTATGTTTAACCTTGGTTTATTAACTATATTTATGCCAAATTTCATTACAATCGGTCAAGCAGTGTAGATTTTTCATACAAACTTTCATCCCCTATTTCAACCCTTTAGAGGTTGATTTTTGAAAAAATAAATAGCCTATGTTAGACCCAGTAACTTTTACTACTTTCATTCTAAATTTCATCCAAATCGGATCGGTAGATTAGCCGTGAAAGCGTGACAGACAAACACACAGACTTTCGCATTTATAATATAAGTATGGATAACAAACAGGCTAGTCAGAGAGAGTATAGTGTCAAGACACTGCATTCTTCACTTTCAACGGATCCTCATTTTACTTGCTGAGTAAACTCAACGCCACTCTCACGCTTCTTACCAGAACGTGGCGATATAAATAATGTAACGAGTAGGAATCGAACCAACTGCCAATCGCCTACAGTCAGATGCTGGCCCACTGCATCACGATGGGCTTTTTAACTAAAAAAAAGTTATTAACAAATTAATTGACATGTCTTTATTAATGGAGGCCACGATGGTTGTCAGTTTGATTTCCATTTGGGGGAATGATTATATTTAAATTTTCATTTCTTTCCTCTGGTAACAAAGACAAGTTCCGCCACTCAACACGCAATGTCTCGATGTCAAAATGGGCGTATAGATATGTCTTGATGAGCAGAATATGGATAGCTCAATGTCTTGACATTAAGTCTTCTCTGACTGTAAAAAAAATATATTAATATATACATATATAACTAAAGTTTTATCGTTTCTGTTACTCACAAAGTGAATAATTGCTGAATTAGCTAAGCGTAAGAAGTTGATTTCTCATATCTCTCATACTTATATTATAAATGCGAATGTCTATCTGTTTGTTTGTCACGTTGTCACGGCTAATCTAACCGTACGATTTATATGAAATTTAGAATGAAAGTAGTAAAAAATTACGGGGTCAAACATAGGCTACTTATTTTTTAAAAAAAGAACCTATAATGGGTTGAAATTCGGTATGAAAGTTTATATGAAAAATCTACACCGCTTCACCGATTGTAATGAAGCTTGGCATAAATATAGTTGATAATCCAAAGTTAAACAGGCTATTTATTTTTTAAAAACCCATCCCCGAGGGTTGCAATGTACCGAAACAGTTAAGTAGTTCACACGGCGAAGCAGTGAGCGGGCCGCTAATATACATGTATATGTATGTTCCTAAACAAAGGTAGTTTTAAAGCAAGTGAAAATATTATTGGTTCTGCTAAAATGTAACGAGAAACTAATAGCAAAGGAGCTAACTAAATACGCAACGCTACGTTATTAGACATAACGCCGCGTTCATACTTGTGTGTATACTAGTACATACTTTACTTCAAGTACTAAGAGGCCAGTCGTGGCGCAGTGGCACGAACGTGTGAATGTAAACGATTGGTTGTGAGTTCGATTCCCACTCGAGGAGTGGAAATATTTAATATTTCCATTTTCTTCGCTCTGGTATCGAGGTAAAGCGCGGTGTTAAGTTCCGCCACTTAACACGCAATGCCTCCGAATTGTATCCGGGATCCTGGATGTACGAATCCTGTATCCGGGAGTTGTAAACTATTTGACGTTCAGAAAATAAGCATTTAACTTATTTTGAATAAAATTATTTGTTTCGAATTTGACAACGATTAACAACGGAGTATCCTAACACAAGGGTCACTCTGCCTTTTTCTATGCAATAAAAAATAAAAAACTTATATATTTTTTTTAAATTATTAAATCCGTTAACTCTCCTTCCCACTATTACTATCTCTCCATCTATATAAAAAAAATTATAATAATTAAAAATTCCCAACCAATATAAACATAGCCGCAGTCCACTATACGTGCCTACCCTCCAAGCTATTTACTCGCGAGGCACGTATTCGCGATTACCTACATAGTTGCGTTGTGACACACGTTTCACTTGTTACAATGTGTTGAATGGAACATACAAACATACATACATATATATAAAAAATAGGTTTAATACTTGTTGCGCCTCTCTACGATTTCTTTCCTTAATTTTTTTAAAGCTTCACGCTGTATCCCGCACACAACATGGTAGGCAGAGGGAACCTAGTGTTGAAACACTCTGTTCCCCACGCACCGCCGAATTCGGAGGCATTGCGTGTTAAGTGGCGGAACTTAACGCCGCGCTTTACCTCCACACCAGAGCGAAGAAAATGGAAATTATATATTAAATATTTCCACTCCTTGAGTGGGAATCGAACCCACAACCAGTCGTTTACAGTCACACCCTTGTGCCACTGCGCCACGACTGGTTGTAGGTTCGATTCCCACTCGAGGAGAGGAAATATTTATTCTTTCTATTTTCTTCGCTCTGGTGTCGAGGCAAAGCGCGGCGTTAAGTTCTGCTACTTAACACGCAATACCTCTGAATCATGCGGAAGTGGGGAACGGAGCTAAAAAAAAAGAAACAGTTTAAATATTATCATTTATACAAAAAAACGGCGTTTAGTTTCGCTATAAAACAATAAATAAATAACAACATTATCTAAATCTACTCCGCAAAACAGAAGATGTATACACATATAAAAAAATCTTTAACCAAGAATTGAACCCGGACCTACCCTCTAATATCTCAAGTGCAATGCAATAGTGTAACAACCATCATTTAAACTATAACATAAATCGCTACATCCAGCCAGATGTCCCAACGTTCCTCAACAGATTACCACCGCCCTATACCGCCCTGCAGTTTCAACTAATCCCATAATCTAATGGGGAACGCAAAAAGCGTATGATATATTACAATATCCTCTGAAATATTAAGTTTTTACACCTTTTGGCTGCTGTTTATTTGATAATGTCTAAACTTGTGACTAGTTTTTTTTTTTAAGATTTATTTGTTTTTGGATGTATAGGGAATGGTCTTTGCTTTTTATGTTTAGTACAAAATGTCCTAGTTGTTCTATGATTATTAGAATACATTGAATTATATATAAAAGGAAACGTAGACGTATTGCGTAACATAGCACCGCGTCTAGTAAGTAGACCGAAGACACATAAATAATAATAATATGGGCGTAGTAGAATTGAAAACTATGTCTCTTGTGTACTGTTCATGCTAATTCAGCTATACGTTCTCATTGAGTTATCTAAACAATGATAAAAAAAAAAGATTTAAATTATTTCATCCCGCTTCGATAAGACATAGCACGGCGTTGGGTTCCGCCATTCAACATGCAACATCTTGATTTCTTTAGGAAAATAGAAGTGTGTCTCGATACTATATTGTCCTTGAGTATTTTTTTATTTATTATCCACTCTTAAATTAATAAAATTATTATAACAATAACTTTTTGAAGTGAAATCTTCTTTAGGCGCGTTGAGCGTTTTGGTAGAGGGTAAAATCCTCGGTTCGCGTCACCGACATGCTAATGATAATAGTATTGAAATTGAAATTATATAAATATAAATACTATGTATAATTAAGATAATTGTATATTAATTATTTTTTCAACCACTTTGTATTTATATTTTGTTCATGATTTGTTTAACCCATCATATGTAACTAATAAATAAAACATAAAAAAATTCATATAATTTTTGCATATGGTTTTAATTACACTCAACTTAATAGTTCCGTTTTCACTTCTATCGGCAGTCCCACGACTGCTACTGTTTTTTTTAAATAAAATTAGTACTATATTAAAAAAAAAAACGAATAAGAAATTTCAAATAATAAAATCACAATTACGCATAACATAAAGACTGTACACCTAAGTTCATTATGCAAAATTTATAAAAAAAAAACAATACCGCCCATCCGCTGTCACATTTTCCCGCGCTAACAATGACACCCTTCCGATCTGTCACTTTACGCTCATTCAATAACACCTTATTGTTTAAACAATTGGAATTATTTTGTCATTTTTGTCCACAAATTGTCATGGATATGTGAAAAAAAGGTATTTTACAGTTTATTCATGAAACGTGGGAATTTGTTGGTTATAGTAAGAATTTTGTAAAGCAATCGTGGGTTCGATTTTCGTTAAGGGCATGATTATATTGGAATTAGGCGTATTTTTTCTCTCTGGTAATACGAAATACGGCGTTAAATTCCGCTCAACATGTAATATATGGTGAGAACAGAGTGTTTTGACACTATAAAAAAATTAGATTTTTTTAAAGTGTATGTAAATTTTCTGAAATGTTACTACTACTAATAAGTGTAGGTAAGTAGGTACATAGCGGTACGATCAAATCCCAGTCGTGGCCCAGTGGCACAAGCGTGTGACTGTAAACGAGTGGTTGTGGGTTCGATTCCCACTCGAGGAGTGGAAATTATATTTCCATTTTCTTCGCTCTGGTGTCGGGGTAAAGCGCGGCGTTAAGTTCCGCCACTTACCACGCAAGCCTCCGAATTCGGTGGAAAGTGGGGAACGGAGTGTCTCAACACTCAGGTTCCCTCTGCCTACCCTGCCGTGTGCGGTATACAGCGTGAAGCTATTTAATTTATTTAATTTTACATACCTACTTATTTCATCGGACATTCGGAGACAAACATCTACTACGCATTCTACGCATTATATGATAACGGAGAAAATACTACTAACTTAGTTAAGTTACTCTTCTTTATTTTCTTTACTTTTCAACCATTTTAAAATAACACGAAATTTAGACCCAAGGCCTTTATTAATTTTCACCAGAACTCTACTAAAAAAATAGCTTCACGCTATATCCCGCACACAGCAGGGTAGGCAGAGGGAACCTAGTGTTAAGACACTCCGTTCCCCACTTTCCGCCGAATTCGGAGGCTTGCGTGTTAAGTGGCGGAACTTAACGCCGCGCTTTACCTCGACACCAGAGCGAAGAAAATGGAAATATAATTTCCACTCCTCGAGTGGGAATCGAACCCACAACCAGTCGTTTACAGTCACACTCTTGTGCCACTGGGCCACGACTGGCCACGACTGATAGTCTTCCAAATGCATTCCCAACGCCAAAACGTCTTTCTCACGCCCAATGGAAATTACACACCTTATGAATGACTCTACAGGTGTCTAGTGAATTAAAAAAAAAACAAAACAAAAAGAACATGGTATTAAGCTCTGCTCTCTCTCTCTCTCTCTCTCTCTTTATTTTTAACAATTAATTAAAAAGTAATTGTATTAAAAAAATAACAATTTAAATATAAGTAAATAAATCAGTTAAGTAAAAAAAAAAGATTATGACTTAGGCGCAAAATCTCGACTTCTAATTGAATGTGGAGAACGGAGTGTCCTAACACTAAGTTCTTTTTGCCTACAGATAATATTCAAAATTTATTCCCAACATCAATTTTTTGTAGTTCTCACGCCTAATGCAAATTACAGGCTGATTACGTACCTAGTAAATGACTCTGCAGGTGTTTAGTACAATTAAAAAAAAAAACAAATAAACAACAAAGAGAAAGAGAGAAAGGGCCTCTCTGCTCTTTCTCTCTCTCTCTACTCTTTTAACAATTAATTAAGAATTGAGTGTATATTAATAACAATAACAATTAATTAAAAATACAAATAATCAGTTAAGAAAAAAAATTGACTTAGGCACAAAATCTCGACTTCAAGTGCAAAGTGGAAAACGGAGTGTCTTAACACTAAGTTCTTTTTGCCTACAGATAATCTTTAAATGGATTCCAAATACCAATTTTTTGTAGTTCTCACGCCCAATGCAAATTGCTGGCTGATTACGCACCTAGTGAATGAATCCACAGGTGTCTACTACTTTTAAGAAAAAAAAGACACTAAGAAAAAAAACACTGTTAAATTCTGCTCAAGCTAAAATCTCAACTTCGAGGGGAAAGAGGAGTACGGAGAGTTTTGACACTTAAGTTCTTTCTGACTATAAAATACATTTTTTAACTACTGTAAATTATGTACAACTTAGCTAGAACGGTAGCGGTGATAATTGTAGGCTTGAATCGTACGTATATTTAAATTTATAATGTAAATAATTGTTTCATTAGACATGTTGAGAGCAACATAATGTTACCCCCAACATGTCTAATGTATATAATACGTATTAGTATTTAAAAAAACTACAAATAAAAATAAAGCGCGGTGTTAAGCTTTGTCTAAAACTCTCTGTTCTCCCACTTTATCTCTCTCGGCTCTTTCAAAAGTAATCACTGTCACTAATAAAACTGTAAATAACAATTAATTAAAAATATAATTAAATAATTCAGTTAAGTAAAAAAATGAATAAGTTTTAGACTTAGGCGCAAAATCTCGACTTCAAGTGCAAAGTAGAAAACGGAGTGTCTTGACACTAAGTTCTTTTTGACTACAGATAATATTCAAAATGGATTCCAAATACCAATTTTTTGTAGTTCTCACGCCCAATGCAAATTGCTGGCTGATTACGCACCTAGTGAATGAATCCACAGGTGTCTACTACTTTTAAGAAAAAAAAAGACAAAAATAAATAAAACAGTAAAACCTGCTTTAGACACGTGCGTCCGTTTGCGGCCTTAGACAATAATGCTTAGAGAAAAAAAAACAAAAGAGTTTGGCGCGAAAATTGTCGCCTGTCACTTGTTCCCACGTTTTGTTTTTTTTTTTGGTGAACAAAATGACTAAGTAAAGGTGTTAGTTGATTATGTGTAATGTTATAAAGAGATTATATTTTTTGGGATTTAAAAGGCATTTTTTTTTATTTAATTTAATTAACTTTCTCGGTTGTGAATTTAACATGTATTTAAAAGGAAAATAAACTTTTATAGGTATTTTTTTTTTTTTTTACAATTTAATTTACACCATTACGGACATAAGGTCTGTCTGTACCTTTTTTTAAAATAATCTTTTTCTTTTTATATATAAATTCCTTATTTGATTAATTATATTTCATATTTTATAGGTATTTAACAACCCCGAATTCGGCGGAAAATGTGGGGCGGAGTGTCGTAACGCTAAGTTTCATCTGCCTACCCTGTTGTGTGATACAGCGTAAAACTAAACAAAAATACTTATATATCTTTTTCTTATACTTTTTAGAATATATTTGTCACGTATAATCTATATCGTGATTTGTGAATTCGATTTGCACTTATTGAAATGTTTATATATTAAAATTATTTTTATTTCTCCGCTGTGATTAGAAAAACGCAGCGTTGAATTCCGTCAGTTAATAATCAATACTACAAATTTAAGCGGAAGCGGAGAACGGAGTGTTCTAACACTAGGCTTATTCTATCTACGGGAAAATTGTCCTCTTTATTACTTATATATACTATAAAGAAAAAATACAGGGACCAGTCGTGGCACAATGGGATAAGCGTGTGACTGTAAACGACTGGTTGTGGGTTCGATAGAAATATTTAATATTTCTATTTTCTTCGCTCTGGTGTCGTGGTGTTAAGTTCCGCCACTTAACACGCAATGCCTCCGAATTCGGCGGAAAGTAGGGAACGGAGTGTCTCATCACTAGGTGCCCTCTGCCTACCCTGCTGTGTGCGGGATACAGCGTGAAGCTAAAGAAAAGAACCAAACAGTCACCTTAAGTCAATATCAGTATTTCTTCCTACCCTCAGGTATTTGCGTGTTTTGCAAGATTACAAAAAGGTAATCCGATAATCTTAAACAGATGATGTTGTTACATAAATTTTGTATAGCTTACACCCTAGTGGTGCAATTGTGAAGAGTTATTAGGACCACCTCATTTAGTAGTAGGTTTAAATACGTTGTGCAAATTTAAATAAATTCTTGTGAATTTTACAGTTTCACGCTTTCTCCCGCATATTTTGCGGGTTAGCAGAGAACCTGGTGTCAAAACTCTCCGTTCTTGGCGCCTGAAATTACGTCTAGCCTAAGCCTTAGTATACGGGATAAAAATGATAATAGTTTAAATATAATTAATTAATAATTATTCTAGGGGCCGTTGTCGTGGCCCAGTGGCATAAGCGTGTGGCTGTAAACGACTGATTGTGGGTTCGATTCCCACTGGTAGAGTGGAAATATTTAATTTATGTGCGTGTGCTAAGTTCCTCCATTTAACACACGATGCCTCCGAATTTGGCGGAAAGTGGGGAACGGAGTGTCTTAACACTAGGTTCCCTCTGCCTAACCGGCTGTGTGCGAGACAATCCTTTCCCCAATTTTTTATACGTTGCCTAAACATCATTTTCAATAACTAAGCTTTTTTTTTTTATTATTTTTTTAGCTTCACGCTGTATCCCGCACGTTAAGATACTCCGTTCCCCACTTTCCGCCGAATTCGGAGGCATTGCGTGTTAAGTGGCGGAACTTAACGCCGCGCTTTACCTCGACACCAGAGCGAAGAAAATGGTAATATTAAATATTTCCACTCCTCGAGTGGGAATCGATCCCACAACCAGTCGTTTACAGTCACACGCTTGTGCCACTGGGCCACGACTGGCCACAATAACTAAGCTATAAGGTACAAAATAAGTTATAATTTACACGCCAAAGTTGAACTCGGTTAAGACGTTGAACAAAAAACACACGTGCAGTAATCCCGGATCCGGGATCGAATCCCGGTGGTCTTTGGGTACTTGAAACATTAGAGGGATATGTTTTTGTTTATAAAATATTCCCATTAGTTTAGCTTGAGGCTCAAGACCAGTCGTGGCCCAGTGGCACAAGCGTGTGACTGTAAACAACTGGTTGTGGGTTCGATTCCCACTCGAGGAGTGGAAATTATATTTCCATTTTCTTCGCTTCTTGGTGTTGAGGTAAAGCGTGGCGTTAAGTTCCGCCACTTAACACGCAAGCCTCCGAATTCGGCGGAAAGTGGGGAACGGAGTGTCTTAACACTGGGTTCCTTCTGCCTACCCTGCTGTGTGCGGGATACAGCGTGAAGCTAAAAAAAAAAAAAAAGAGGCTCAAGACGTCGTGGCTCAGTGATAGCGTCTGACTGTATACGCGATGGTAGTCGGTTTACAAGAAGTCCCGCTTTCGTTTCTTGCGCCGGTTCTTCTCAGGTGTGAGGCATTAACTTTAGTGCACCTGTGTCCGGTGGTAAACTATTTGACGTTCAAAAAATAAAGCTTGCAATTCTGAATGTCTTATTTTGAATAAAATTATTTGACTTTGACTTTTAGTTTAAGATCGCAGTGTGTATCGATTGGCCAGCAATGGTTCAAAGTTCGATTTGTTTACATATATACAGCTTCATGCTTTTAGCCGCTAAGTGGGGTAGTCAGAGTGAACGTTATAATCAAGACACTCCGTTCTCCACTTTCTGTACGAAATCATAATAGCACCTGTTTAGTGGTAGAATTCAATGTTTAAAATTCATTGTTATGTACACCAGTGTGGATGAAAAAACAATAATTTAGTATGCTCATTTCTCCGACTGGGAATCGAACTCGCAACCAATGGTGCTTATAGTCAGACGCTATAACACTTCGCGAAAGAACGATTGATTTTTTTTATACTGACGACTTTTTATTTAACTTGTATTGCTTTGCTCTTATAATATAAAGCACGGTATTGAGTTCCGCAACTCAGCATATAGTTAATTTATTTCTATTATATAAGAAGGACTTAAACGCGGCGTTAAGTTCCGCCACACCAAATACAATGTCTATGCCTTATGATAGTTCTAGCATGTATGGCCGAGTGTATAGAATAGAATAGAGACACTAAGGCACACAAAAGCAATAAAAGAACAAAATAATATAAGTTCAATTATTTATAACATCCATACTTTATATTATAAATGCGAAAGTCTGTGTGTTTGTCTGTCACGCTTTCACGGCTAATCTACCGGTCCGATTTGGATGAAATTTAGAATGAAAGTAGTAAAAGTGACTGGGTCTAACATAGGCTACTTATTTTTTTCAAAAATCAACCTCTATAGGGTTGAAATAGGGGATGAAAGTTTATATGAAAAATCTAAACCGCTTGACCACAATTGTAATGAATTTTGGCATAAATATAGTTGATAATCTAAGCTTAAACATAGGCTACTTTATGTTTTAAAAATGCGCCCCCGAGGGTTGCAATATAACGAAATAGTTCACGCGGCGAAGCCGCGAGCGGGCCGCTAGTAGTACCTACATATAGAGTGCGCAAAGGCCGCAATAAGACCGTTATTGCTGGTAGCAATCTCTGCCACACAACCTTTTTTAAAAGAAGCTTTAATCTTAACAGATACGGGCTAGTGCAAATAAAGAAAATTAGAATATTTTAATAACCTAAATAATTGACTATTTCCATGCTTATTACTATTATAGTATATTATATAATGAATATACGAGTGTACTTATGCGTTAAAATAATTAAAAAAATAAAAAAAAATTACTAACAGAAAAAAGAAAAAAAAATCAGAAAAGTACATAAGGCTCAAGTCTGTGGCGTTTGAAAAAAAAATAAAGAGATATTTAAAAATGATTTCTAAGAAACTCAAGCGAAACCGCATCTACATATATACATCTTGATAGTCACAAATTCACATAAAAAGCGGAGAACGGAATAATAAGACACTATCTGACTAACATATAGCTAAGAAACATAAGCAAACGTGGTAAACGGAGTAATAATTCCATTTTCTTCGCTCTGGTGTCGAGGTAAAGCGCGGCGTTAAGTTCCGCCACTTAACACGCAAAGCCTCCTAATTCGGCGGTGCGTGGGGAACGGAGTGTCTTAACACGCTTCCCTCTGCCTAAACTTCCCTCTGCCTAAACTGCTGTCAAAGTCAAAGTCAAAGTCAAAGTCAAAGTCATATAGCGTGAAACTAAAAAAAAAAAGAAACCAACTTGACTATCACAAATTCACACAAAAAGCGAAGAACGGACGGAATATTAAAACATTATCTGACTAACATACAGCTAATAAGAAACATAAGCAAACGTGGGGAACGGAGTGTCTTAACACTAGGTTCCCTCTGCCTACCCTGTTGAGTGCGGGATACAGCGTGAAGCTAAAAAAAAGCAAGCAAAACCACGTGTTTCCACTACTTTGTTACTTACAAATTTATGCGTAAACACGCATATTCAATAGATGTCAATAAAAAGTTCATTATTCGTACAAAAAGTTATCTGACACTTAACGGTCAGAGGTTTTGATACAAGATTTGTATACAATTTTGATAACAAGATTTTGATGAGACGATAGTGATTGTGCTCTTGCTTTTATAATATAGGGGTATATTATTCCGCCTCTAGTGGCTTGGGAAGTGGAGAGATTTAAATTTATTTCTCTGTTCTCTTTTTGCAAATATATTAATTAAGTGGCGGAACTTAACGCCGCGCTTTGCCTCGACACGAGAACGAAGAAAATTAAAATATTACTCCTCGAGTGGGAGTCGAACCCACAACCAGTCGTTTACAGTCACAAGCAACGACTGTCCCCATTAAATTATTAAATTATGTTGTTATCGTAGCGTGTTATGTAATCGTGTTGGTTATGGGTTCGATTCCATTCAGGGGTAACTGTATGTGAATAAGGACGTTTTAGCTCTAGTTTCTCTTTGTCTACTTTTTTTAAAGGAGGCTAGTATAGAGATGTTATATATATATTATTAGTTATTTTAACACTAAAAATTCAAACGCTTCAAATTGTTTATTTTATTTCTCGTTTTACTCATGCGATACTGGATCGGTAAAGTATTACAGATTTTATCCTTTAAAAATTAGTAAATTAAGATGTCAGATTCACGCTAATGTTAATACTATTTATGAAGGTAAATCGAAATTACCATGAAAACGTTCTTTCAAGTTAACTTTTTGTTTTTAGTTAGCTTCACGCTGTATCCCTCGCACAGCAGTGTAGGCAGAGGGAACCTAGTGTTAAGACACTCCGTTCCCCACTTTCCACCAAATTCGGAGGTATTGCGTGTTAAGTGGCGGAACTGAACGCCGCGCTTTGCCTAAACACCAGAGCGAAGAAAATGAAAATATTAAATATTTCTACTCTTCGAGTGGGAATCAAACCCACAACCAGTCGCTTCACAGTCACACTTTGTGCCATTAAGATTACGTAAAGAGATTCGTTTCCATTCGTGGCACATTGGGACATTTGTGTACTTGATTTCGGATCGGGGGAGTGATTATATTCTTTTTTTATTGTTTCTCCGCTCTGGTGCTTGAGACAAAGCGCTGCGATTCATAAGTGAAGTATGTCGTGTGCAAAATAAATTCATTTAATTTAACGCAACTTTCTTGCACAGCTGTGTAATCAGAGAGTGACTTAGTGTCAAAACACTCCTTCCTCCAATTTCCGCTCAAAATCACGATTCTTCACTTCTTTCGCCTCGTCCACTGTCATCAACCTCTTCATACACGCCTTCCGGGGGTCCTCCTGCTTTTTACGTGACCTTCCTTCAGTATCGTCGATACTGTGTTTTCGAAGGCCAACCGAGGTTTCCCTCTGCCTCTCTTACCACTCACTTTTGCTTCATATATCTTTCTTACCATTCTTCCATCACTCATCCTCTCGACGTGCCCAAACCTGAGCACGCCCTTCTTCATTCTTACTATGACGTTGTCGCTAAATAAAAAAATTTATATAAGACCGAAACAAACAAATCAAATTTAAACAATAATTTCCCCGGACAAGAATCGAACCCACATACAACCAAAACGAATACTTTATCTATTAAAATTTGCAACCCCATCTTAACTTGCATAACAATAAAATGGCATTCAATATTGTTACTATTGTACTCGGTACCTGCATATCGGGAATTGCCCACAGTTTAGTGGTGAACCTGTCGTAGAGAGGTGTCTCGTTTATAGTGAGCTGGTGACATGAAATACCCCTGTAGACGAGTGGTTGATAGATATATGGAGTGCGATGTCGAATTTTGTGAGTTAATTTTAAAGTTTTTATTAAGTTTCAGGTTTATTTAAAGTTAACAAGGCTATGGTTATTTTTAATAATATTTAATTTTAAAAGTCAATTATTATTTAAACTGAATGTTAACTTAGGCAAATTATAATTATTTACAAAAATACCTATAACGGTTTCAACCTGTCGTGGTTAACTATAGCCGTCTAGTGATATGAAATATCCCTATAGATGAGTGGTTAACAGATATATGGAGGGCGATGTCGAATTTTGTGAGTCAGTTTTATCCTTTAAAAATGTTTTTTGCTATATTTTAGGATTGTTCGATTTTGATAAAACTTGCGACATTTTTTAATATTAAGTCAATTTTAAGTTCCATAATTTTTTTTTAACATAGTTTTGATTTTGGCAAATTATATATATTTTTTAATATCTTAAATAGTTCGAATTAGCCGTAGAGAGGTATCTCATTTATAGTGAGCTGGTGACATGAAATACCCCTGTAGACGAGTGGTTGATAGATATATGGAGTGCGATGTCGAATTTTGTGAGTCAATTTTATGTTTTAATTTTTTTTTGTTATATTTTAGGTATTCTTGGTATTGTTCTTAGGATTGTTCGATTTTGATAAAACTTGCGGCATTTTTTAATGTTAAGTCAATTTTATATTTTTAATATTATATTTTTTAATATTATATTCGGCGGAAAGTGGGGAACGGAGTGTCTAAACACTGGGTTCCCTCTGCCTACCCGAATGTATGCGGGATACAGTGTGAACCTAATAAAAAATATTTGCGTGAAATTTGTAAGCAAATTTGAATTTAACCAGAATTAATATTTATTGAAAGTCGACTTTAAGATTAACAGTATTTTTTAAACTTAATTTTGATTTTGGCAAATTATGTATGTTTTTAAATGCTATATACATTTTGAACCTGTCGTAGAGAAGTGTCTTATCTATAGTGAGCTAGTGACATGAAATACCCCTGTAGACGAGTGGTGTATAGGTATATGGAGTGCGATGTCGAATTTTGTGAGTTAATTTTATCCTTTAAAAATGTTTTTTTGCCATATTTTTGTATAATGTGAGGGCTAGTTCGATTTTGATAAAATTTGCGGCATTTTTTAATATTATATAAAGTCAGTTTTAAGTTCAATAACATTTTTTTAACATAGTTTTGACTTAGGTTAATTATTATTTTCAAACATAATTAAAACTGATTGAACCTGTCGTATTGAGGTGTCTTAAATGACACATCATGAAATACCCCTATAGACGAGTGATTAATAGGTGTACGGAGTGCGAATTCGAGTTTTGTGTTACATTAAGTTAAGCAGTAGTTTTTTAGTTCTTTTTTAAAAAAAACGTTTCAGGTGTTTTTTGAAAAATATTTATAAGAAATTTTAAATTCAATGGGATTTAAGCCGTATTTTTTTAATATTTAAAGGCAATTAAGTCTTTAAATTCAGTTTTGACTCAGGCCATCTCTAATGTTTTATCCAAAATAGTTATATTTTTAATCCTTCAGGGGTTGATTTTTGAAAAAAGGAGGCCTATACTGCAGCCCTGAGTCTTCAACTTTTATAAAAAGAACTATTTTCCTTCCGAATTTCATCCAAATCGGTTTAGTAGATTAGTATTAAAAGTGTCACAGACAAAAGAATACACAGACTTTCGCATTTATAATATTATTATGGATAAATATATTCAAAAAATATTTATTTTACTTAAGAATTGAGACCAGTGGTGGCCACAAAATATGACTGTATATGCAACTGGTTGTGGGTTGGATTCTCACTCGAGGAGTGAAAATATTTAATATTTCCATTTATTCGTTCTAGTGTCAATGCAAAACATTGTTGAGTTCCGCCACTTAACACGTTAGACTTTCGGAATTCGGTGGTGCATGGGGAACGAAGTGTCTTAACACTAGGTTCCCTCTGTCTACTCTGCTGTGTGCGGGATACAGCGTAAAGCTAAAGCTAAAATGTCTTTTTTGTAGATTTATTTAATAGAAAGATAATGAATATACGACGCATAATACATATGAACATTTATTAGGGCATATTATTTTTTCAGCTTCACGCTGTATCTGTAAAGTGAAATATTATATGAGTATAACTCAAGTGGGAATCGAACCAATAACCAGTCGCGTTTATAGTCACGCTTTGTGCCCACAAACCACGACTGGCCTGAATATTATAAAATAATATTGGTATCCATAATGGAATGAAAATAGTAACAAGTCCAGGGTCAAACATAGGCTATTTATTTTTTCAAAAATCAACCTTGTGTTTAGAGTATAGTGCCTTATTTGGTAAGCGTTAAATAACTAGACAGAGCAGGAATCAAGTCTGTTTAATTGAGTATCTATTACAACACTGAATAATAAAATTATGTGACATAGAATTTATAGTAGGTACAACCTCTACAGGGTTCAAATAGGGGGTGAAAGTTTGCATGAAAAATATAAACAGGTTAACCGGTTGTATTTAATTTTGGCATACATATAGTTTATAATCCAAGCGTAAACATAGGCTAATTTAATTTCTAAAAACTCACCCCCGAGGGTTGCAATATAACGAAACAGCTATGTAGTTCACGCAGCAAAGCCGCGGGCGGGCCGCTGTTAAATATATAAAAATACTACGACCTGCCTATGACCTTCATCCAAATCGGTTCAGCAGATTAGTTATAAAACGTCACAGACAGACATATAGGCTTTCGCATTTATAATATTGGTATAAGTAAGGAACGGAGTGTCTTAACACTAGCTTCTCTCTGCCTGTGGAATACAGCGTGAAGCCAAAATAATGATAAGGATTTTTTTTAGCTTAACGCTGTATCCCGCACATAGTAGGGTAGGCAGAGAGAACCTATTGTTAAGACACTCCGCTCCCCATTTTCCGCCGAATTCAGAGGCTTGTGTGTTAAGTGGCGGAACTCAATACCGCGCTTTACCTCGATACCAGAGCGAAGAAAATAGTAATATAATTTCCACTCCTCGAGTGGGAATCGAACCCACAACCAGTAGTTTACAGTCATACGCTTGTGACACTGGGTCACGACTGGCCACAATGGATTTATCCATATATTTATGTAAAGAAAAATTAATTATTTTACCCGAAAATCTAACCCGTAACTCCTAACACCCAATACACATAATAATAAGGTGTAAACATGAAGCACATGTTTGATTCATCCCTCAAGTAGAGAGGGTGGGTATAATACAGTAAGTGTACTCATTTGTTAGCATTATCGTGAATTATTCATTCCGATGTTGTTTTTCCGTCCATATTTTTATTATTAAAGGTGCAAGCGTGATTTCGGTTTTGGGGTTCCGTGATTATTTGCACGCTACACGCTTTTTCCCGCAAAGCAGGGTAGTTAGAACGGACCTAGTGATTAGACACTCTGTTCTTCACGTACCTAAGCGCCTAAATTCCACCATTGTTAACAAATAAATTTATTTGCTGTCACTGTGTATTATTTTTTTTAAATACAATAAAGAATTTAAAAATAATTTTTATATATATGGAGTGGCTATACTTAATACCTTGATTTGTTTTGTTTAGTGAAGGTAGAGAGATGAAAATAATTGGATTATGATAATTCCTTTATGTCCAAAATCAATCGTGGTTACAATAAGAGGCTATCCCATTGCGTACCGATGTAATTAAAAGTTAGTGTTTTTCTTAATATTGAAACTAGTAAAAACTTTGAAGCCTCAAAACCACCACACCAGAGGGCATGATACAGTCAGCTCATTCTGCAAGAATCCAGGGCAGTACGCGAGGCAACTAAAAATCGTTGGCGGTAGTTTGATATAATAATGTATCAACTGACAGACGAATGCCACCTCAGTCTACCCGCGACCACGGACTACTGTAAAGTGTTCGGAACGTTGGGATTTTTAAAAATATACGCGATTAATCCGGTTAAAAATAGTTTCATTTCAAAATTAAGTGTGTATTTTAAATGTTTAAGAGTTGAATTCCAACCAGTGCATTAAACCTCTTTGGTAATAATTATTCTCTGTTAAAGAGAAAAGAGGAAAGTAGAGAATGTCGTCACTAACTTCTCACACTAACAAAACCTTTACTAGAAGAACCCTTAATTTATTTCTCCCTGTATTTTTTCAAAACCACGTCGCCCTCATCTTGTCCAAGTGTGTAAATATTCATATTTTTTCAGCGGAATGCATAATTTTTTGTAATTTTTTCATACAGTCTTACATGAATAATTATGAAACTTTTTTAAGTTGGTTCTCTCTAACTCTGTCTGTCTGTATTCTTTCGCTACGCTACTAAAACTTTACTTTAGGCTAATGAAAATAGTTGTAGAGCCAGGTAGTGGGTAATTGGTAGTACCTATATTAATGTAATAAAGAGGTAAAATTTGTAACTTTGTTTATAAGGAGTAATCTTCGGAAATACTGAACCGATCACGAAAATTCTTTCACAATTAGAAAGCTACACTATTCAGGAGTGCTATAGCTTATAAGTTATATCTTATTTTAATTGAACATTAAGTTCTGTGAATTCTAAAGGGGCTCGAATATAGAATTATATTCATTATTTTCGATTGTCTTATATCCAATCAATAACTAACACCAAAAATCTCTTTACAGCACGCAGAAAAGAGATAAGGCCGCACTCATTAAACGCGGCAATCATGAAAGAGAAGAGCAAGAACGCAGCAAGATCCCGAAGGGAGAAAGAGAATGCAGAATTTCTGGAGCTGGCCAAACTCTTGCCACTCCCTTCTGCCATCACCTCTCAGTTAGACAAAGCCTCAGTTATACGACTGACTACCAGCTATCTGAAGATGAGACAGGTGTTTCCGGATGGTAAGTAGATAGGTAAACGCTGTATCCCGCACATAGCAGGTTAGGCAGAGGGAACCTAGTGTTAAGACACTCCGTTCCCCATTTTTTAGTTCTGGAGGTATTGTGTGTTAAGTGGCGGAGTTTAATGCCGCGATGTGTATCGATACTAGAGGAAATCGATAATGGGAATATTAAATATTTATATTCCTCCAGTGGGATTTGAATCCACAACCAGCAGCATTTACAGTCATACTTTGTAATTAGATATAGGAATAATTTCGTTTTTTTTTTTAGCTTCACACTGTATCCCGCACACAGCAGGGTAGGCAGAGGGAACCTAGTGTTAAGACACTCCGTTCCCCATTTGTTGGTTCTGGAGGTATTGTGTGTTAAGTGGCGTAGTTTAAAGCCGCGATGTGTATCGATACTAGAAGAAAGATAATGGGAATATTAAATATTTATGTTCCTCCAGTGGGATTTGAATCCACAACCAGCCGCATTTACAGTCACACTTTGTAATTAGATATAGGAATAATTTCGTTTTTTTTTAGCTTCACGCTGTATCCCGCACACATTCGGGTAGGCAGAGGGAACCTAGTGTTAAGGCACTCCGTTCCCCACTTTTCGCCGAATTCGGAGGCATTGCGTGCTAAGTGGCGGAACTTAACACCGCCTCTTTGCATCGACACCAGAGCGAAGTAAATCGAAATATTAAATATTTCCACTCCTCGAGTGGGAATCGAATTTACAATAAGCTGTTTACAGTCACACGTTTGCGCCACTGCGCTACCACTGGCCCCAAAGAAAAAAAGTTGTTAGTGTATATTCTTAATTAAAGGAATTACACATTTCTACAAATAAAATTGTAAATATACACTTTAAAGGAAATGGTTTTGACTAAAATTATTAGCTTAGACTTTCTTCTTCTTATCCAGGTCTTGGAGACGCATGGGGAGCAGCACCACCACCCCCACAGCCAAGAGAGCTGACCATCAGAGAACTTGGGTCCCATCTGCTCCAAACCCTGGACGGGTTCATCTTTGTGGTAGCTCCCGATGGGAAAATAATGTATATTAGTGAAACTGCGTCTGTGCATTTGGGATTGAGTCAAGTAAGTCTTTTAATTGCTTTTTTTTTCATTTTAGCTTTACCCGCACAGCAGGCTTGAGAAAGTGATAAGCAAAATTTAATTTTAATTAACAAATTAACAATTCAATAAATAGGGGCCAGTCGTGGCGAAGAGGCACAAGGTGTGGCTGTAAAGCGTCTGGTTATGGGTTCGATTTCCTACTCGAGGAGTGGAAATCGATCGATCGAGGTCTTTTAATAAATTGTAGAGAGTGTTCAACCAAATCTAAAGCATAGTCTACTAATTTCATCTTCGAAATATAATTTTTTTTTTTTTTAGTTTCACGTTGTATCACGCACACGGCAGAGTAGGTAGAGTGGAACCTAGTGTTAAAACACTCCGTTCCCCACTTTTCGCTGAATTTGAATTCAGCGTGACATTGCGTGTTAAGTGACGGAACTTAACGCCGCGCTTTGCCTTGACAACAGTAGGACACAGCGTGAAGCTAAAAAATACATATCTAATATTCTCTAAATTGCAGGTAGAGTTAACGGGTAACTCCATATATGAATACATACACCAAGCCGATCACGAGGAGATGAACGCTGTTCTTGGCTTACAGCATCCTCATTCTTACCTCGGACCACCGTCTGTTGGGTAAGTGTATACTTAAAAAGACATTTAGAGAACATTTAAATATTTGAACACAGCGGGATTCGAACCCGCGCCTCTTGGTAACCCTCTGACCGCTAAGCCATGCGTTCTACTACCAGCGGCGTTGAAATTTTTATACGTTTTATTACAACTTATTTATATAATTATGTTGTTAGCACGTCTTTAGAGAGTCTAAATGTCTTTTTCTATTTTCCTAAGTTTTTGAAGAACACTAAAATAATGTATTAGAAACACATTAAAGTAATATTACACACACTATCATATGTGGCATACACGTTGCCAAGGTAACGAATGTTTTACGCAGCGACTATGCCTCCAGAGAGTATTAACTTTTGTTTCTTTTGTTAGTGGCTAATAATAATGCACTGTAAACGCGACGACCATGAGTTCGATTCCTACTTAGAGGAATTAAATATTATTCATTAATATTTTTATTTCCTTCTGGTAACAAAAGAAAGCGCGACGTTTAGTTGAAAATTTGGAAGTAAGTGGGGAACGGAGTGTTTTGGCATTAAGATCCCCCTGCCCTGGAATGAAATGCTCGCACCAGGCTATTTCAAAAGAATCACTGTCAGCAATAAATCTGTATATAACAAACACTTTAAAAAAAAAGAAGTCCCGCTGAGTTTCTTGCGCCGGTTCTTCTCAGGTGTGAGGCATTAACTTTAGTGCACCTGTGTCCGGTGGTAAACTATTTGACGTTCAAAAAATAAAGCTTGCAACTTCTTATTTTGAATAAAATTATTTGACTTTTGAGCAATAAATATGACACTACTATATATCTTCATATACACTTTACTAAAGACCACGCTTATTTTACACATCAACAATGTTATTAGTTTATTTACCTGTTTTAAAGGTACCCAGTTAGTCATAATAATGAATTAGAAAAACACATTAAAGCTAAAGTTTTTTTATTTTTATTTGTTTATTTTTTTACTTTCACGCTGTATCCCGCACACATTCGGGTAGGCAGAGGGAAGTTAGTGTTAAGACACTCCGTTCCCCACGCACCGCCGAATTCTGGAGGCATTGCGTGTTAAGTGATGGGACTTAATGCTGCGCTTTATTTTATCACCAGAGCGAAGATAATAGAAATATTAAACATTTCCACTCCTCGAGTGGGAATCGAACCCACAACCAGTCACATTACAGTCACATTTTGTGCCTCTGCGGTACGACTGGCCCCATTTACTAGTTTATATAGTATATTAACTGTTTCACAGGTACCCAGTGGGAGGAACTTGGGGTCCAAACGTGGATATAGAATGCGAAAGAACATTTTTCATAAGAATGAAATGTGTTTTGGCCAAAAGGAATGCTGGTCTCACTACATCTGGATATAAGGTAGGTGTCCATTTTTACCCTTGAACCCTGTTCCCCCATTTTACTATTATTTTTTTCAACTTCACGCTGTATCCCGCACACAGCAGGGTAGGCAGAGGGAACCTAGTGTTAAGACACTCCGTTCCCCACTTTCCGCCGAATTCGGAGGCTTGCGTGTTAAGTGGCGGAACTTAACGCCGCGCTTACCTCGACACCAGAGCGAAGAAAATGGAAATATAATTTCCACTCCTCGAGTGGGAATCGAACCCACAACCAGTCGTTTACAGTCACACGCTTGTGCCACTGGGCCACGACTGGCCACATTTTACTAATGGTTTCTATTAATATTTTATGATGACAGGATTTGAATCCGCACCCGCTTTCATTTCAAGCGCTCTGACCGCTAAGCCATGCCGTCTACTACCAGCTGTTTATGTTGTTAGCAAAAAAACATGTTTGTTCGTTTTCTTAAAAAAATACCTACATTTTTTTATTTTTAATAGTTTTTTGTGGATAATTATTTTTCTTCCTCTTTTACTTAAGCAGGCTTATAATAAAATGAATTAACTATGATAATATATGAAGAAAAACATTGGATCCTTCTCTTAAAAACTTGTGCGAAGTGTACGACCACTATATTCTCTGAACAACCATATTCAATTATTTTTAGTATTTACCTAAAAACAAATTACTTCATTTATTCGAGATATTGGCTTTGTCTTGTCAGATTTAACTTTTTTTTTTAATTAAATATATTTTCAATAATACATTTTATACATCAAACAGGATTCGAACTGACTGACTTAAAAGGAACATTTATTAATTTCCCATTTCAACTTCACAATAGGCGCATATACAATTGTACTATTAATTAATGAACTTAAGAGAAATATGCAAATATATTACAAACGCTAATAAATATTTATAACACAGGGATAACGTCTGACTGTAAATACGATGGTTATGGGTTCGATTCCCACTCGGGGGAACGAACGTATTAAAATGAATAGCGGCCCGTTCGCGGCTTCGCCACGTAATCTTCATGTAGGTTATATTGCAACCTTCGAAAGTGGTTTTTTGAAAAATAAAGTAGCCATGTTTAACCTTGGATTGTCAATTAATTATATTTATATCAAAATTAATTACATCCGTCAAGCGGTTTAGATTTTTCATATAATCTTTCATCCCCAATCTTAACCCTTGAGAGGTTGGTTTTTAAGAAAATAAGTAGCCTATGTTTGATCCTGAATTATTTACTACTTTTGTTCTAAATTTCATCCAAATTGGACCGGTAAATTAGCCGTGAAAGCGTGACAGACAAACAGACAGACTTTTGCATATAATATAAGTATGGATTATCATTTTTTTGCACCTAAGACAAAGCGCGTCGTTGAGTTTAGTGAATCAACACGCAATGTCTCTATTTCAGTTTGAAAGCGGAAAACGGAGTGTCTTGACACTAGGTCTAGGAAATATCATATATGATATTTTTTCATTTTTTCGTATCTTCTTAAAAACGAGAGAAGGTGAAAAAATATTTATATTAACATATTATTTACCAGGAATGATAATATAATAAGAAAACGTTTTGTTTTCTAATAGATCAGTTTTTCTAACGTTAGGAACGAAGGTTGTGGATTCGATGCCCACTTGAGAAATTGAAGTATGTAATATTTCATTTTCTTTTCTCTGGTACCAAGGACAAATGCGCGTCATAATGTTCCGCCGGTTAACGATGTCTACAGAATTCCGTGAGAAATGGGGAACGGAGTGTCTTAACACTAGGTTCTCTATGCTCACCCTGCTAAGCGTATAACTAAAAAAAGCTAAGCTTCATTCCCCGAATTAATATTCATGATATTTTAGAGTGAGTGGCTAAACACAATTTTTCCTTTCAACATTTTTTAAAATATCATTCTCACTTATCAAATTGGAAAAGAGATTTACAAAAACGTATAAAAGTTTGAACGCAGCGGGATTCGAACCCGCGCCACTTGGACACTGTCCAAGCGCTCTGACCGCTAAGCCAAGCGTTCACTATTTACTCTATGTTAACAACAAAAATAAGTTTGTAATAAAGCGTATAAGAGTTTTGACGCAGAGTGTAGTAGAACGCATGGCTCAGTGGTGAGAGCGCGTGGACGGTATTCAGGAGGCGCGGGTTCGAATCCTGATACGTTCAAATTTTCATACGTTTTCTAAATGTGTTTTTCTATTTCCTAAGTTCACTTAAAAATGTTAAAAGCATTTTCTCTTCAATTTAAGGTAATACATTGTTCTGGTTACCTCCGAGCGAGACGGTTCGGGGAAGCCACTGCGCCACTGGGGCTAGTCGCGGTGGGACATTCCTTACCTCCTTCAGCTGTCACGGAATTGAAGCTGCACTCCAACATGTTCATGTTCAGAGCTTCGCTGGACATGCGGTTGATATTTTTGGACGCTAGGTAAGTTGCGATTCGATTTTTGTCACCTAATTTATCTTTGTTTGCGTGGCATTTAAGTAAAATATTGTAATTTTTACATAGTATAAAGCAAAAACGCTTCCCGCGTCTGTCTGTATGTATGCTTGGATCTTCAAAATTACGCAACGGATTTTGATGCGGTTTCTTTTAATAGATAGCATGATTCAAAAGGAAGGTTTATATGTATAATACATGTATAATATAGTAGAGAAACACTGATAATTTTCGACGTTTCTAAAGTAATGTCTATTTGTGAAATAGTTGTAGGTCAGTCACGCAGGCGAAGTCACGAGCGGGCCGCTAGTTTTGAAATAAACTTAAGTTATTCTTAATAATTATTGTAGGTAATTTAGGCTTAAAATCAGTTAAACTGTTCCAGACATTAACTGGAATTGTTATTATCAAACTGAATGTGACAGTGTCTTTGTTTGCGTAGAATTTAAATAGAAAAAGTTATAATTATGAAACGAAATTTAGTTAAATTATGGTTCACTGTAGGTGTATTGCTAGTGGAAGTTTCATTAAAATCGGTTAAGGTGTTACGGTGATTAGCCGAGACGGATGAACAGACAAAAAGTGTATAACATTGTTATTTTAGTATATATACCGTGTTTATATAAATTCAGTTTAGTAAGATGCGGTTATTTTAATATTACGAACAGATACCTTTTTTTTAGCTTCAAGGGAACCTAGTGTTAAGACACTCCGTTCTCCACGCACCGCCGAATTCGGACGCATTGCGTGTTAAGTGGCGGAACTTAACGCTGCGCTTTGCCTCTGATACCAGAGCAAAAAAGGAAAATGGAAATATTAAATATTTCCACTCCTCGAGTGGGAATCGAAACCACACCCAGTCGTTTACAGTTCCACGTTCGTGCCACTGCCCCACGACCGGCCCCAAAAATATAATCATTCCCTCAATGAAAATGGAACCTACGATCATCATTTACAGCCAGACGCTGTCCCACTGTGCCACGTTGGTCTAAAATAAAAAATATATATATTTAAAAAATGCATATAAAAAATAATTTCGCGAGTGTTAATAACAATACAGCGGAACGCGTTGTTAAACGATTTCATACTTTTAGTGATGTTCGTACATCGATAGGATTTGTCAATTGTTTGAAAAATTATATTCCTTTCTTCGCTACACCTAGAACAAAATTTCGCGGCGTTTAATTACGCCTCAAAACATGCAATATTTCGAAATCACGTTCAAAGCCGAAAACGGATTAACTAGCCACTAGATTTTCACTCCCTACCATACCATTCTTTCTTTCTTTTTCAACCCTTATTCACCCGCTGCTGGGTATAGGTCTCCTCATTGGACTTCCAATTAATTCGGTCGTCGGCTCTCCTCATCCACTGACGGCCCATCGTTATGACCAGATCGTCGGTCCATCTTGTTGGTGGTCCCACATTTCTTTAGCTTGTTTAGGTCTCCAGTCCAGAATTTTTCGGCTCCACCATCTATCATTTCTTCGGCATACATGTCCCGCCCATGGCCACTTGAGCTGCGCTATGGTTTGTGCAAATCTTCGTTCTCTTCCTGATTTCCACATTTGGTATGCGGTCTCTTATGGAACCAACATACCACGTTCCATTTTCCTTTGTGCGACTTGTAGTTTAGCAATGTGTTTTTGAGCCAAGGATCACGTTTTCTGCACCATAAGACCATACCATACAAGATAAATAATAATAATAATAATATATTTTTATTCATTATAAAAGTGGTACATAATTATAACATTTTGTAACGCTAATACCTACTTTAGTATAAAACTGTGTTCCAGTTATTAACGTCCTCACAAGCGTCGTTTCAAAAATTAGGGTAACATATTTCAATGATAAAACAAAAATAAAAGTAAAAGAAAAAAAAATAGTACGATAATTGACACAAAAAAACTACGGAATAACGGAGTGTCTTAACACTAGGTTCCCTCTAGCCTGCTGTGTGCAGGACACAGCGTGAAGCTAAAAAAAAATAAAAAAATAACCAGAAATAATAACATAAATACAATAATAAAATCGAACCTGCACTCAAAACTTAAGCCAAAACAATCGACTCTATCGACATACATACATGTACCACCGTACAAAAGCACTAAGTTCAAAATTTATTGTTCACGCCAATCAGCGTCGCCTTAGCGTTAGTAAAAGCTTTTCTAAGAACCAATATATGTGTCCAGTCGGGGCCAGTCGTGGCCCAGTGGCATAAGCGTGTGACTGTTAACGACTGGTTGTGGGTTCGATTCCCACTCGAGCAGCGGAAATATTAAATATTTCCATTTTCTTAGCTCTGATGTCAAGGCAAAGCGCGGCGTTATGTGGCGGATTTAACACGCAATGCCTTAGAATTTGGCGGAAAGTGAGGAATGGAGTGTCTTAACTATAGGTTCCCTCTGCCTACCCTGCTGTGTGCGGGATGCAGCGTGAAGCTAGCATACTAGCTGTGCCCGCGACTTCGTTCGCGCGGAGTTTATAAAAGAAAGAATATATAATTACTGTAAAATGAAAAAAAAAAATAAGTTAACCCCGTATTATATTAGGTCTTTGCCAGTGAAAATTATAGTTCACTATTTTTGTGTTTTTTTTAGCTTCACGCTGTATCCCGCACACATTCGGGTAGGCAGAGGGAACCTAGTGTTAAGACACTCCGTTCCCCACGCACGTAACGCAGAGCGAAGAAAATGGAAATAATAAATATTTAATTGGGGCCAGACGTGGCGCAGGGGCACGTAAGTGTGACTGTAAACGCGGCTGGTTGTGGGTTCGATTCCCACTCGAGGAGTGGAAATATTTAATATTTCCATTTCCTTCGCCCTGGTGTCGAGGCAAAGCGCGGCGTTAAGTTCCGCCACTTAACACGCAATGCCTCCGAATTTGGCGGAAAGTGGGGAACGGAGTGTCTTAACACTAGGTTCCCTCTGCCTACCCTGCCGCCCTGCTGTGTGCGGGATACAGCGTGAAGCGAACAAAAAGGAAAAATTAAATATTTCTCCTCCTCGAGTGGGAATCGAACCCACAACCAGTCGTTTACAGTCACACGCTTGTGCCACTGCGCCACGACTGGCCTGAATAGTGTTAAATTGGAGAACAAAATTTCACTACTAATATAATATAATAATTTCCCCATTGAGAATCGAACCGACAACCATCGCGTTTACTATCTATGTGGAATGGCTCATTGCATAACAAAAAAAATACTAAGAAACATTACAATAATATTAATATTAAATTACAAAATAACACCTGAACGACCCAGATGTTCGTAAATTGACACCTTGTAAAAGATTAGACGATATAAGGACTTTAGTATCGTAAAAGGAATTCTAAACATTATTACGACTTATGGTACAGTGGCAGCGTCTGACTGCAAACGCGATGGGCGTCGGTTCGATGACCACGAGTGGGGAATGACTATATTTATATATATCCATTTTTTTCTTTTTTTTTTTGTAGCTTCACGCTGTATCCCGCACATAGCAGGAGAGGGAATCTAGTGTTAAGACACTCCGTTCCACAGTTTCCGTGTAATTCGGATGTATTGCGTGTTGAGAGGCGGAACTTAACGCCGTGATTTGCCTCGATACCAGAGTGAAGAAAACGGAAATAATAAATATTTATACTACTCGAGTGGGAATCGAACCCACAACCAGTCGTTTACAGTCACACGCTTGTGCCACTGCACTACGACTGCCCCCTATATTATTTTCAATTTATATTTTTTTCAATTTTGGGGCCAGTAGCGGCTTTGGGCACAAAGTATAAAGGAGTGGGAATATTTAATATTTCCATTTTCTTCGCTCTGGTGTCGAGGTAAAGCGCGGCGTTAACTTCCGCCACTTAACACGCAATGCCTCCGAATTTGGCGGTGCGTGGGGAACGGAGTGTCTTAACACTAGGTTCCCTCTGCCTACCCTGTTGTGTGCGGGATACAGCGTGAAGGTGGTAAAAAGCATGAGGACCCCCCGGAGGGCGTGTATGAAGAGGTGAATGACAGTGGACTAGGCAAAAGGAGTATGGAGGGACCGTAGCGTTTGGCGCTCCGTTCTCTCTGACTACCCCGCAAGGGATACAGCGTGAAGCTAAAAAAAAAAGAATTATGTGTTAAAATCAGAACTCAACGCCGTGCTTTGTCTTAACAGAGCGGAGGAAAGTAATATAATATACATAAATAATATATTATAAATGCGAAAGTTTGTACGGATGTGTGTGAGTTTGTTACTCTTTCACGCAAAAACTACTGAACGGATTTTCATGAAACTTTGCAGTAATATAGGTTTGATATCAGAATAATATAATAAGTTAAAATTTATAGGGATTTTTAACCGACATAAAAAAGGAGGTTCTTATGTGTGTTCCCCGATTACTCGAAGATGGGTGGACCGATTTTCAAAATTCTTTTTTTGTTCGAGAGGATATATTTCACAATTGGTCCCATGGTAAGGAGATCAGGATCTGATGATGGAATCCTGGAGAAATCGAGGGCAACCCTCAAATTTGAAAGGCACAGATGCGGTTTTTTCGTATAACGCAATTGGGAGATCTATCTGACTCTAACCATTTTCACTTTGGGTAACTACTGATCGGAACTCAATGAAGATGTTTCTTGGTTCACGCGGACGAAGTCGCGGGTAACAGCTAGTAAATTATATATATATAAATTAATAATCGTTATAATTACAATATTACCGACAAAAACGTGACTCCCAAAGCATTATAACTTCCGTATTTTGCTATCTTTCTTACGACAATTTGAATTATTTGCGTAATTGCAATTCGTGTGGTTGCAATTTTATTTTAAATATATATTCTGTTTTCAAGGTCATAGGTTCGATTTAGAATCGTACAATTGCTGTGTAGGCATTTTTTTTTATATTATAAATGGGAAAGTCTGTCTGTCTGTCTGTTAGTCTTTTACGGCTTACCCACTGGTCCGATTTGGATGAAAATCAGCATGTAAATAATTAATGATCCAGGGTCAAATATAGGCTATTTCTTTTAGAAAAATTTTCAACCTTCGGAATTATTAATGAAAAACTATGTAGTTTAATAATGTATGCCGCGAGAAGTGGCTAGTAATTTTATAAAATTGTCTTAATATAGTAGTGTTAAGACACTCCGTTCCCCACTGTCCGCTGAATTCGGGCGCATAGCGTGTTAAGTGGTGGAACTTAACGCCGCGCTTTACCTCTGACACCAGCTAAGAAAATATAAATATAAAATATTTCCACTCGTCGAGAGGGAATCGAACCCACAACCAGTCGTTTACAGTCACACGCTTGTGCCACGACTGGTCACAACTAATACACAACTAGTTGATAAACTAATTGACGAATGCGAATCAACGTTGACGTTTCGTTGAAGAAAAGATCTTCAACAACCCATCGCTAATTCCCTATCCTCTGCTTAACTAAAAAACTTTATATTTCTTCGCTAATATAACTATCAAAACAAAGTTTTTACTGTACCTATTCGATTACACGAGGGGCGAAATAAAACGTCTACATGTAGGCACCTATAATTGCTTACCACTCGGCTGAGTATCAAATTTCTAAATACAAGATTAGTTTTTGCAATGGTTGCGGGTTCGTGAATGATTTTTTTTCCTTAGCTTCACGCTGTATCCCGCACACAGCAGGATAGTCACAGGAGAGGAGTGTTAAGACACTCCGGATTCCACTTTCCGCCTGAAAATCTACACATTGCGTGTTGAGGCAGAACTCAACACGTTTTGTCTTATGTAATAGAGACGAAAATTAAAATAATCATTCCCTCGAATGGGAATCGAACTAACGATCCGCTCACGGCTTTGCCTGCATGAATTTAAGTTGTTAATAAAACAGTTATTTTATAGCATTTTTTTTACAAAAAATAATTAAATGGTTTTATTTTTTATTATTTATGGAACGATTAGAATAAAATAAACATTAAGATTAAAAGCTTATCAAAATACAATAGTCAAAACAGCATTTAAATTAGTTAAGCCGTTTCAGAGATTAGCGTGCACAAGCGTTTATACGAACAGAAAAGGAATTTAAAAATCAGTGTTTTGAGCTTAATTATATTGATAAACGATAACAAATAACAAATGGCATTGGGGCCAGTCATGGCTCAGTGGCACAAACGTGTGACTGTAAACGACTGGTTGTGGGTTCGATTCCAACTCGAGAAGTAGAGATATTTAATATTTCCATTTTCTTCGCTCTGGTGTCGAGGCAAAGCGTGGTGTTAAGTTTCGCCACTTAACACGCAATGCCTCCGAATTCGACGATGCATGGGAAACGGAGTGTCTTAAAAGTTCACTCTGCCTACGCTGCTGTGTGCGGGATACAGCGTGAAGCCAAAAAAATAATTATATTCAGGTTATTCCACTGACTGAAAACAAAGTTGTAGTAGTACTTAGTAATAAACATATAAAAAATAACATAAAAAATTCGAACTACCCTCATTGTTTTAACAAACCACTTCAAATATCAGAGTGCAATCAAAACCGGATATCAAGCTTATGTCATACAAAAGGGGGGTCTTTAGCGCACATTTCACGTCACGCGTAGAAAGTGTTGACACAAGACGTGATCGCTTCCGCCAATTAGCGACCCCTTCCACTTACTTGAACACCCCTGAGTTATTGTTCGGAAAAATGCTGTGTTTTTTTTAATAGAACCCTTGTTAATTGATTAAAACAATGATGGGTATAATTTTTCTATAAAAAATTGTAAATGGATTCGCGTTGTTTCCTGTAGTTTTTTTTTACAACTGGGTAGACAGAGGGAAGTTAGTGCTAAGACACTCCGTTCCCCACGCACCGCCGAATTTGGGATTGCGTGTTAAGTGGTGGAACTTAACGCCGCGCTTTGCCTCTACATAAGAGCGATGAAAATGTAAATTTTATATATTTCCACTCCTCGAGTGGGGATCGAACCCACAACCAGTCGTTTACAGTGACACGTCTGTGCCACTACGCCACGACTGGTCCCAAACTGGCTTCCTGTATAGTGTTAAGACACTCCGTTCTCTATATTTCGTTTGAAATTAAGATATTGAATATTAAGGGACTGAATTTAATACCGTGTTTTTGCCTCGACACCAGAGCGAAGAAAATGGAAATATTAAATACTTCCACTCCTCGAACGGGAATCGAACCCATAACCAGTCGCGTTTATAATCACACTTTGTGTTGCGTCACGACTAGAGTTTTCCTTACTTATTTAATATCATTTTTTATAGCAATTTAATGGAGAAAATTACTAATTTAATATATTTAAATTCCAGAGTGGCTTCCCTAACTGGATATGAACCCCAGGACCTCATAGAGAAGACCCTCTACCACTACATACACGGCACTGATGTGTTGCACATGCGATATTCTCACTGTACATGTAAGTATTTAAGACACTCATTTGGGACCAGTCGTGGCGCAATGGTACGTATGATTGTAAACGACTGTTTGTGGGTTCGATTCCCACTAGAGGAGTGGTAATATTTAATATTTCCATTTTCTATGCTCTGGTGTCGAGGCAAAGTGTGACGTTAGGATCCGCCACTTGTCATGCAATGCCTCCGAATTCGGCGGTGCGTAGGGAACGGAGTGTCTTAACACTAGGTTCCCTCTACCTATCCTGCTGTGTGCGGGATACAGCGTGAAGCTAAAAAAAAACACATTAACCTTTGCGTTTACAGTGAGGACGATCTACATTGACTTCAATTTTTATATAGGTATGATAAGAATTTAAACCTCGAGAATTTAAAACATTTCGAGTTGAGTTTTTTCTTACTAGAGCGCACGGACGCTCGGAAGGGTTTCAAGAGGCGCGGGTTCGAATCCCGCTGCGTTCAATTTTTTATACTTTTCTAAATAATTAAATCATTTTCTTCCAGTACTAAACAAAGGACAAGTGACGTCTAGGTATTATCGTTTCCTCACCAAGTCCGGCGGCTGGGTGTGGATGCAGAGCTACGCGACTATCGTACACAACTCCAGATCCTCCCGCCCACATTGTATTGTATCTGTTAATTATGTTTTGAGGTGAGTTTAAAAAATATATTATATACTAGCTGTAAGCTGCTGTCTGCAAGAATTTCAAAAACAAATGTATTATTCTAAAAAAAGTAGCCTAAAGCCTTGTCGAGGTGAAGCGCGGCGTTAAGTTCCGCCACTTAACACGCAATGCCTCCGAATTCGGCGGTGCGTGGGGAACGGAGTGTCTTAACACTAGGTTCCCTCTGCCTACCCTGCTGTGTGCGGGATACAGCGTGAAGCTAAAAAAAAAAAAGTAGTCTAAAAAAGACATTTGACGAATGCTCAGTGGTGAGAGCGCCTGAACGGTATTCAGGAGGCGCGGGTTCGAATCCCGCTGCGTTCAAATTTTTATACGTTTTCTTTAAATGTCTTTTTCAATTATCCTAAGTGTGGAATAACACTTTAAAAATGTTTAAAAAAGTGGCCTAAGTTACTCCTCATTAATTCAGCTATCTGTCAGTGAAAGTCCCGTCAAAATCGGTCGCACCGTTCTGGAGATTAGCCGGAACAAACAGATAGACAGACAAAAATTGTAATATTATTATTTTGATATATGCGTCGTGTATGTATATATGTATATGTTAATATGAATTTAGTAAAAAACGGTTATATTAGACACTCTAATTATACTTATTATTAGTAAAGGTGAATGAAGGAAAAACTTTGGACCCCACTTTACGATAATTGTGAAATTTGGCATACTTAAAGCTTAAATTATATGCTGTAGAAGTACAAAAAGTCAATACATTCTATTACACATAATCCATTAAAATATATTAAATTAATTAAAAAAATATTATACAATATATTTGACATTTTTTCATGAAATGACGTAAATGCTAAGGTAACGGGGCTAGTCGTGGCGCAGACGCACAGAGTGTGCCTGCAACTGGTTGTGAGTTTGATTCCCACTCGAGGAGTAGAAATATTTAATATTTCCATTTTCTTTGCTCGGTGTCGAGGCAAAGCGCGGCGTTAAGTTCCGCCACTTAACACGCAATGCCTCTGAATTCGGCGGAAAGTGGGAAACGGAGTGTCTTTCGTCACTAGGTTCACTCTGCCTACCCGAATGTGTGCAGGATACAGCGTGAAGCAAAAAAAAGGCCTTCTTCACTTTCATTGTGTGTTAAGTGGTGGAACATAACGCCGCGCTTTGCCTTGGCACTAGGCGAGGAAATTGGAAACATTAAATATTTCCCACAACCTCTCTTCTCGTCTCTTTACAGTCGCACTTTGTGTCTCTGCACCACGACTGGCCTGACTTTTTGCTATTTAACTTTCAAACTTGGTCTTGCAATAACCATATTACAATAAACACATACAAACATTAAATTTTAACTGTTTCATTATTTATAATATAAATTTATTTTACCTTTACAGTGACATCGAAGAAAAGAATCTAATACTTAACATAGATCAGGGTCCCCCAAAACTGAACCTGAACGACCCTCCCCAGCCGACAACACCCCAAATGCACAGACAGACGGACAAAATCAACAATCACATAATAAACGAAGAATTCAGCACGGACTCCTACAATTATCCAGAATATTGTCCAGTTTTACCCCATTACGAAAACACTGACGAATATCAAAATGGTTACCAAGAGTTATTTTACGAAAATTACACTGAACCGGAAATAATACCTAATAACTACGCGTATCCACAAAGTCAGAGGCCATTTTCTGCGTCTTCCTCTTCATGCTCGTCGATCGAAAGTTCGGAGATAAATCAGTATAATTACACCAATTTAATATCGTTTTACAATCCGAATCAAAATGGACGTCAGGTTGACAGCAATTTTGGCGGGAATTTTGGCAAAATGACACCACCTGTACAAGATGGCGGCTACACGAGTGTGATTGTAGATAACACACAACAGTATCATCATGGCGGTTCGGTTAATGAATTTGTTCATTGATTATTATTTAAATGTATAATTTAGAAGATTATTGTGAAAGTGGTATTGCCTTCCTATGTTTTGAAAAAAAAAAACAATTTAAAGTCAGAGAACGGAGTGTTTTAACTCTATGCGAAAAATATGTAAAATAAATCATCAAAATCATTATTAATAATAATCATTATTAATAATGATTTTGACTTCAAAATGACTATTAAATTTACATTATTTGGAAAATATTTATTTATGTTATTTTTTTTTTGTATAGATAGACAGAAAGTGGAGAGTTTTCTATCGATTTTTCATAATTAAAAAAAAAAGTAATACCACTTTAACATTAACATTGTAAAAGTTTTAATTTTTTGTACTTATACGTATTTGGTTCTAAGTCATTATGAAAAATAATTAATAATATTACAATAGCCATATTATATTTAGTAGCTTTTAAAAAAAATAACAGATAATTAATGATAAACACGATCGTTGTGGGTTCGATTCCCACTTGAGGAACTGATTTTATTAAAAAAAACATTTCTTTGCTTTGGTACCTAAGATGAAATGCGGCGTTGAGTTCCGCAACTCACAAAATGTCTCTTTTTGGCCAGAAAGTGGATGACGGAGTGTCTTGATACTAGATCTTTTCTGATAATTCCGTTACGCGGGAAAAAAGCTACAAGCAGATAATTAAGTAAATAAATAAATATATATATTTTAGTTTCACGCTGTATCCCGCACACAGCAGGGTAGACAGAAGGAACCTAGTGCTAAGACACTCCGTTCCCCACGCACCGCCGAATTCGGAGGCTTTGCGTGTTAAGTGGTGGAACTTAACGCCGCGCTTTGCCTCGACACCAGAGCGAAGAAAATTAAAATATTTAATTTTTCCACTCCTCGAGTGGGAATCGAACCCACAACCAGTCGTTTACACAGTCACACGTTCGTGCCACTGCGCCACGACTGGCCCCAATAAATATATAAGTAAATATAAATATCATTTTATATAAGTGCCAAAATAATTTGTAGGTTATATATTTATAAATAATTGATTTATCGAATTTTGGTATTTTGTCAATAATAAATTCAAAATATATTCTCCCACTCTCATTCTTTATAAATCACAGTTAATTAAAAAAAAAAACTTTTCGCCATAAAATATTTTAAATTCAGAAAAAAAAATACTTTAAATTCGGTAAACCCAACTAAAATTATATAAATATATCATTAGACATAATTGTAAATATTGTAAATAAAATTTTTATTTTAATTATTTATAAATTATAAAATAAATATTATTTTTTTTATTTATTTTTAATTTCATCTTACAATTTATTATCTGTGTATAGATTTAGATTGACATTTGACATTTATAGGATTTATGTATTTTTACATTGCGTTTTTTTTAAAAAAAAAGTAGAATAAATGGCATTTGCCGCCAAATATCAAATTAGTGACAATAATAGTGTAAAATGTATATATTAGTGTAATTAATGCTTTTTAAAACTTAAAATTAGTTTATTTTAAGTGTATTTTAATTCAAAATGTCGATTTTACGAAATAAAATGAAGATAAATCAAAAATGAATACATTTCAGTCATTTTTAAGTTTAAGGTTATATTTAAATTCAGTTTTTATGTTATTTAAATACTTATTAATGTTTTTTAACGAATAATTTTATTGCAAAATGTGTAAAAGTCGCGAAAGCTTATCTTATAGTGTTTTTTTACTTAGTTATTTCTTCGTCGTGTAAAAAAGAAATTCTTAATATGTATAAATATTTTGAAAATTTAATAAGCAAAGTCAACCTATTCAAGCCAAGAACGGACATAATAATGTAAGTCAAACATTACATTTATTACAGTTTTCTTAACAATAAGACTCAAAATGTCGCAAATTTAGAAAAAAAAAGAATATCAATAGAATTAATTCAAAATTGTTCATTTTTTACATTTTTAAGTACTCATATATTTAATAAAAAATGTCTAATTTTTTTAATATAACGGGGTTCGAACCCGCGCCTCTTTGAAACTGTCTGCGCTTTGACGACTAAGACATACGTTTTATGTAATTACATCAACACTCTTATACGCTTATTACAACGTTACTGTTGTAGTTATTATTTCTGTAAAGAGAGAAAGAGCGCTAGGATGGTTTCCGAGAGGCGCAGGTTCGAATCCGGTTACGTTTAATTTTTTATACATTTTCTAAAAATATTTATTTAATTTCCTAAGTGTATTAATAACACTTTAAATATGTTAAAAATATTCACGTATGTTTTTATATAAAATGTACCTTAATTAACTATATCAGAGGTTAGCAACCTTTTTTAGCGTATATTAGAATATTTCGCTAAAATAATACTTGTTAATAGTATTTAAAATTGTTATTGTATTACAAACACACTAAATATGAAGAAAATAAATAGATTACATACAAAAATTAAGAAACTATTAAAAAAGCCAACATGTAAGTCGCAATCATATTGTATGTTCGAACAAGTCGCAGTTATTTGGTAGTACTTAATCGCTAATAATAGCGAGAGAATATATTTTTTTCTTCCGCACACAGCAGGGTAGGCAGAGGGAACCTAGTGTTAAGACACTCCGTTCCCCAATTTCGCGCCTTGACTCGACACTAGAGCGAGGAAAATGGAAATATTAAATATTACCACTTCTCGAGTGGGAATCGAACCCACAACCACTCGCTTACAGGCACACTCTGTGCCACTGCGCCACGACTGGCCCTGGGCAAATATCTGTTATATAAATAAACGCTTGTTTGGCATTAAATTATAAAGCAGACCGCGGGTTGCTTACCCCTGATATAGATATTGGTACATGGTTGAAGAACTACTGGACTAATTAATTATTTTTATATTAAATTTGCGCCATTAATGTGTCTTTTAACATTTAAACATTTTCTCAATAATTATAAGAATTTCTTAAGAAATTTGCAATTTTTCAGAATTTGACTTCAATCTTTGATGAAAATTTGACTGTAAATTTTGGTCAAAATTTGAAGTCAGTTACAATCTCAATAAGCGAGCAAGTTATTGAAACAATTAATTTAATTGAGTGTTTTAAATATTATGTAAGTTTTAGCTTTATTTTCTATATAAATCGATCAACTTTTAAAATATTCCTTTGAGTTTAAACGGAGAAAATGATTTATTAAAGATATTACGTTTCTAATATTAAAGTACACGCATTTTAACTTGAAACGTCAGAACCTACCTCCAATAGTCATCGCAGAATCCACTTTTAATCCACTTTTAAGAAGTGATTAAAGGTAAGAGGCGGAAAAATAATAGTGACTCCATTACGCGGTGTGTAGTGTCTCAGTCATTCCGCACTCGTCAACTCTCATTGACTAGTGACTCCATTACGCGGTGTGTAGTGTCTCAGTCACTCCGCACTCGTCATCTCTCATTGACTAGTGACTCCATTACGCGGTGTGTAGTGTCTCAGTCATTCCGCACTCGTCAACTCTCATTGACTAGTGACTCCATTACGCGGTGTGTAGTGTCTCAGTCACTCCGCACTCGTCAACTCTCATTGACTAGTGACTCCATTACGCGGTGTGTAGTGTCTCAGTCATTCCGCACTCGTCAACTCTCATTGACTAGTGACTCCATTACGCGGTGTGTAGTGTCTCAGTCACTCTGCACTCGTCAACTCTCATTGACTAGTGACTCCATTACGCGGTGTGTAGTGTCTCAGTCACTCCGCACTCGTCAACTCTCATTGACTAGTGACTCCATTACGCGGTGTGTAGTGTCTCAGTCACTCCGCACTCGTCAACTCTCATTGACTAGTGACTCCATTACGCGGTGTGTAGTGTCTCTGTCATTCCGCACTCGTCATCTCTCATTGACTAGTGACTCCATTACGCGGTGTGTAGTGTCTCAGTCACTCCGCACTCGTCGACTCTCATTGACTAGTGACTCCAGTACGCGGTGTGTAGTGTCTCAGTCACTCCGCACTCGTCAACTCTCATTGACTAGTGACTCCATTACGCGGTGTGTAGTGTCTCTGTCATTCCGCACTCGTCATCTCTCATTGACTAGTGACTCCATTACGCGGTGTGTAGTGTCTCAGTCACTCCGCACTCGTCCACTCTCATTGACTAGTGACTCCATTACGCGGTGTGTAGTGTCTCAGTCATTCCGTACTCGTCAACGCTCATTGACTAGTGACTCAATTACGCGGTGTGTAGTGTCTCAGTCACTCTACACTCGTCCACTCTCATTGACTGGTTGACTACTGGTACCGGAATGAAATAAAGGAAAGTTTAGATATGACTGGTCAAGATAAAATGCGTGCACTATAACTTCGCACAAATATTCGCACTATAAATCTATATTAAACATAAGGTAATTAAAAGTTGATTGTCTTATATATATATATTTATACAAAAGTACGTATCACGCAGCTTCACGCTTTTTCCCGAATTTTGGAATAGTCAGAGAGAACCGAATACTGGCAAGACACTCCAGTCACCGCGCTCCGTAACTTAACGCCGCGCTTTGTCTTAGCTACCAAAGTGGAGGAATGATAATGTAAATATAATAATTTCTCCCAAGTGGCAATCGAACCCACAACCATTGGTTATAGTCAGACGTTAACCCATTGCGCTACGACGGACGGTAAATACGTAAATTTACCAACTTTAATTGTAAAAGACCTAACTAATTTCAATCTAACTTTACCAAATCATCATTTACCATATAAGAGGCGTCTTGGAAGTATAACCTGAGCTTTACCAAATTATATAATAAGTCCTAAGTCCGTAATAAATATTAATGAAAGAGTTCGGACTTTTACCGTTAAAGTTGGTAAATCGTATAATTTACCGTAGTTTAGAATTTACTGTAAAAAGTACATACTTCAAGTGGGATGATGGTTGTGGGTTCGATTCTCAACTGCTCCGCTTCTATAAATAAGATAATACGCAGCGTTAAGTTCCGCCACTTAACACAATGTCTCGGAACGAAAAATGAAAAACGGAGTATCTTAACACTAGATTCTCTCTGACTACTCTGTTATGCGGAAAACAGCATGAATCTGTTATATACCTACATATATATTATAATTATATTATAATATGCAGTCTAAGAATTAAACTGACCTAACTTAAAATTTTCTTAATTTTTGGTTTCGCTAAAAAACGATCATAAAAAGCCTATTGTAAGTAATATTCTATGTAATTAACTAAAAAAATCATTTTTTTGTGTTAGGCCTCTTTAGTTCTAGAGGTATATTCTTTATGTAAATACTTATGTAGTTACTTTTAAACATTTTCAAAGTGTTATTCCACACTTAGGAAAATTGAAAAAGACATTTAGAAAACGTATAAAAATTTGAACGCAGCGGGATTCGAACCCGCGCCTCCTGTACACCGTCCAGGCGCTCTCACCGCTGAGCACTGAGGAGGTTCAAATTTTTATACATTTTCTATATGACTTATGTAATTAATTTGTGATATTTATTTAAGCCTAAGACGCTCTGATTTTAAATTTATTTTATTTGTATCCAAATATCAAGAATTAATGAATAATGGAGTCTTTAATATGGTGGTTTTATTTTGCTCTTTTTCGTATTTGTTTTAAGTTTAAAAGGGTTCGATTCCTATTCGGCACAGTGGTACAGCGTCTGACTGTAACCGCGATGGTTGTGGGTTCGATTCCCACCTGGGGACATGATTTCTCGACTCTAGTCCATACTTATATTATAAATGTGAAAATCTGTCTGTTTGTCTGTCACGCTTTCACGGCTAATCTACCTGTCCGATACTGATAAAATTTAGAATGAAAGTAGTTAAAAAGCCGGTGTCAAACATAGGCTACTTATTTTTTCAAATATCCACCTCTTAAGGGTTGAAATAGGGGGTGAAAGTATATATGAAAAATCTAAACCGCTTGACCAATTGTAATAAATTTTGGCATATATATAGTTGATAATCCAAGGTTAAACATAGGCTACTTTATTTTTCAAAAATGCACCCCTGAGGGTTGCGATATAACGAAACAGTGGCGTAGTTCACACGGCGAAGCCGCGAGCGTTGAGCCTGATAGAAGCCGTCCAAGATATAGCAAATATACAAAATCGATTTCCAAGAGGTACGGGTTCAAATCTCGCTGCGTTCAAAGCTTTATATGTTTTTCAAAAATGTCCTTTTCGATTTCCTATGTGTGTAAATAACACTTTAAAATGTTGAAAATGTTGTGACGATATATTTTTTTGATTTTCACACAAGTTCACTTAGTTATTTACACATAATTATTGTTTTTTTTAGCTCCACGCTATGTCCCTCACGCATTCGGGTAGGCAGAGGGAACCTAGTGTTAAGACACTCCGTTCCCCACGCACCGCCGAATTCTCGAAGCATTGCGTATTAGGTGGCGGAACTCAAAAGGGCCGAGTAAAATAAAATATTAAATATTTCATTTACTCGAGTATGTATCGCACCCACAACTAGTAGCGTTTACAGTCACACTTTGTGCCCACAAGCGACGACTGACCTCTTTATTACGGCTGGATTTAACCCCGCTACAAGCAAAGATGCTTGTATATTTTGGATTCAACCATCAGTGCCATCTAGTGTCCAATAGTATAACTATTGATTGGCACTCAAATTCAAATTCAATTAGACTTTTGTAAGCACTTTTGAATCGTCAAATGTACATGGCGCTACCACCGACTCGGAAGGCAGTTCTTCTGAGAAGAGCTGGCCAGAAACTCAACAGTTGCTCGCCTCAAATATATAAATTACAAGTTTATTATTTGATACAATGGTGGCTAACCGGCATTGGACTCTTAATCAGATTAATTCCACGCATTTTTATCCTTTAAACACTCTTTGATTCTTCGTAAGCCTTACTTATTGAAGTATTTTTTACAATGATTTTCAATGGCACTAATATATAAATCTAACGTGTTAAATTATATATAGTGGTTGCAGGTTCGATTCCCACTCGAGGATTGGAAATATTTAATATTTCCACTTTTTCTCGACAACGCACGGCGTTTAACTCCGTCACTTAACATGCAATCACTCTAAAATTCGGCGTTAAGCGGTGTTAATACCATGTGCCTATGCATAGTCTGCTGTGTGCGGTATACGGCGTGAAGCTAATAGTCAAAAGTCAAATAATTTTATTCAAAATAAGAAGTTACATGCTTAATTATTGAAGTGAAAACTTGTTTAGGCGCGTTGAGCGTTTTGGTAGAGGGTAAAATCCTCGGTTCGCGTCACCGACATGCGACATGATAATAGTATATCTATAGCTATTTTTGTCAACCACTTTTGTATTTATATTTTGTTCATGATTTGTTTAACCCATCATATGTAACTAATAAATTATATTAGTTACATATGATGTATCATATGTAACTAAATAATTATATAATTTCATATCATTTTTGCATATAGTTTTAATTACACTCAACTTAATAGTTCCGTTTTCACTTCTATCGGCAGTCCCACGACTGCTACTGTTTTTTTTTTGAACGTCAAACAATTTACCACCGGCTCACAAAAGTTAATGCCTCAGACCTGAGAAGAACCGGCGCAAGAAACTCAGCGGGATGATTTTTTTTAAGTCAAGCATTTACAGATATTATATATTGACAGATATTGAATTATATATATAATTATATATTGACAATGATAGCTGATAAAAATATTGTGATTGTATGGGCATTGATTCGCCAGTTGGTGACAATTTGTTATTCATTAAATGTCTATCCCTGTAGTTTATTTAAATAAATGTTTTTAAACACAAAAACAAAACAAAATTTTAGCGACGTCTCGGTGCAGAGAGACATCGTCTGACTATAAAGCGATAGTTGTGGGTTCTATTACTGTTCGAGGAACATTTAAACGGAAATGGGCAGAAGGTGGAGGACGGAGTGTATTGACACTTGTTCTTTTCTCACTACCCCACCGTGCGGGAAAGAGGGGTGAATAATTGTTAAATATCTGCCAACATATTACTTGTTAGTAAATACCAAAATACCCAACTATATAAAATACCTACTATACACTTATTACTTAAAGCTTTCTGTTTAAAAAAAAGAATACGAAATATATATTTATTTGATGATTTTTATTATAATATTTGCTAGTACATATATTATTAATTTAACAACTACTTAATATGCATTTAATTGTTTCAAGCAGTTATCGCCATCTAGTGTCTAATAGCATCTATAGTACCTAACTCTTTTAGTTATTAAGTAATACAGATAACGAATTTTCAGTAATATCGATTTTCTTTTTATGAAATTTATAAAATTATGTTGTAAGATTACATTAAACATTTTAATTTAATAATTTCTAAATACGCCTTTAACAGAATATGGTTAGGTTATTCTTATTCTTCTATTCCTTCCGCTAGCACTGTGTCTTGTCTTTTTTAATATATCCCTTGATTTTTAAAGATCAGCTTAACATTGATAATAGAAAATATTTGTTTTGCCTGTATGGTAAGTTAAGTTAGTATTAACTGCTACGTTATTTTAATAAAACATCTAACATATTGTTTTTATAACCAGAACTCTTTATTAACATTAAGGCATATTATGTAGTACATAATTTAACGCATGTTCAATTTTATATTCAAAACAACACAATAAAAAAAAACAATAAAAAAAAATTATGTAATAATTTACAAATAATAATAAGTAAAAATTAAATATTTTAAATATCGATTTAATAGTATCGATGTATCGCAGTTCCTAATTTTTTATATGTATCTAAATTTTATCTTAATCTGTGGTTAGTATTTCAAAAACTTTTATTTTAACTGTCAAGGTTTATTCTTGAATTTTATTCTTCTATTCCTATCGCCAGCATCTAGGTAAGTTCTTTTTAATGTATTATTAATTCTTTAAAGCTTATCAGTAGACTAATCGTTTAAAGTCCGGCGTTAAGTTCCGCCACTCAACAGAAAATCTCTCAATTTCAGGGGGAAAGTGTACGACGGAGTGTCTTGACACTAGGACCTCTTACTACCCTGCAATACCGATGTACTTTACGTTTTAATATTAATCTAAGTTTAACGGTAAGTGTGTTTATTAAAATGCCTCATTCTTTTAATCAAATAACGTATTTTGTACTACAGTTTTTATTAAATTTTGTTCATTCTGTTTTTATAACGAGATACTTTTATTTATCTTAAAACACTTGCTATAATATGCTAACTAAAGTATAAATATACTATTATATTTTAAACACATCTTAGTTATCACAAATTACTTACAATAAGACATTGTTTCAATCTACCCTACTTAAGGTTAATAATAATATTTCAAAGTATGGCAAACTATATTTGACTCTGATTTATAATGTAACCCTTAACTTAATGTGCCTTGTGGCAAAGGTATCCTCCATCATCTCCCATTGCTCCCTATCTGTAGCTACTCTACACCAGGGAGAGCCTAAGGTTATTCCCAACTTCTCTTTAAAGCTTTAGTTCTTTAGACTACTACTAGCATACCAAACTGTCACACTATTACTCCACTTCTGTGCTTCTGAGCATATAACCTGCCGCATCTCAATTTCAGTTATTTGATATATGTAAGGATATCTGTTATTTTAGTTTTATGTCTTATATCTGTACTGTCTTTTGATTTTGTTCTTTAGCTTGATCCTAAGAATACTATACTCTGTGGCTCTCGGGCATCTTGCAAGTTGGTTTCATTTATTTATAATAAATGTGAGTCACTCCCAAAGTTTTTTTGTGATTATAATAAAGTCAAACGAAGGAATAATATATCAAATCCTTTCTAGTTTAATATTTTAGCATAGGAACAGAAATAATACCGTCCTCAAGTTACTTCAGTCCTTTAATCACTTTATTAACGGTGCTTCGTAAAAGCTTAAACAGAAACAGATTATAATACTGAATCTATACATAAATAATTGTCTTTTGTATTTGGAAGAGAAATAGGTTTTTAAATATCTATAGTTATTGGAAATCCTTTTGATTTATACATAGTAATTTATACATAGTCATAGGTACTGCTTTAGGGTTGCCAACCAGTGTTGGGCTAAAGTTAATTGCAATTAACAATTCATTATTTGTTTGTGAGGATATCACATAAATATCACAAGAAGTTGAAAATTAATTAGTTAGAGTTATCACACTCAATACTTTCTTACTACTAATACTTACTTTATAAACATTTTTAAAGATGCTAACAACAAAAATAAGTTATAATAAAGCGAATAGTAGAATGCATGGCTCAGTGGTGAGAGTGCCTAGTCGGTATTCAAGAGGCGCGGGTTTGAATCTCGCTGCGTTCAGATTTTCTATACGTTTTTCTAAATGTCTTTATCAATTTTACTACTACTATAAAGTATTTTTTTAAGTACTGTAAAGTATTTTTTTTTCATGATTTTAGTTATTTTTGTAACCTTTTATGTTATTTTAGACTTATCATGTTATAGTTGAATGAATGTTGCAGTGAAATTAAAACCAAAATAATTTCAATTGTTTACAAAACAAAAGATATAATATAAAGGCTGATATATTTTAATCAGTAAAATAATAAAATAAGAATAAAAGAGTCGGGGGCCATTCGTGGCGCAGTGGCACAAGCGTGTGACTGTAAATGACTGGTTTCCATTTTCTTCGCTCTGGTGTCGAGGCAAAGCGCGGCGTTAAGTTCCGCCACTTAACACGCAATGCCTCCGAATTCGGCGGTGCGTGGGGAATGGAGTGCCTTAACACTAGGTTCCCTCTGACTACCCGAATGTGGGCGGGATACAGCGTGAAGCTGAAAGTAATATAAGCCTTTATTTGACCATTTCTGCAGTTCAACTTAAAAACTAATTACAACATATACAAATAATATATTTTATTGGCCGCATCTCAATTTCAGTTATTTGATATATGTAAGGATATCTGTTATTTTAGTTTTATGTCTTATATCTGTACTGTCTTTTGATTTTGTTCTTTAGCTTGATCCTAAGAATACTATACTCTGTGGCTCTCGGGCATCTTGCAAGTTGGTTTCATTTATTTATAATAAATGTGAGTCACTCCCAAAGTTTTTTTGTGATTATAATAAAGTCAAACGAAGGAATAATATATCAAATCCTTTCTAGTTTAATATTTTAGCATAGGAACAGAAATAATACCGTCCTCAAGTTACTTCAGTCCTTTAATCACTTTATTAACGGTGCTTCGTAAAAGCTTAAACAGAAACAGATTATAATACTGAATCTATACATAAATAATTGTCTTTTGTATTTGGAAGAGAAATAGGTTTTTAAATATCTATAGTTATTGGAAATCCTTTTGATTTATACATAGTAATTTATACATAGTCATAGGTACTGCTTTAGGGTTGCCAACCAGTGTTGGGCTAAAGTTAATTGCAATTAACAATTCATTATTTGTTTGTGAGGATATCACATAAATATCACAAGAAGTTGAAAATTAATTAGTTAGAGTTATCACACTCAATACTTTCTTACTACTAATACTTACTTTATAAACATTTTTAAAGATGCTAACAACAAAAATAAGTTATAATAAAGCGAATAGTAGAATGCATGGCTCAGTGGTGAGAGTGCCTAGACGGTATTCAAGAGGCGCGGGTTCAAATCCCGCTGCGTTCAGATTTTCTATACGTTTTTCTAAATGTCTTTATCAATTTTACTACTACTATATATGAAGTACTGTAAAGTATTTTTTTTTCATGATTTTAGTTATTTTTGTAACCTTTTATGTTATTTTCTAGACTTATCATGTTATAGTTGAATGAATGTTGCAGTGAAATTAAAACCAAAATAATTTCAATTGTTTACAAAACAAAAGATATAATATAAAGGCTGATATATTTTAATCAGCAAAATAATAAAATAAGAATAAAAGAGTCAGGGGCCATTCGTGGCGCAGTGGCACAAGCGTGTGACTGTAAATGACTGGTTTCCATTTTCTTCGCTCTGGTGTCGAGGCAAAGCGCGGCGTTAAGTTCCGCCACTTAACACGCAATGCCTCCGAATTCGGCGGTGCGTGGGGAATGGAGTGCCTTAACACTAGGTTCCCTCTGACTACCCGAATGTGGGCGGGATACAGCGTGAAGCTGAAAGTAATATAAGCCTTTATTTGACCATTTCTGCAGTTCAACTTAAAAACTAATTACAACATATACTAATAATATATTTTATTGTATGTTATATATATTTTTTTACTAAATTTAAATTTTGATGAATAAAATATTAAAAGTTATTTGTTAAAAAAGTATTTTCTTTTTTTTAAATAGTATTTATGGTTCCCAAACTGGGTAATGGCCTCCTCCAAATATGTCCACTTTTCTCTATCTTGTGCAATTTTCCACCATTAGGAGCAGGCAATTTTTTTTAATATCTTCTTCCCATTGTTTTGTTGGTCTTTCTCTACTTCTTTTACTATGTGGACCCCTCCACGTAGTCATGTTGTAGGTCCAGCTTTTATCTTTAAGCCTTGCTACATGACTTCAATGATGATTTCAGTCAGTATTGAACCATATAGTGTTGGAAATGTTCATACTTATATTATAAATGCGAAAGTCTGTCCGTTTGTCTGTCACGCTTTCACAGCTAATCCACCGGTCCGATTTAGATGAAATTTAGAATAAAAGTAGTAAATAGTCCAGAGTCAAATAGGCTGCTTATTTTTTCAAAAATCAACCTCTAAAGGCTTAAATAGGGGATGAAAGTTTATATGAAAAATCTAAACTGCTCGATCGATTGTAATGAATTTTGCAATAAGCGCAGTTGATAATCGAAGGTTAGTATACTATAGTTGGGGCCAGTTGTGGCGCAGTGGCACAAGCGTGTGACTGTAAACGACTGGTTGTGGGTTCGACTTCCACTCGAAGAGTGATAATATTTAATATTTCCATTTTCTTCGCTCTGGTGTCGAGGTAAAGCGCGGCGTTAAGTTCCGCCACTTAACACGCAATGCCTCCGAATTCGGTGGAAAGTGGGGCGTTCCCCACTTTCCACCGAATGTCTTAACACTAGGTTCCCTCTGCCTACCCTGCTGTGTGCAGGACATAACGTGAAGATGAAAAAAAAAAGAAATAGTATACTATATTTCTGAACCATCCGCTTTCTAGTGGACAGTCAGAGCGCATGAACATTCATATTTTAAACTTTTTATTTGTTTTTAGAAATTATCTTTTTTAATGTCCTAAGTGTGTGAATAACAGCTTAAAATGTTAAAAGTAAATACAAGTTCTGCTTACTTATTTAATATTTAATTTTGTTTTCAGAGTCAGTAGTTTTCATTTAATAGTTTCATTTAAAGTTAAAATACAAAATAAGAAAATCCTTAAGTACATAATATTACAAAGTTTAGACAATTTTTTGGAACGATGTTCCTTATCTTGCGTTGTGTGCGGAGGGAGGGGGGAGGGGGGCGAGACGGAAAAAAACCTCACGAAAAGTTGCAACGACACTTTTTGCTATAGTAAGCTATTGTAAGCTGTGCGGCGTGCGCATGTTTCTCTGTTTGTCTCTCTCTCTTATAGAAAGCAAGCCGGATACTTTCATTTCTACTTAATAATGAATTAAAATAATTATAATTTAATAAATTTAATTAATAGATTAATAATTATAAAGCAAATTGATTGCAAAGATATGAAAATTTATATATAACCATTCCTCGAGTGGGAATGGAACCATCGTTTTACAGCGAATCGCTGATTGATTGCGCCACGACGGCTTCACAATCAACTTTTTATATGATTATTTCATTTTCGTATTAGTGTTAAACTCTATTAAGACAAATTTAAAAAGCATTGCTATTAAATTGATAGGATTTACTCTGATATCGGTACAGTTCATCTCTTTCAGGTTGATCACTTTTTTTTTCTTTTTTTTATAGATAAAACATGGAAATGACCGTCCGACCGACCAGTCTTTTCACTAGACGGTAATTGAACAACGTCGTCCAAGTTACACTGGAGGAGCGCCAGAGACGTTGCTTCATATATGGATAAAGGAACGCCTTTTGAAGGTACCCGTGTCGTATTGACCCGGTTTTATTTTACTTTATTTAGGTTATTGACCCATTGATAGGTGTTTCACAGTAGAATGCCACAGTAGCATTAGGGCCGTGGAGATGATATATAAGCCTAGTATCTACTGTGCGGATCGCATTGCAAGTACGTCGGAACTTTATATATAGTTTTCTATGTTTTTGTTGATTATGGACGCCAGGCTGGTTTTAGTTCCAGTGTCAATTCAAATGCCTGTATATTCAAATTTTCTGATCCTTGATGGCTTTGATTTGGAATCAAAATCATCTAAATTTTCAATCTAACAAACAAACACATCATTAGATACTTGGTGGTTCGTCTTTGGTGCCGGCCTGTCCAGATCTGCCTCTCCAGACGATCCAGATTCGTCGCCAGGATGAAGGGGCGGCTTTCTTCTTTGTCTTTTATCAGTCGCGGGGCCGAAGTCCATTCTCTCCACAAGGACTCGCGCTGGTCTTAGTGCGTCTCGGTTGGTTGAGACATTCCTTCTACCACTGCTGCAGCAGTATCAGTAGGTGTCACGACAACACCTTCCTCTGCAGTGTTCTCCTCCACTCTGACCTTTTCGGTCACCACTCCCACTTCTCCAGCTCGCTCCTCCACAACCCCAACCGTCTCGGGTTCCTCACCCGAAACGCAACAAATGAACGCGTCCCCCCTAGAATCGACGGGCTTGTGTGCCGTAGCACAGCTGGATTGTCCCTTACGGCCTTTGCCGGCTTTGCCGGCCTGGGGTAGTTTAGTAATTCCGTAATCTGCCATGTTGTGTTTTGGTGCTTTTCTGTCGGGGTGTGCTCACCTAGGCCATGTCATTAACAAAGGACTAAAGGTACGCTCATAGCTACTGTTTTGGCCCGCGCCGGACAAAGTCCGGTCCACTTGCCCGCAGGTGCGAGTGGTTTCCTTCAATCCGCCACCCGTCTCCGGGGGACCGCCCTGTAGGAAACCAGCAACTCATCGGGTCGATTCAAAAGAAAGTACAGCTTTAGAAGACTGTTTTAACTAAAATACTATTTACCGAGTGATATTGTACAACTTTATTGTTTACACGTGATTGGATTTTTATTTTTGTATTATACACTTATTTTGGGATTAATTTAACACAAATTTAAAAACAGTGATATAGAAAAACTTCTACATATTTATTATGTTTTGAACAAAAATAATTTAAAGTTAATATTTTGTTGAGCTACCTTCAGCCGCTATCATAGCTTTAATTATGCACAGCATGTTTTCAGTACAAGACTGTACTGGCTGGCATTTGAGGATTATGGTTTCATACATGGATAATCTTTTCTAAGAGTTGCGTTTTGTTGGTGATTACTTCTTTAGCCACTTCTTTTTTCATTAGCTTCCACACATTTTCAATCGGGTTCATGTCGGGGCTATTACCAGGTCAATCCAACAGAGGGATATTTTGTTCTGCCAAAAAAGCTTTAAAAGACCGAGCTGTATGTCCCTGCCATACAGCTCCCTCTTACATGAAAATAAAGGATTGCCATTTGGAAACCATTCTCCGAGTTGCGGAATCAATTGATTTTGTAAGATTTCTTTGTGTTGGTTTTGCCTCATCAGACCTGTTACCACGTACAGACGACTAGTGCCCTTGCCGCTGATGACTGAACAAATCATTACCTTTGTAGAGTGTTTTACAGTTGTAACATCACAGTCAGGATGAAATTTTTCTCTATGATGGTAACGCACATACTGAGGTTTATTCTGCAAAAACTGATCTTTTGTATTCGCGATTACTACACATTTTGAAATGAAACGATTTTTAACCGGATTAATCGCGTATATTTTTGGTATTCGAAAATACATTTTTAGAAACCCGACGTTTCGAACACTTTATAGTAGTCCGTGGTCACAGGTAGACTGAGGTGGCATTCGTCTGTCAGTTGATACATTATTATATCAAACTACCGTCAACCATTTCTTAGTTGCCTCGCGTACTGCCCTGGATTCTTGCAGAATGAGCTCACTGTATCATGCCCTCTGGTGTGGTGATTTTGAGACTTCAAAGTTTTTAGAATTGGGTCCGAGGTGGTAACCTGGGTCAAACTTTATGTAATGGTTGGGCTTATCCGTAGCATGCTCACACACAGCTGACTTTGATGCACGCCCATTCTTGATATCAGAGATATGTTCCTTCACCCTAGTACCAATGCTCCTCTTTGTTTGGCCAATGTAAGATAAGCCACAGTCACAGTCTAGTTTGTATACACCTGCACACTGTAAAGGAATATTTCATTTAACTGGTCTCAAGAACTGGCTCACTTTTTTGTTAGGCTTAAATATAGTTTTTATCGAAGCTCTTCTTAAGATGTTGCCAATGGTAGAAGTGCTGGTTGTCTCTCCACTGTGGGTGCCTTGTTGGTCTTCCCACGACGCTGGCGGGGAACTGGCAGCTTGTTCTGATTAAGGGTATTCTTCACCTGTCGAAGCTCGTCCCCTAAGTGTTCAACGTCGGTGGTGGGCTCTCTGAAACAAAGATTTGCCAACGGTAGATTACTGTGTAGGGTGGTGGTGAGATTCACCATTGAGATATCTATTGGTGTGGGTGGGTTTCCTATATACTGTGTGGCCTACTATGCCATTGGAATTTTTAACTACTAAAACATCAAGGAAAGCTAAAGAATTATTTGCCTCTAATTCTATTGTAAATTTGATAATGTTATTAAGATGGATTAAGAATATATAAACGTTATCTATAGGTAAAATTGTGAAAGTATCATCTACATACCGCTTATATATTCTTGGTAGGCAGGGTTCAGTGCTGAAAGCCATCTCCTCAAAGTCCTCCATATATATATCTGCTATTACGGGGGACACAGGCGAACCCATAGCAATGCCGTCTATTTGTAAATAGAACACTTGATTGAACACTAGATATCCAGATGTTAAGCAGTGTTCTAAAAGTTCAAGATATTCTATAGGCATTTGTTTTTCCTCTAGCTTCCGCTTGACAATCCTGATGCAGTCCTTTATGGGTATACTGGTGAACAGCGACTGGACATCAAAACTGACCATGGTCTCATTGTTAGCTAACTTAAGGTCTTTCAGTCCGCTAACAAAATGGCAGGAATCTCTGACATAAGATGTTGTGTGGCCACGCAGTGGAGAAAGTATTTTCGCAACGTGTTGAGCCACTTTATACGTCGGCGTATCGATTTGGCTTACTATTGGACGAAGCGGATCATCTTTTTTGTGTATTTTTGGTAACCCAAACAACTTTGGAGGTTTTACACAACTAGGCACGAGAGATTTAATGTCAAGTTGTAGTTTTTTCGCGTGTTTAGATATTAAATCGGATGTTTTTTTAAGTATTTTTGTTGTAGGGTCTTTGTCAACAATTTTGTAAGTTTTTTGATCCGATAACAAAACTGACATTTTTTGGTTATACTCGTCGGTGTCTAGTATAACCGTCGCGTTACCTTTATCAGCTTTAAGAACTGTTATATCTTCATTTTGCCGTAATTTTCTAAGAGCCTGCGATTCATTACGAGAAAGATTGGACTTAGGCGGTTTACTATGGCGTAATATGGCAGATATATCTTGAACAATCGCCTCTGAATCTTCTACGATTTATTTCATATGCATTGCGAATGAATTTGGAACGAATATCCACATCGGGACATTTTGGACAAAAGCGATCACAATTTTGAAGCCTAAACCGCGAGGACTTCCTCCTCGAAACGCAATGTCAGATCGCACGTTTTGCACTTCACGTGCTGGGCGATAACGGAAAAACGGAGGGTTTTGTCGGTCTATTGTGTCGTCCCTTTCCCCGTTATGTTTGCCGCAGGTAGTCGTTTCGGAGTAAGTTTTGACGTGCTTGGCGGTGACTTCTATTTCCTAAGGAAAAAAAAAATCTCGCACGGGACCTATTTTTGAAGCCAATTAAAAAAAACGATTTCTCAAAATATCTACAGTGGCCCTTACCCCATCAAACTGCCGAAAACTCGTTCGCACATTGCGCGTGGAACAGCAGCCTGCTCTGCGGATATTGGCATTCAACTGTTAAATTGTTGTCGGATTATTATTATAGACTCTACTTTTCATGTAGGTCCACAGGAAAAGTCTAGTGGGGGTTAAATGCGGACTTCTAGGTGGCCATGGAATATCAGTTTTCCTCGGCGCGAAATGAGTTTTTCAGCAAACATCTTTAAGACTGCCAAACTCTCGTTAGATGTATGGCAAGTGGCGCCATCTTGTTGAACCGGGTCACACTATTGTGCCCTTGAAATTCTGACAGCTGCGGGCAAAAGAAATTGCGTAACATGGCTATGTATGATCTTTAAAGAAAAAGGGTCCGATGATTCCGTGTGCTGAAATAACCACTCAAACAATCACTTTTGGCGAGTGCAAAGTCTTTTAGTGTTTAAAATGTGGATTGTCTGAGGCCTAATAACGACTATTTTGTTTATTAACGTACCTATTTAAATGAAAATGGGCTTCGTCTGAAAAAATAATATTGTTGAAGCTCCAAAACCGCTCAAATATTGTTTCGACGAAATCACGTCGTAAATTGTGATCATTTGGCTTCATATCTTGTACTGGTTGAAGTTCACAGGGGTGCAAATTTAAATCTTTTTTCAAAATTCGTCGCAAAGTCGTTCTTGATACAGAGATCTCTTCTGATCGCTTGCGAATTGATTGCCCAGGATTGCGTAGTACGGAAGCTCCGACTTCGTTTATTTTTTCCTCTGTCCTTTTTGGCCCTTAGGATTCAGTAATGGCGGTTGTCCCTTGTCACTGATAAGGACTAGCGCCCCTGCAGCAAGAAAGTCATTTTGTTTTTTGCTGAAGCAGAGAAACATTCTATTGAAAATGGATTCCAAAAGTGTTGTTTCATAACTTCCACCCTGTGGTACCGCTCCAAGCGACTCAAGTTACCAGGAACCCCTGAAGACGAGGTATTGATGTTAGAAGTCGTCCTGTAAAAAGATGTGTTGAAGTCAGGGATGTGAAGTCTAGGGGATCGGATGACATGAGAGTAAATGGAAGGTTTTTTGTATAATTTGATTGTTTGCCAAAGATGGCCTCTTTTGTCTTATAACTTAATTTAAATTACTTGGAACGAGCTCCAAATACTGGTGGAGTTACGCTGTTCAAAAGGAACAGTTTTCTATATAGCCATTGAAATGGCTAAATTACTGTGTAAAAAATATGATAGCAAGCTTGCTATATGTCTTTTGTAAAAGTAATACAGGTGAACCCGTCACATGTCAAACTATTTGTTTTATTATTAATTACATTATTATTGTTAATTAATTCATTATTTTTATAATTTTCATTAGTTACTATTCCTTAGTGTATGTAACATATTATTTAAATTATATCTAATTACACATGATACAATTTTTTGTTTTGATTGACTTTGCAATATGGAAAGAACGTTGGCTCACTGCTGGTCTACTTTGGTGAGAGGAATGCTGTGTAGTATTTGCTGTCATCAATTTTTGACTCTAAGAATTTGTTAAATTCACTCCACGTGGGTAAAGCTTCTGATTCATCCTTGTATGCATATGCCTGCCAGCTTCTGTGCGTCTCTGGGTCCAACTTCTGAACCAGAAGATATATTATTATAGGATCCCAAGAGTCCGTTGAGATGTTCATATTGTTAAGATTGTTCAAACATTCCATTGTAGTATCCAACAATCCTTTTAAAAGCGCAGCCGATTGTTTCACTATTTTTTTCTTTGTGCAGTTTAAATTTAAGCGTTTGTTTCCATATCTTTCCTTCAAAATTTCCCAAGCATGTGTATAATTATCGGACGTTACTTGAATATACTTCAATAATGGTTCAGCTTCGGCGGTGACACTTGTCTTCAAATAGTGCAATTTTTGTACGTCGCTTAAGTTAGTGTTGTTGTGCACTAACGAAATAAAAAGATCACTGAAGGTAGGCCATGATTCGTAGCTACCGCTGAATGTTGGTAATTTTATTTTTGGCAATTGTAAAAGACTATTTTGTGGACACGAGTTTGAAAAACTTGTATTCATAGATGTTTCGTTTGATGAATTTGTTGACAATTTAATGAGCATATCCTTCAAATCTCCGTGAATAACATTATATAAATCTTCATAAATAAAAAATTCATTTAAAAAATATGGTAAATTTCCCTTGAGTTCCTTTGGTGTAATTTTCACTTAATCCCTATGAGCGTTCTTAAATGTGTTCCAATAGTCGTTAATTATTTTTATCTGTGCAATATAACCAACAGTTAATCTTGACTTCGGGCATTTTTTTAAGTTGATTTGTGTTTTTTGCAATAAACTGACGGTTTCTTCTAATACGGAGAGAAGTTGATTTTGTTATTGGGTATAGATATTCTATTTCACAAAGTCCGTTTGGCTCTGGTTGTAGTAGTGACGTGTAGTGATAGGCGCGCTAGTGTGTGTAAACGTAGGCAGCGTTAGGAAAGAAATCTGACACGCATTATATATTTATTTAATAAATTATATAGACAATTTAAGTAAATAATATTTAGCTATTAGAATGATAAGTTGCAGAGAAAAGGAACAACAGTTGAAAGTAAATAATATTTTTATTTATTACAGAGAAGAAACAAAAAAATCAGCACTTAATCACTATCAAATTCAATTTCCGATTCGCTTTTGTCAGAATCGTTCCCTAAGTTAATTTTGAACTCAAAATCCAGGTCGACGTATTTTAAGTATTCTTTTTCAATTTTTTCAACATGAGCACAGGTTTTTTGCCATGTTTCACTGTCTCTATCCAAGCTTTTCTCTATCCAAGCTTTCAAAGATCAGTCTTTCAATGTTCGTCATGTTTTGTTCGATATTCTTTGATGCGATATAATTTTTTACAATACCCCAAATATTTTCAATAGCATTTAATTCTGGGTGATAGGGGGGAAGACGTATGACATCAAAACCCTTGCTCTTAATAAAATCATCAATTTTATACGTTATGTGTTCATCTTTGTGTTTTTTATAATATCGTACAATTCCAATTTAAGGAGAGATTGCTCAAATGCTATACCCTTATCCCTGAGCCATTGCTGCATGTCTGCTTTCTTTGTAGCCGACGTCGGTAGTTTTTCAGTCCGTGTGTTGATATGAAGCATTGTCTAAGACAATGACAGAGCGTGGGAATAAATTGGGTAAAAGTTTTTCGTTTAGCCATTTAACATAATTATCGTAGCTCATATTAGAATGGTAATCGCCAGCTGTTGAGTTGGCTTTATAAATCAATGAAGCATTTTCAATAAATCCATCCTTTGTACCCGCATGCACTAATATAAAGCGAGTGCCTGTACTAATTTTTTTAAGAATGGTGTACTATCTTTCTTTTGTGCCCAGGTGTTGTTTCGCACGTGTGTTGAAAGGACATAACTTTCATCGGTGTACACAATTGCGCGACCTTGACTGCGATATTCTGACATCTTCTTCAAAAATTTTAAACGCCACATTTGTATATCATGACGCTCCGTCAAAACTTTACGGTTATTCTCTGTTTTACGCCACTTGTAACCTAACTTCAGTAACAATTGACGAACAGTTTCGATACAACCATCAAAACCAATTTTTTCATTTAATACAGTTTTTAACTTAGCCAACGTTGGAATTTCTTTATGGATGACATGGAAATTTTGTATAGTACTGCGAACAACATCGGCTGTAAAATTATCTATTTCTATCTTACTATCCCGCTTTCTTCTTTTCTTCATAGAGTGGAGAAGTGAAATTTGATGAGCAGGATAGCAATTCCTTCTCTTCTTTTAATATCCGTTGAACAGTTTTCATAGAAACACCTGTAGCCTCAGCTGTACGCCTTGTATCTCCTAAATGAGACAAATCACAGTTAGGTTCCGCAACTGATTTTGTGAATTCATACTCTTCTCGCAGGAAATGATAAACGCTAGCTATCATGCTTCGACCCTAGAACAAAACCAAATCGAAATACGTATTTAAGTAATACAAATTTCATAATATTAGATAGATAAACTCTTAATAGCACACAAAAAGTAGTAACAATATTTAAAAAAAATGATACTTCACTGTGGACAACTTTTCTGCGTTTACTTGCCATGCTGACGTTAATCTTTGAATTTTTTTAGCGCGGGTACAAAACACTAGTGACTCTGACCGCGTCGCGATCGTGACTGAGCGCTCCCGAGGTTACGCCCACTAAAACAGTGTGCACGTACAGACCTTACAACATAGTCAAACGGACTTCGTGAAATAGAATAACTATAGTCATTTTACGCTGATAATGTTCTAAAAACTTTTAACGTCCAATAAACACTAAATAATAACCAATGTCACAAATGAGTTCGTACTGTTGTATAAAAACTTGTTTGCAACTTTGCTGCATAGGCGAACCGTCCTTATCTATAAAGGAATGCGATTGTTTCGTTCCGCTTGAGCGCCCGTCTGTCAATTCTCGTCCGGCTCGATTGCGACCATATGTTGGTTGTAATAAGGTTGAATTTACTTTGTCACTGTTGTAGGGTTTTGTTAAATGAGCGATAGACGTGTGTTCTAACTGCGTTTATTCTTGCGACTAACGTTACAAAAACAATAGCGGGCCGGTGACATGAACGTATATAGGTATACATGTGTATATTAAGCTTCTTGATAACTAACTTAAAAATTGACTGAACAATAATTTTCATGTGGCAACTTCTTTATATAAGGAAATGTAAACAATATTTTTTGCTTGCTCCCGGCATGCAGTAATTTAATACTGATTGTCTTTTACACAGTTTATTTTAAATCACACCCATATTTTTTCCTAAGTTGTCACTATATAACGGGTGGACCAGAAATAATTGCGAATTTGAAAAAAATATAATAAAAAAACTAAATACAGTTCACATACAATTTTTATTTTAATTAAAAGAAGACATCCGGGAAATTCATTTCTTAAAAATAACATCATTGAGGTGTGCACCATTGCGCCGCAAACATTCCTCGAATCTGAACCTCAAATTGGTAAAAACTCACTCGCACATTGCGCGGGGCATAGCTGTCATTTCTTCTCTGATATTGGTCTTCAACTGATTAATTGTTGCTGGATTATTAGAATACACTTTACTGTTTAGGTATCCCCACATAAAAAAGTCCGGTGGCGTTAGATCTGGACTTCTAGGCGGCCACGCAATGTCACCTCGGCGCGATATCAGTTTCCCAGCAAACATCTCGTTTACGACCGCCAAAGAGGCATTAGATGTATGGCATGTCGCGCCATCTTGTTGAAACCACGTCGCACGATTATAGGCTTCAAATTGTTGCAGTTGCGGAAAGAAATAATCCCTTAGCATGGCTATGTATCGGTCAGAGTTTACAGTGACAGATTGCCCTTGTTCATTTTCAAAGAAATAGGGTCCGATAATTCCGTGCGCTGATATGGCCGCCCAAACGGTTACTTTCGGCGAATGCAGAGGCTTTTCATGTTTTGCACGTGGGTTCTCTGCAGCCCAGTAACGACAATTCTGTTTATTGACATGCCCATTTATGTGAAAATGGGCTTCGTCGGAGAACAGAATATTGTTGAAACTCCGAAAACGTTCCAGCATTGTTTCAACAAAAGCTCGTCTTAAAATTGGATCATTTGGCTGTAATTCCTGCACAAGTTGAATTTTATACGGGTGCAATTTCAGATCTTTTAACAAAATGCGACGCAAAGATGTTCTGGATACCGTAAGTTCAGCTAAACGCTTGCGAGTCGATAGACCAGGATTACGTTGAACTGAAGCTCTAACTTGTTCAATTGTGTCTTCCGTTCTTGTTGACCTTGGGCGTCCCGCAGGCTTTTGTTTGAGAGTCGAACCAGTAGTTTCGAACTTTCTGACCCACGATCTAATCACACTTTCCTTCGGACACTGATTTAGGTCATGTAATCCAAACTCACGCCGAAATAAACGCCGAACAATAGCGCACGAATCGCCATTTTTGTAATCATGTTTAACGCAGAATGCACGTTGCGCTCCGGTGAAGTTACCCATCGCGACTAAATTTCCGAGAACCGAGCTTCTCAACCCCACCACCCGCGCGGCTCCCTCTCATATCGTTCAAGCGCAAGAGTGTTTTTAAAATCGTACACCTTTCTGGCCCACCCTGTATTTTAATATTATTTTTGTTTGCTGTGGGCTCGGGTTGTGATTTATAATTCTCTATAAAGATATCCTGAGCTCCGCCAGCCTGAGACTGAAGGGTTATTTCTGATATCCGCTTTGGAGGGTTGGGAGAGCGCGCTTGACACTCACAGACTGTGTTTTTTAAATGTATTTGTTAATATTAATATATTTTGTTTTTGCTAAGAACTTTTATTGATTATCTGCTAGAATTCTATCTCATTGTCATCCCTTTCTCTTAAAAGTTGCTCGCACTGCGTCCTGGAAGACTAGTTCCTGGAGCGTCACCTGGAGCTTTCCTCGGTCTTATTACCTCGCGCCATGGTACCACGAGTCATCATTTTTGAGTGCTTTTAACTATACAACAGTACATAAGAAACTAAATTAGGGCAGTATGAGCTTGTATTGTTATTTTAATGAAATGTTATTGAGCAATAAGCCTATTAATTGAATGATTATATCTTAAATTTTAAAAATAATTCGTTACATGCGGAGTGACAGCTGAAGACCCTACACAGCGAAACACTAAAGTCTTACAATCACTTTTATATACTGAATATGATATTATCAGTATAAATGTCTATCACAGAAGCCTTTTTATACAAACTATACCAAACATTTAACAATATAATATAATTAATTTTAAATTATTTTTTTGAAGAAGATTGTATCTTCTTCAGAATTGTGGACGTTCTTATAACGCCACACGTCGCACGATTATAGACACGTGTTGCCACAAAAAAAAAATAATATTGCCTCAATTTAAACCAACAAAGTTGTGAATTCCTGGTAAGTTAAATGAGTTTGAAGGATTTTTTGAATACAACATTTGTAGAAGTTTCTCCGTGTGATAACCCATGTATGTAGGACATTTTTGAGTTTGGATGCGCCAATGATCTTTCTCCAAATTCTTTCTCCAATCTCCATTCCTTTATCTCATCCCATTCACTTGTGTCAGAAACCATACAATAAAGTGTTTGTAATGATTTTGGCCACCACTTCGCAGGGAATTTAAAAGAACTGTTTGTTTCTTGAACAGGTAAATAGGTTTTTTTCTACTTCTTCATAATAGTCATACTCTTCATTCGTGTCATAACAATTTTTCTGTTTCATTTGCGACAGATGATCTTATCACTCCTATTTCCTAAAATATCCTTGTCGTTTTGAGGCCATACTACTCGCAATCTGATACGCTATTGGAAATTTTAAATTATTTTCTGTAAATAACTGTTATCTTATTGTTTCATTCCTCAAACCACAAACTAGCTGGTCCCTCATACTTTCTTCTAACCACTCTCCAAATTCACAAGTCTTTGACATCTTTTTCAAGTCCGCCACGTATTGCGAAATCGCCTCGTCGACCCTTTGTGTTCGTTGACGAAATTTAAATCTTTCTGATAACACACTCTGTTTTGGTTGCAAGTGTCTTTCGAGTATATCGGTTATTTCCGTAAAAGATGTATTTATTGGTTTCTCCGGTGTGCACAAATTCACCAACAGCTCGTAACAACCCGCCCCGATGACCGTTATTAAAGTTGGAACATGAAGGTCACTGGGTATTTTATTGACAATGAAATATTGTTCCATTCGGTCAATATATAAACTCCAATTGTCGGTCTCCACATTAAACTCTGCCATTTTTCCGATGGACATGCTGATTTTGGATATCTTTGACCACCTTGTCGCCACTGAAGTATACGGTCATGTAGAATGAAACGCGTGCGTACTGTATGAGATTTATTAGCCGAAAGACTCATCCGCGCCACGCGCAGACAAGTAAAACAATTATTATTATTCTACCCACATATGTCATTAGATACATTACAAGCTTTAAATTGGGATGCCTTTGTGATTCTGAAGCCCAATAGTGGGCGATATGGTAATTAGTTGATTCCTATCTTGATTTAACTTCGACACTACAGTCCACAATATGCTGATGCTAGATGCGCCTATATTGTGAATGGCGGAATATATCCTATATAGTCGAACTTTCGAGCTAAACCTACCTTACGAGTTTATACCACAACAGATAACGAAAATACTTTTCTACAAATTCCTATCTATTGTATGAACGTTGTGACTGTGAGGTCCTTTTTATTGAATAATGATTTAAAATGGGAAAGAGGGTCGAGCGCGCCATGTGACAAAATAGATGGTCGTTTAGACAAAAGAGTCTTCGCTTTCAACTCTCATATCTTAGTTAATGTTGTTCGTATCGACTTTTTCAGCACATATTTACAGATAATTATATTAAAAATTCGCAATAAAAATCGTTTTATTTCAAAATCGCAAGTCGGGGTAGATGTTGTCCGTTGCCAAATATGCTTTTAACATGGAACCTACCGACAATTTGTATGTTACGAAATTAATTCATATATTATTTAACTTTATTGCTAAATGTATATAAAATAAAAAAAAATATATACTACTAAAATTACTCTACCGATAATAAAAGAAAAATACTCTACCGATGTTGTGACACCCAGTTTCTTTAAGGCCAGCTTGGCCTTACTTTTCCGATGATCGCGAATTCGAAACTTAATATGCTGTTGCTGGGCGCGGCTTGGAGGGAAGTGTTCTCGAAAAGTGATGATACGACAAATGGGGTTTTCTTAGTGGGCTACAGTGCCCGGCATCACCTGTTGCGAAACGCAGTGGGTTGGAGCCATTAACGCCGGTTTTTTTTTTTTTTTTTTTTTATAAACCACGAACATGGTTTCTCCGTGCCTTTATGAGATTATTTTATTAAGTTTTTGTGATTTTATTTCTATAATTTAACTTATGGTTGTTCACTCTTGGAACAGATATTACATGTTTTATTTATCGTGTACAATATATTTTATTAGTTGATTATGTGATGATTTTAATGTAAAAGGATGATTGTGTGATGATTTTTCCTATGGTGATGATGGTGATTTATGATTATGTTGTCTTGGCCGGTTTGTGTGGACTGGGTTTGCCCACTGTTGTCGTCTCCGTGTGTGTTCATTGTCAGTTCATTGTTGGTGTTCTTCCTCGATGTTCTATGTCCCTTTTAGTGAGTCAACTGCCTCCATGTCGCGGTGTGCTATTGCCATTTTCAGGTTGTAGTCCTTTATTTCCTCGGTGTTGGCTTCGCTCGCTCTGCGTATGAAGGCAGTGGTCTGCTTTAGGAGCCGAAAAAAAAGCGTTTTTTCAACATTTTTTTTGAATGGGAAGGAAATGATTGCGGTAAACAAAATTTTGAGACGATAGTATGTTATATTCAAGCTTTAAAAAACAATTTTTATTATTACAAATTATTGAAATTTGCCAAAGTTGTAACGATTTTTCTGGGGGGCCTGGAGTGTGCACTCGTAAATCGGTGCCGGTGATGGAGGTCGTGCGATGCATCTGAAACAGTGGAACCAAATTTTTTTTTAGTTTTTATAAGTTCCTTTTCTATATGAACTAAAAAAATACCGAAGAAATGACGAAATTCCAAATTTTTTCGAAGTTTGGAAAAAACATTCCCTTTTTTGAAAAAAAAAATTCACTTTAAGTTGCAAAACAAGTAATTTAAATAGTACTTTTGTCCAACTTTTTTAGTTCAAATAGAAGACAATTCAATACTGAAGCTAGATCACTTTGGTTTTTTTCGATCGGACATATATTGCTTTTGCTATCGCCGGCACCGTTTTCCAAAACTTGTAAAAATGAAAACTCGAGAAAACGGGCTGTAAAGTTTTCGGTCCAAAAAATCTAAGTTTTTGGATACTTACACTAATTAGATGTTAATCGGCTATCCCCGGGCCATACAATAATCCTTCCTCTTCTTCAAAAAACTCGTTTTGATGGAGGCTTTCCGATCTTCGAGCTGTACGAGCCTCCTTACTGGAAAGTGATGCGCGCCGGTTCTCCCGCGTTATGCGCTCAGCATCGATGGTGTCAGCAAAATTTTTGCATCGCTGCCCGATGACAATATCGAGGAGCTGCATAGTAGAAAGCACAGCTGAATAGCCTTCGTTGAAAATGCCTGTAGCTATATTTGCTGCTATTTCGACGATTTTATAGCCGGAATTTACGTGTTTCGGATTTAGGCGCCACAAAATCGAATTAAACGATTCGTTCGAATTTTGAGTGTGTCCGCCTAAGTACCGCGTCAATAAATCGTCATTTGAAAGATCTTCGTAAATTGGACGAATGTGCTTCTCTACATTATCATTAATCAATCTTGGCGGGTGTTTGAAAGATGCCAGATTATTCGCCGCTTTAGCCTTGCGCCATTCGCACCAACTCTCCGGGCCTTCTGGACAGTTTTCATGCCGAGGATTTTTATCGGTGGAACAATAATGGTCTAATGTTGCCATAATAGCTCTCTTCATATCTTCAACTGAGTTCACGTTTCGCCGAATTGCCAGACCGTAGTAAATCGTCAATTTCTTGATGAGACTCTCCGTTAGCCCGTTCTTTCCTCCAAGTTTCTTGGTTTTTCTTTCATTCCGTAAACGAGTACCCATACGCTTTTGCACGTGTCCAACACACTCATTTTTCGTCACTATGCACTTGTCCCCATAAGGATTGCTATTTAAGATTCCAGTAAAAGTTTTGGAGTCGCCATCGCCGATATAATTATTGTACATAACTCCGAATTTCTCGACGGATCTTGAAAACATCTCTATTATGGAATCTACCTCCATCTTCCCAGACGAACCTGTATGATTTGAGGAGCATGAGTCTTTATGATTCTCATACCACTCCTCAAATGCATCTTCATCCAAACTTTTTTTATTCATGGTACACGAATGACAATAACCACTTTTTACAATAAGATCGATTACTTTGCCACTGTAGTATCCGATGAGCGTTGTTACACCGTACAAAGAAGTATATCCGCGATTTTTCCACGATCCATCGCCCGAAATCTTCAAATGATTCGCAGGTCTTCCATGTTCAACGTTTTTTTTTTTCTCTTCCATGACGGCTTTTTCGCAGGTACTCTCGAACAGTGTCTTCGACGCTGCGTACAAATGCTCAATGATTTGTTGATAAGTAGATTTTGTAAAACCTGCACAAATATCCATAAGGCCGCAGAATACGTTTATCCCTTCTCGTCCGATACCAAGAAGCCTCATAACAAAAACAATCCGTCTGTTGATTTCGTAGCCGGTATTTATAAATGGTCCTGACTGGATTTCGCGTCGACCACACATACACTGAACAACAATTTTAAATCCTAGGTCTCGATGACCGCTTTCTGCAAACGTTAATTTTTGTTTGCATGATCTGCAAATTGCGATTTCCGAAAGAGCGAGAAACACCGAAATGAATTCAATAATGCGGTAGCAGTGCGATGAATGAATAATGATATCATCGCTGCTTGCTGCCTTCAACTTTTGTTCACTGCGACTCGTATGTAAGTCTCCGTCGTCCGATGATACACTGGTAAAACGATTGCCGTGAAATTTTCGCTTTCGCGGTTCCGCAGCACGCTGTCTTTTACATCTATCACCTTTCGGGTAGCTCGACATTTCGATGTGCGCTCGACAAAATACAAAATGAAACTGAAAGTTGACACTATAAATAGCAGTGTAGAGGCCGATTCCGAGAGCTATAGTTTACCGTTATATTGTATACCGTTATCCCAACAACTACTCAACACAGACCTTCTAGAACCTTCAAATAATATTTCAAAGGACCGTCCAATCTTTTCAGGTATATACGAGTGTAATCAAACAATAGAATACACGAAGGGGCGGAGCGCGCGCGCTCGGGTCTGCCCGAGCATTCGCACCTGCTCGACGCTCGGCCACTAAAATTGATGTAGCTTCGAAAATATGTCGAATTGGCCTCTAAAATTTTGAACACATATTCTTGGATAGTTTTGGAATAGATTTAAGACAAAAACGAAAAATCGATTTTTTGAAGCCTGTAAAGCAGACTACTGCCTGAAGCTGCCGATTTGGTCGACATCGGCATCGGTGTAGTATTCACATCTGCCGGTGTGCCTAGTGACCGCGACGACAGCATGCGATACGCTGTCGTGCAAGGGGATCTTAGATGTTTTCGACTGGATGACGATCACTGACTCGAATGTCAATCCCTGTGCCTCGTTTATGGTGAGGGTGCGTGAGTTTGGTCCCCGTCCATACCCTTCTCGGATGAGTTACGTCTTCCCAGCTTGGGTGTAGACCAAAAACAGCGTGTTTGAGGCGTCTCCGTGGATGGTGGATCCTGTTAGTCTGGATCTGTACAGGGATCGAGTCTTCTTTCGAGCAGTGTAAATCCCCTTGTACACCTCGCTCAGAGCGTAGGTGACGTCCTGAGGGCACCTGTAGGTTCTTGTTATCTCTCTCTTGATGGACGATTAGAGGGTTCACCGGCCTTGCCACTTCTACGTTGAGGCCTTTCTGTTGTTTGACTTTTTCCTGTACTAGCCTCAGGTCCTCTTTGGTGTGGCAGCTCAACACAACTTTTTTGTTGCGTGCCTTGCGCACCCTGTCCACCTTAGCTCCGGTCTTTCTTGCGTCGATGGCCGTCACTATTCTCTTGATGATAGTGTCGCTGGTGTTGGTCGGATCACTCGACGACACTATCAGAGTGTGGTTTGGTCTTGGCTTCGGCTTTTCTGGTGTCGCTGCCACTGTGGCAAATGTCGTAGTTCCTGGTTTCCTCCCGCTCTTCTGGTTCCTCCCCTCCGCGGCGTCTATTTCGTCCTGGATGGATTGGACGATTTGCGCAGGTTTCTCTAGCCTTTCTTTGATACTTTTTATATCGCTGGTGACCATTTCCAGGGTTCCAGCCAGCGGGAGGAGGTTCTCCTTTAGTTCTTTGTCGCCCAGAGTTGGGGCGGCTTGTGGTGGTGTCGTCGGTTTATCTTGTATTTCCTTTATCATCGTCTTTATCTCTAGGAGTTCTTTGGGAGTCTTTGGGACGGGTGGTGATGTTGGGGGTTTCCCTAGATGCTCAAGGGTCTTACCACTCGCGTCCTGAATTCGCTGCAGCTGGTCATGCAGCTTATGATTCTCCCTGCGGAACTCGTCTATTTGGTTGGACAGTGTCTTTATTGTTTCCTTTAGTGTTTTGTGTTCTTTCATTAATTGTGTATATTCCTCCGTTCTCTCTGTTGTGGGTCTAGGTTGAAGGAGCTGTTCCATACTCTGGTTAGTTGGTCTACAGAGGTTTTCATTTCCTTTATCTGGCGATGCGGCTCCATTGTTTCGTACCCTAACCATTTCCGGACCTCCTTAATCTCGGTTAGGGTATCCGAAATTCTGCTTACGGCCTCTTGTGTTTTTCCGTAGATTCTTTCGGTTAGGGCCGCAATCGCTTTATTGTGGGCCCTTTCTATGTTGACGATCTCTCTGGCGTGTTTTGCTCGTTCTGTCTCTAAGTTACACTTATGTCTAGCTCTCGAGTCCGACAGAGCCAGCACTATCTCGTAGAGGGACTGTAGACTCTCTGCGGCCGTTTGCTTGTAGTCCCTTTTCATGTTTAGAGACAGTTCGAGGGCCTCTTTTCCCGCTTGGAGTAGGTCGTTGGCTTGTTTGGTTGCCAGGTCCATCTCTACTCCAGTCCTTCTAGCTGATGTTACTAGAAGGCTTTTTCGTCCTTGGGTGATACTGGACATAGGTGACATCGATAGCCTGGTGTCTTCATCGATGTCAGCGCTTTGCGGGAGGCTCTGTTTTGCGTGGGGTGCGTGTTTTGGGGTGGTAATGAAACGGGGGGTGTGGGTACTTGTGTGATAGAGATGTTTTCAGGGTTTATTGTGGGGGAGGTTTTAGGGGGGGGGGGGGGGGGGGTTGGGGTGGAGTTAGCGAAGGGTGGGTTGGTGGGGTGTTTAGGGGTGTGGGGAGTGCTCGATTTCCTGAATGGAATGAGCCCTCGCACGATGTGTTTGGGATCTTGGGGAGGGATAAGCTATGGGCCTACCTATTTGCCGAGGGTTTGTTGGGGTTTTCTCGTCTGCAGGATTCCTCGGTCCGGCGCTGAGGTCCCCGGTCCGGCTTCGGAGTCTTCACGTTGGGCCTTTTGAGGTTGTTTTCGTGTAGCGTGTGCTCCGACCGCGTGGTTGCCACGCGGTTTTGGAGGTTATATTGTTAAACTGCGCGCCCTCGTAGAGTCTTTATCCGTGGTCGGATTTTGACGAACGGGGTGTCGTTGCGTTCGTTTTCTCGGCGCGCAGTGGAACACACTAATAGTTGTTAGGGCACGAAAACACACTCACAGCTATTCTTCGGTGAAGTTGAGGCCCTGTACCTCGGTCTCCTGGAGTGCTGGTGGTCTGCAAACGATAATCCTGGTGAATCAGACAACGGGAAGTCCGATAAAACACTCGTTGCGCGTATGGCTCGAAAATTCGATTTTTTATGAATTTTTAACGTGGAGCCTATGTTGTTTGTATGGTAGTATTGAGTGTACTCGCCGTTTTCAGGTGCCGAGGGTGGTGTTAGTCCGGTCGATTCGTCCTATGCGAGTTATCGTCACTAGCAACTTGACTCTATCACACGTGTTTTAGTCGCCTCTTACGACACCCCCAATACCAGGGTGATCCTATTCTAAGCCGGGATCACATAGGTAAAATCTGGAAGTAAATTATAAATGATCCTTGGTATTTATTTGCTCATGCCAAATACTTATTGCATAATACAGAACAGCAAAAAATACTGCGACTAAAATATATATCTGACCAAATGGTGTGACTAAGGAAGCGACTTCGTTGCATGGACCAAATGGTTCATGAAGGCCTACTGACCGCTCTTTCTCTGGATCAAAGAACACAACAAACACCCAGTATGTAATATAATGAGCCACCAATTGCAGAATTAATATGTAGTCTGATGACGTTAATCTGAAACAATACATTTAATTATTTACTCATGTTCTTTGTAAAAACCAAACAAATATAATTTGTAAACCCTGTGTCCCTTTGCGACATTGCACTCTTTTAGTTAGCCTTCACTACCTCGGTGACCAAAGCGCCCACCGATCGGCTGATAAAATTGCCGATTACATCACCGTCCAAGTCGGATTCAGTGACGTATGTACAAAATTCCAGTATTTCTTCATCGTTTCATTATTACTGAGTCATAATCTCGGGGCTGCTATTGATTTGCTTATGGATTTTTCAGTGTATAGTCTAAATTTTGGATAGCGCGTTCAATTTCAGCATCACTACTTTCGCACAAGGACGGGATGCGCAAGCGCTTATAAGTTAATCGGTGGGATAGTAAAATTTCTTTAGCACCGTCAGAGCTTAGGTTATTCGCTATAAGCAAAATATTAGCTAGTACTACCCTGTTATAGTATCTTGCAAATTAATTATGAGTTAAAAAATCTATTGTCGCTGGCAAAATGTTTAGCCGAACAGTATAAGCATAAAGAAGAATCTATGCTAATAATCTAGGCTTAGATCGGCACTGAGCTTTAATGTGATCAAATCGTCAACAGTTCATAAATTGGATAGTGAGAAGGAAACTTATAAATTTCTACACGTAAGGTTGAGTGGTAGCTCAAGACTCTCTCTTGCAACATTTGTCCACGGAAAGTCATTACAACGTATGTATAGGAACCCAAGTAATAACTCTCTCACTAACATTCTTACATAACAGCTCCACAACCAGAAGGACGATCTAGAGATTCCACAAGTTCCTCCCTCTGTTCTCTACTTTGTTAAGGCTAAAAATGGGTTACTAATAAAGTTGTTGGCTGCTTGTAGTAAAGCAAACTACACAAATATATTGTTTCTTCCTATATTTTTTACATCATCATTGACAACTGATTCAATTTTATTGTGGTGTATAAATTGACCGAATTTAATCGCCCGTATAGTTTCTGAGTAGATCTTGAATTTCCCGAGAAACATTAACAGTGAAGGAACTTTTGTCATCATTTGAAAAGAATTTAGGTCTATTGGTGGAAGGGTTGTTATTATCATTTTGGATTGAAAGAGTTTTTTTTTGTCGTTTTCGCGAATTAACCGTTGATAAAATATACGAAATTGTTGTACCCCCGGGGTCAGATGTATCAGCAGGACGGTCTATGGCGGCGTCCTAATTAAGAGCGATCGTACGATGGCGCGATGCGTTTTTCATCTCACGATAAAAGCGGTCGAGTGATGACTCTAACAGGTGTCCTAATAGATAGCGCGATGTCCATTATGTGATGCCATTGCTCGATGACTGGCGAAAGAATCATATTCAACATTAAATAATTCGTAGAACTGTTGTGTTTGTGGTGTCATGTGGTGGTGCCATGGATGGATGTAAAGATGCCTGCACAGGTGAAGGTATGATTGACATTGACATAGTAGATGAAGAGTTTGCAGGGGGTGATGAACGCCATAATCTAAGAACCTAACCGCCCTCGGTTACACCCCCCCTGGTGATGGCTAGAAAAATTTCGTCTGCTATTGTATTCTGTAATTTACTTTTTAATCTGATATCTTGTACTGGATTCATTTATTTAAAATATGGAACTAATATTTTAAAAATAGTAAATCTTCATCCAATACTTCCTTTTTTTCCTTAAACGCTTTAATTGTATCTTTTTCGATTTGGATTATTTGACGCTGATATTCGGTTAAAGATTGATTTTCTTTGCGTTTTCTTTTCTAGGATCGAGATTATAATCCACTATCTAAAGCTTCCATTGACAAAGCGCCCGTGCTCTTAGTAATTGTACTGCGCGTACTAGTAGATAGTCCACTATTACCCTATTAGAGATTGAGTAATCTCTTCATAAGGCAACTGAAGATTCTGCTCTGATCTTCAAGTGAATGGTAGGCTGGGATCACTATCATTATTTCCAGTTTCTTAATGAATGCCTTCGGTCGAGGCATTCAATGCCTTCATACATACTTTAAAAACATCATATGTTGGTAATAGGTCCACTTTATCGAGTAATATTGTTCATTTGGGCTTGCTGGATCCCCAGAGCGAGGCTTACGAATATTTTCAAATCTTTTAGAAAGACGTCCTTTAAGTGTCGCCACCTAGTTTCAGCGTCCTTTTCTGTAATAAATAACAATAAATTTCAATTCAGCGTGTTATTATTAACAGGTACATAAAAACAGAACCGTGGATAAACCGTAAAAACTAACCATAAAACACAACCGCCCTTCCAACTGAGCTGAAATTCTTCACTTGATGCACATCATGTTCGAAAGCATCAATGTTCAGCAGGCATGAAATCTCCAGGGTTTAAGAGCACTGGGGATCCGCTATCTGGTGTTGACCATCAACACGGCGGCGGAGTCCAGCATGCTGTGGTTGGTTCCAACTTGCAAGTAAATGGGCACAATACCTTGCAATTGATAAAGGATCTGATCTTGATTTTTAATTTTATTTTTAATGTTTTGCCATGAAACATACTTTTTTAAACTTGGAATAGTTTCTAACATAATTCTTAAATGACTCTTTGTAGTTAAATGTTTTTTCACTATAAAGTTCATATAATCTACTCTACTCTTATATATTCAACTTTCTCTTATATATTCAACTTTCTCTTATATATTCAACTCAATCTACTCTTATATATTGCCACAGTCGCCCGATCATTAAATCACTAGAAACTCCTGGAATTGACTGTTTTAGAAATAAAAATAGCATTGAACTCATTTTAATAACATTAAAAAAAAACAACTCACATCTCACAATATCTTTTCGTTCTTTAAACTTATAAAATTTTTCTAAAATTATTAAAGAGCCTCCGCGAATGGCTTTTTCTCTGTTGAACATACTAACTACTTGGTGATTATTAAAATTAAAAATGGCCTCGAAGTTTCGAAGCCAGTGCTCTGTAATACAAAGAACATGAATATTATTGCATTTAAGGAATAATTCAATTTCTAACTCTTTGTTAAGCATGCCTTGTATATTTTGGTGTACCAAGTTTGTATCACTATCATAATTTTTTTTTACATTATGTTTTCTCTGATATTTATCATCACATATTAAACTGCTAGAGACTGCTTCTATTGTCTTATTATTTAATTTAAATTTTTTGGAACGGATTCCAAACTACAATTCAAATTATGCTGTTCAATAGAAACAGCAGTCTTTGTAGCCAAAGTATTGGCTAAGTTAAAATGTAAATAATATGAGAGCATACTTGCTATCTGTCTTTTAAAAAAATAAGATAGGTGTAGCCTATCACATGTCAAATTATTCATTTTATAATTCATTATATTATTAATGTCAATTAAATTGAATTTGTTATAATAATCATTTAATGTCACATAGTTACTATTTATTAATATATGTAACATATTATTTAAATTATATCTAAGGTCATTTTCTTGTGGCAACTTCTTTAAGTATGGAAATGTGAACATAACATTTTTTTAACATTTAATTTCATTAAGAGACTGATATTCTTGAAGAGATTTTTTATTCACATTTCCCCTTACCCAGTCCAAATAAATAAAATAGTATTAGGACAATGAGTATTACTAACAACTTTATTCATTATCTGGGAGTAAGTAGCTCCAGGCATACAATAATTGAATACTGAGTGTTCCTTACAAATGTTGTTTAAAATCACACCCATATTTTTCCCCAAGTTGTCACTATATATTTTGACTTTATATTGTATCGGTGTGGGTATGGGTTGTAACTTTTCCCTAACAAAGCCGTCCTGAGCTCCAACAGCCGGAGACGGAGAAGATATTTCTGACATCTGCCCTGGAGCGCTTGGTGCATGCGCTTGACACCCACAGTCATGCAGGGTGAGTCATATTGAACTTTCCGATTTCAATAAGGTGTGTATTAAAAACAAAGCGACATGCAGTAAAAATTATTTTATTGTTTGAAAGCACATAACATGCAGTTTTAATTTAGTTGGTTTTAAAAATGATATCCTGTAAATGTCTACCTCCATTGACCACACACTGCTGAAGCCTTTCCCGGAAGTTGTCCATTACTCGTCGAGTCATATTCAGCGGAAATAGCATTGATTTCTTCCGTGATTGCAGCCTTCAGTTCATCGATGGTTCGGGGACGATGCGTGTACACCTTTTCCTTCAGGTAACCCCAGAGAAAGAAATCGCAGGGGGTTAAATCAGGTGATCTCGGCGGCCACCCAACGTCACCTCGCAAAGAAATGAGATGACCGGGAAACATTTGTCGCAGGATTTCCATTGAACGCCTGGATGTATGGGCTGTAGCACCATCTTGTTGGAACCAGATGTTATCGTTGTCATGATTCTGCGTTAATTCCTCCAATTTCGGTTTCAGAAAATTTCAAGCATGTCGCAATACCGAGCAGAGGTAACTGTGACGACTTGACCATCTTCTTCAAAAAATAGGGACCCCACACACCAAACTCTGCAATAGCGCACCACACTGTCACTCGAGGGCTGTGAAGTGGTCGTTCGTGTAGGTTTCGTGGGTTATTCTCAGCCCAGTATCGAAAATTCTGTTTGTTGACAGTTCCGGCGAGGTGAAAATGTGCCTCATCACTGAAGATCAAAACAGCAGTGCGGGGGATCTGCTGAATGTCGCGGCATAAATTTGTTCGTGTGTCTAAGTCTCTAACTGTTAATTCTTGCACTACCTGAATCTTGTATAGGTGAAATTTAAGGTCTCTATGCAGTATTCTGCGGACACTACTGAAAGATAATCCTAGTGAAGCGGCATGTTTCCGAACAGAACGCCGAGGGGATTGTTGAATTGAAGCCCGCACTCTATCCACGTTTTCCGCTGACGTTGACGTCCTAATTCGGCCTTGTGGTCTTGTTTTTAATGCTGATGATGTTGCTCTAAAATTTGATACCCAATTTCTGATTGTTGGTCCAGTGGGAATGGGATCACGTCGACCAATAGCAAAATGTAAACGGAACGCACGCTGTGTTGTGATCACGGAGCCGCCATTTTTAATAAACTCTTCAACTACGAACCCACGATGTTGTCCCGACCAAGCCATTGCTCACACTAAAACTGCATGTCATGGCGCGTCTAATGACACCATCCCCACCCTTCTACTCCTTCCCTTCTTCGTGCAACGTCCTTCCAAAACCGGAAAGTTCAATATGACTCACCCTGTAGTTTTTAGTGAGAGATTCAAAACGCTCTGAATTATGCTTACAAAATTTCAGAAGCTTATCCATAGCAGATATGTGCTCTGAAATTTCTCTCTGAGCATATTCATATTTATCAGAAATACATTTTAACTTTTTACTTAACACTCCGATACTCGCGCCGTATCTGAGAGATACAAAGTAACTTATTTTATTATCACTACATTGCTCGCCCCCTCAAACCTACAAAAGTTATCGCACTGTATCTGCGAGATACATGTTTCAAAAGTTATTGACCTTTGTCTTGTAACAAAAATGTAAAAAAGGTAGATCAATAATAACAGGGTTTACATAATAAAAATAATATTTATTTACAAATATCAGTCATAATAAAATATTTGCACATAACAAAATTAAGAAATTGATAAAATGAAAAATTGATGTCCAAAGTTAGATAACGTAATAGTAATTATTATTTATTTTTTAAAATCATTTAGATAAAAGATCATTTTTGCAGTCATTCTGGCAGACAAATGCACTGTGAGACAGGCATAGATATTTCCCACAAGACTGGCAACAATACTTTGTCAGTCTCGTTTTTTTTTCTCTTTGGCAAGGGGTGCAACGCTTCCTTTTTTGACTCGTGTTCGTTGAGTCATCATTCGTCTTGTCAACATTAGATGTATCCACAAATTTTACTATTTCTTTTATGCGGTTACTCATCAACAATGGTAAACAGGTGAGTGTAGTCCGTCGTTGGAGGAACTCCTCTAATAACTCCCGTCCAAGACGCCTCAGAAAAAGACGGCGCGGAAGAGTTTCGTTCTCATTTCCCAAGTAAATTACTTGTGAATTGATTCCTGCTATATTTAATAATGAGAAGAACACCACCATAGGCCACCTCCTAGTGTTTCTTGAAACATTATATGCAGAACACATTTTATCCACAACATCAACTCCTGCTTTTGTGTGGTTATACATAGAAATTAATTCAGGTTTTTTCTTGTCCCCTGTTTCCTCATCAATTTCACCTGAAAAATGCATACTTGAAATCACTAGTACATTTTTTTTATTGTTTTTGTTTTGAGGAACGTATGATACAATTGTTCCCTCTTTGCGAAAAGCGAACATGCTTGAAAAAACCGTCCTTGTTTTTATATTTTTTAATTCCATAGGGATTTGCCACTTATTTTTTTTTAATGTTCCCAAATACGATATTCTATAGTTTTCAGAAAGGTTCTTCAAAAGAGAAACATCACTGAACCAGTTATCCGCAGTTACGTTGCGGCCTGAATTCTTGATAGGTTTCACCATGCGATAAACTACATCTATACTTTTATTACTCACTTCAAAAGGACCCTCTGGCTGCTTCCCTGCATATACTTCCAAATTGTATGTGTAATACATTTTTGCATCCACTAAAGCAAAAATTTTAATTCCGTACTTCGCCGGCTTTGAAGGGATGTACTGTATAAATGGGCATCTTCCCCTGAAGGCTTCTAATTTTTCGTCTAAGGTCATGTACTCACTAGGTGAATAGCATAGCTGACAGTTTGACACAAAATGGCCAAAAAACTCCCTAATGGGTGCTAATCTATCTGTGACTCTTCTTTCTAACCGGGTATTCCGATCGTCAAATCTCAAAGACTGAAAAATAAATCTGAATCTTTTCAAGCTCATAGAAAGTCTGAATATTTCGATCCCAAATCCATCAGTGTCCCATAGATCTTCTAGATTTAGTCTTCCCGCTTTATATGTTCCAGCTATGTACAAAAGACCAAGGAAAGCTTTCAATTCTGCTAAATCTATGAGTGAAGCATCCCTTTCTCGAGAGTATCGTGGTTGTATAGTTTCAATGTACTGGTTCGTGAACCTAACTATAGATTGCAACATATTTTCATCTATTAGTTTGCTCCATGTCTCGGAAACTCCTGTAATGTTTTTTGCTGGTCCAATTACTCCTGGTAATCTCGTAAGGAGATTTTGTTTAGCCGTTCTTCTTCCTGAGGAATATGGAGTTGTTCTCCATTCCATTGACTCTATTATCTTTCTTCCCTTTTTCCTGGTACATAAATAACTATCGCTTTTACCTTGTTCATCATCATCCAAACTATCTTCTGAATCGCTCTGATCTGTGTCAGAGTCATCCTCTCTAACTTCTATCTCTTCTTCATCCAGCGTATCTTCATCTTCCCCTTCAATTTCACAATTCTCTCTGTTGCCAATGGCAAAAGTGTTATCCGCATTGGTGTGTTCATTCGATAACAAATCTTCACCATCAAACAATAATTTATGAACTTCAGCCAAGTCTTCTTTATTCATAATATTAAAAATCTTATTATCGGGGTTCATTTTCAATCTGAAAATAAAGTAAAAGAAAAGGGTATTACAATTATCCGAGGAAATCGTGCAGTCAATGGTAGGGATTACAGCCTGACAAAAGTGCTCGCGTTATATCTGTGAGATACAAAGAGGCTTTACTAGCTACAAACTTTACTATTACCAGACTAAAAGTAGTTATTCAGTAATTATTAGTAATACAAAGCTATTGTAAGGAAATAATCATTATTAAATAAGAGAATAAAAAACTTACAAATCTAGTCACGTTGTATCTCTCAGATACAATTTTGCTGTGGAGCGGAAGCGGCTGTCAGTACGGCAAATTGATTGAAACTGCTATTTCATGTTCCCTGGAGTGGGAGGGTAGAGGCCGGCGTAAGACTCCAACTACTACCGCCTTCTAGCTGTTAATATAAAAATCTCCAACTGTAGAGAACCTCAGCTTCGTAGCAATTTAATATTATTCATCTTTTTGGTACATTCATATAGCTAGCTTATTTTTTGTTTCAGTTCTCTCTATTGCTATCTTGGTGTATTTTTTACAAATATTTTTAGTTTTCAGTATGCGCTGTGTCTTTTTAATAAATTTATTTATTTGAATATATTTTTTCAACTTGTTCTTAGAAAGAACTGGCTTGGAAGTCACAGTGTCATCACCAGTCAGGTCTATTGTTTGATATGTCATTTTTGTAGGTGATGACAGGTGAAACCAGAGAAGGTGCATTCCCAACCAGTTCTTCAAAGAGGCTCTGGGTTTGAGAGGCTTTCTGTTTCAAGTTACTATTTTCTAATTCTAATATATATTGATGGGCCTCATGCAGTTGTGTTTTTAAATCAATGGTGAGCTGGAGAGCTCCCTCATATTCATCCCTGCACTGGTCAAACCCATTTACCACTTTCTGCAAATTATCATTTTATTCTAATAGATTTGTGTAGTCTAAGTGTAGTTTTGACAGCTCATTTTTGAGATCTTTATTTTAGTTGATAATTTGCAGAATTTCTCTTTCGTTGTCATCCCTTTCTCTCAGTAATTGCTCGCACTGCATCTTAAATGACTTTAGCTCCTGGAGCGTCAGCTGGAGCTTATCCTCCGCCTGGCGCGCCTTGGTACCGCGGGTCATCATATTATATTATTATTTATACAATAGTATACTTATTAATATCAGATTAGAGCAGTACGAGCTGATTTTGTTAGATATAAACTGGTAATAGTTTTTGAGAGGAAAGGAAATGCAATAAAGGTTTAAAACAATTATTATTTTGAAATTTAGTTCGTTACCTGCGCAGTGACAGTTGGCGAACAAACACAGCAAACAACACTTTATAAAGTTTTATAACACTATTATATGCAGAATATGATAATTACTGCACAAATGTCTATCTCACTATAACTTTTACACAAATTACACCAAGTTTAACAATAAAAAATAATTAAATTCAATTAATTTTTATGGGAGAAGTTTTAAAGACGTTTACACCTCACTGTTGCCACAAGAAGTCTAAAATAACGTATATTCACCGCTGTTATGTGCTTCTTATTTTAAAATTGATACGAGTATTAAAAATACAATTGCGTATTCTTATAAGCTAATATTTTTAACTTTTGGAAATTTTCTACTTAGTGTACATAATGGTGACCAAAAATGAAATATCTCCTTATATTACTTAAAAATATACGATATTGAACCAAGCCACTTCAGCTGTGTCACTATTACCGTTTGTCATTAATGTAGACCAGATCTCGTAATTCTAATTTTCTTTTTCAGAATCTGATAGATCAGAACTGTCCGAGGTCGAGTCTACATTAATGACAAAATATGTAGAGACACCGGTGGTAGCTTGGTCCAATATTCCATCCAATGCCATCATTTTTTCCTCTTCTTTTATAACATGGCTGATACAGTTCTGCCACTCGTTGGCGCCTATATTATTAATACTTTCTTCCAGTAATGCCTTAACCTCCCTTAATTTAAGTCTTATTATTTCTGGCAACATAAGATTTCATTTGCGCCCATATCAACTCAATTGGGTTTAGTTCACAATGGTAGGGAGGTAATCGGCATACTGTAATATTTTTAGATTTAGCTATTTCGTCAAAATATTTTGTTATATATTTATCTTTATCTATTTTGGCTAGCAGTTCCGCTTTGATTTCATGTTCTTCAAAAAAAGATCTCTCTACTTGCTAGCCAATTTTGGATGTCGCCTTTATGCCAACTCATATTCGGCAAATTTTCGACCCTACGTGAATGATAGGGTGCATTATCCAATACTCTAAAATCGTCTTGAACCTGAGAAACATATTTTATTTTATATTTTTTTTATTTATAATAATATAATGAATGAATACATCATGTATCCTTAAACTAAAGATAGAATTGGATCGGATTAATTAAAACTTAAACATACAAATATATCATTTATGGTAGATTAACTAGATTACGATATAAAATTATTTGTTTTTTTAATAGTTAACTCACCAATTTTCAAAATTATAAGAATCCATTTCTCCGCGGTAATCACCATCAGCTTTTTTGGCTTCAAATATCCATAAAGCGTCTCGTAAGAAGCCTTCATTACTGCCAATGTGGGATATAATTAATCTTCTAATATCAAGATGTTCTGTTTGAGTGTCAGCTGTATCATCAGGGAAAAAGGTATTTAGTAAGAGGTTAACTGTGTCAAGGCTTGATTTTGTATAAGTTCCATTACATGATAATGTTGAAGGAGGGTTATATTTATTGGTGGATTTTAAAAGTCTATTTGTCACCGCCCACACATCTTCTTTGCCCTGCCGTCCGAAGAATTCTCTAAAGCTTTCTTTACAAGCTGTGCTTATTGCATTGGCGTATTTAATTTTTAATTCTGTTCTCTCTTTTAGGGCATTAGTAATAGATTTTTTGCTTTTTATGACATCTTTTATTCTGTGATGCATATGTATTACCTGTTTTTTAAGTGATTGTAACTCTTCATTCCACCAAACAATCCGGTGTTCACTACGCTTTTTACTTGTGAAAGTTTTGTCGCATGTACTTTGTATTGCTGATGTAAATATATTTATAAAATTGTCTATCGTTTCTGACGTAGCATTGGTAAGGTTAATATATAAAATGTTTGTATTCTCGAGGTGTACTAAAATTGAGCCAGTCCGCCTTATCTGTATTATATCTAAAAGTGGATTTGCTACTATTTTTATTAAATTTATTGACGTTAAATGTGAAATTAAATGAAATGGCGTCATGATCTGACGATGGGCATGCAGATGAGTCGACTTTCCAATTAGTTATTTTAGTTAAAGTTTCTATTGAAGTTACCGTTAAATCTACTATGGATTGTCTTTTTCGTCCATGCGTTACAGTTGCAAATGTAGGACTGTCTACTACATTGCAAATGTAACAACGTTAAATATTTCAACGCCTCTTTTATTGTTTCTAAGGCTTCCCCAAGAGGTGTGCCACCCGTTGAAGTCACCGCCCATTATTATCGACTCATCTTTAAAAATTTTGAATAGGTTTTCTAATTTTGGAACTGTTGTCGAGGTCTTGGTCTGGCTCAATGTAAGCACTAACTAAAATTAATTTGCGTCCCCGTATTCCCAGCTGCACTACACTGATGTTAGATGTAGAGTACTGCTTTAAAAAAGCGGTGCTCCTAGTCCTTGTTTTACAATAACACAAGATTTGAATCTATATCATCATCATCATCATATTATTATCAGCGTATACAAACTCATCGGAATATATTTTGATAGAGGTTCTTTTTGGCACTCTCAAAGTTCTACTTGGCGTCGTTTATAGTCCTACCTTACACATGAACTACTTTGATAATTTTGAGACTTTACTAGAAAAATATGTTCCAGGAGCCGACCACACTATAATAATTGGTGACTTCAACACATGCCTCATAAAGAAAGATTCTCGTGCGAATCGTCTAAACACTATTATCGATAGCTCCAACCTTCACATCCTTTCGACCAATCCAACTCACCTATTCCCTGGCTGTGCGCCGTCTCTTCTTATGATTGTCTCATCAATTGAGCGTGTTGCTACCTTTGGGCAAGTATCACCGGATGCCTTTTCGTATGATCTCATCTACTTTCGTTCAAACTACGTCCACCCAAATGTGAGCTCGGCCTTGCGCCATTCGCACCACGAATCTTCTCCCGGAGGGCAATACTCATGCTGAAGATTATCATCAGTTGAGCTTTTGTCAATAATTTTAGGCTTTCCTCATATTTTCCACGGAATTGGAATTTCGACGAACTGCCAAGCCATAGTATTCGGAGAGATTTGTCAATAATTTTAAAGTCAATTGCGCTCTTTTCGGTTCGACAGCAGTTTTTTTTGTTTGATTTTTGTTAGTTTTCGAAGTACTCGAACGAGATCCTTTTTTTTCGATTCACTCTCCATTGCTTCGTCTTTGATTTGCTTTTTGGCCTTTTTTAGTTGAACTAATCTTTTTCTTGCTTCGTTTCCCCTTTTATATACTCGCTTTTTACGTGCAAAACGCATTCCTTTTTTTTACCGTCAAATCGTCACCGCACGGCTTGGCTTCTAATAACATCTTGAATGTTTTTGTATCGCCGTTTCCTATATAGAAACCGTATTTCGCGTTGTGCAATTCTTCTGATCTCTTGAATATTTCGATTATACCGTCGACTTCCATTTTTCCCGCGCTGCCTTCGCGAGTGACGTTGCATTCAGATTCATGCGTCTCAAACCACGCTTCGTACTCGGGTGTTCCCTCTTGTCCTTTCCAGAATACACAAGCCTTGCAGAAGCTTGACAGCAACATCCAAAAGTTGGTTGGTATATTTTCCAATCACGGACACAATACCCATGCGCGACGTGAAACTGCGTTTCGACCACGATCCATCACCGGACACCGTCAGAATATCGCCCCAATTTTCTGCTTCCAACGTTTTTTTCTTCTCTTCGGTACCTGCTTTTTTCACGACGGCTCGTATATTGATTTCGCTGCAATCTGAAGGATTTTCACGATTCCATAATAGGTGTTATTATTGAAATTGCAGTTAAATCCATCAAAGCGAGAAAATTTCTAATGCCATTTTTGCCGATGCCGATCAATCGAATGGCGAAGCAGAAACGATCGAAGGACAAGAATCTATCTCGGCCGGATCTGGACACGAACACTGAACACAAATTTTAAAGCCCAATCCGCGAATCGATTTTTTAAAAAACTTATAGGAGAGGTTGATAGGTCTATCGGAATGCGAGTAAAACTATTAAAATTTAAACGTCGCACTAAGAAGCATTTTGAGTTTAAAATCGGTCAAAATTATTTAGTACTTTTATTTTTTTGGAAATGAATAAAAATACGTTTTTGATCAAAGAAAACATATATTTTTACAAAAACGGCTAGGCTAAAAATAATAATAAAAAAAAACTACAACATTATTGTATTCTTATAAATCTTAGTCTGATTCAACAGAGTAAGCAAGACTCGTTGATTGGTCTACTTCTGAATCCAGTTCTTCCGGCTCGAACAGCTCAATAGTTTCTCTCATGAAAGGCTGGCTTTTGCTCGGGTAAAGTTTCCGTAAACAACTTATAAATGGATCTGATGTGAGCAGCAGTCTGTTGAGGACATCTTCATTACATGCTATTCTCGAAAACTTACGGGCATAATTTTGCCGGTATGAGCGGTAGTGCTTATTACGGGCTTCCGCGGCCTTTCAGATAGTTGTCCAATGGGAAGGATGGCATGTTTTATAACAGTTGTGCCGTGCACTAGTATTTTGTGAAGAGTTGGCGTCATTGGATGCCAACCGTAAAGTTCGACATACATTTTTGCAGTGTTTTTACGAAACTCGCCAAACTTATCTGCATTTATTTTGTGGCCAGATGATATTGCTTCCAAAATCACTTTTAGTTTAATTATAAATTCTTTATTTATGCCACTGATTTCAGCAGCTAGTTCAGGATCGGCGAAGAATCTTCTAGACGTGTTGCCTGAATTGGAATTTCCGAAACCAGCTTTTGGCATATCTATTATCAGGCCAGTCTTTTCTCTATAATTCTTTTGAATTTTTTCTTTTGTTTCTTTAACCACAGCCTTTTCTTCTGCAGTTCGGGCTTGCCATTTTTGCAGAGGAAGCTTGTAAGCTAAGTGTAAAACCGTTTCGAAGAAACGGATTCTTGCATAAAGAATTGACAATCCGAACCTTAATGATTGAGGATCCTCTGCATTTAAATTTTCAAAATCATTAAAAGCTTTGGACGTTTTGCCACATATGTAACATCTCATAGTGGATGACGTGGAAGTAGCTGCGTTGCAAACTTTTGCATCAACCATAGTTGGGAGTAATGTATGTCGCACGAAAGTGGCTCTATTCTGATTATATATTTCAGTTCTTAGCAGTAGTTTTATTTGGTCTTCTACATACTTTATTTCATCATTTGTAAAATCTACTGTTTCGTGGAGAAATCGAATCCGGATTGGCCGACAAAACCGAGTAGATGATGGTGTCGGATATTGCCATAAAGTCTTCAATTTGTTTCCAATATGGGATTGTAATCTCAAGGGTACCAATGAACTTTGAAATATATCAGAGTCTGCCATGTATTGGTTTTCGGTCAATAAAATTTCTTTATTCTCCAACTCACATAACTTTTTTAAAGTGTTTTTGACAATATCGACTCCCGTGACATCCCCGAGTCCTTCTGTTAAAAAGCAAATAACAATATTATCTTAACCTGACATGATTACCTACATACACACGTAGTTTTATTATGCTCGTATTAAATAGTGAGTAACGACGAGTAAATTTATTGGATAAACATAAGTATCAAAATTGATAATTCGTACTAACCTAAAAACGACGATATCGCATGTAAATACTCTTGTTTCTTCTTGAAAGCAATGTTTCTATCCTCTTGTTTTTCTTTGTATTTACATAACATAGTATGCAACAACTTCCGAACATTACTTTTGATAGTTTTCTTCATCATAAACCCTCAAAAACGTAGTAATTGCGGAAAGTGAACAATGTAATCAAAACGAATCAATGGCGGAATAATGACGTTTGACAATTCAGCTGGTGTTGTCATATAAAAAGCTCCACAAAAAACTCATTCTCATCTTTCATTTGCCAGACTTTATAAATTTACGTATATTTTTGCAGTTTCATATGCGTAGACATCAAATTTGTCAGCATCTATGCTATTTCCACTGGAAATAACTTCCAATATGATCCTCATACGTTTGATGAGGTCTATATTATTCCCGGTTATCATAGAAGATGTCTCTGGGTCAGCAAAAAATCTTCGTGACGTGTTGCCATCATTGGTGTTTCCAAACCCCGCTTTGGGGACATCTACAAGCAGTCCTAATTCTTCTTTAAATTCTATTTGATTTTTTTCCTTATTTTCTTTAACAGACTTCTTTTCCGAAGGTGATCTCGTCTGCCATTTTTTAATTGGGAGTTTATATGCTAAATGGAGTAAAGACTCAAAAAATCAGATTCTAGCATGGAGAACAGACAGTCCAAACTGTAATGCTTCCGGTTTTATATTTTGCCCTTTATTTAACCCATTAACGCCCAAAATGAAACTGCAGTATATTTTTCTATTGTTTTTCTATTTATTAGTCCATAAGGGATAAAATATGCTATATAAGAAGATAAAATAAAAAATATATATTTACATATCAAGTTTTAGGGGTGTACTCAGCCGTGTACAATGGGCGCTTTAGGAGTTTTTTTTTTTTTTTAAATTTATTTCTTAGTAATGATAACAACATTGTTTACAGTGAAATTGTTTGAAACAAGGTCGTTCAACACATAGCGTTTTCAAACATATTTCGCAACGCCAGCGAATTCTTTGGTGACAGATTCACATCGCAATGGGTTTTCGATCCGTTCATGATTATGACCATTATTGTTCCGACCCCCTAGTGCCGCTGAGGATGACGGACGGCTCTTAGTTTTCGTTGGACGTAAATAAGTCCGTGCAATAATTCGTCTGAAAGATAACAGGTCCATGTAAGTTATCTCTTGTTTAGTTTTACTAAGCAAAACATGTAGTCGCCAAGCATTTGATATCGCCATATCTAACAAATAGGTAAATATAACCCACCACCACTTTTTTCCTTTTATGGAAATCCGATAAAGGCTGATAGACTGATCCATTTGGTCAACTCCACCCATTCCGTTGATAGAGGAAAGTCACCAAATATGGAATACCATTTTGTTTTTGGGATATAAAAAAAAAAACTTCATATAAATTAAATCAGTTTAATATTTTTACTAATCAGTCATACATTTATATGTAGTAATTAACAGCCTTTAATCAAATATATTAGTTATCAAATTAAAATCTAACACAAAAAACAAAATCACAAATGAGTAACCAAATATGGAATAGGTACCCATATATGGAATATAAGCATAAATCAACATAACAATAACAAAAATGAACATTAATATCTTTGAGATCAATTAAATGAATATAACATATTGTGATAAATGAAAGAAGTTACATAATTACTTGCAATAGTCACAGATCCAAGTATTAAACTCTGGACCAGCACAATCATAATGTGTCCAGAGCCCACACATCAAGCATTTAATCCAGCTTTCTCCACTTCTATCCATGGAAAATACAGAGTCAGGAGGTACTTGGTTCATCAACTCATCATATTCACTACCTTCACTAAACTGGATAACGTCTAGTTCCTCAGAGTCTTTTTCTTCACTATCTTCCTTATTTTTCTTCGCAGCTTTCTTCTTATTCTTTGTCTTGATTAGTTTATTTTCTTTTTCTTGTCTCTTCATATTTTTATTTTCTAAATCATTTTTGTAGGGAGAAGATGTTATGACTGCTGCTATAGCAGCTTTTCTTCCTCTGTTAGATACTTTTCTTTGTTTCTCTGGCACTGGACTTATGGCATGCGGAGACACCAAACCCAAACTGCTGCGTTTAAGCCCAGAAGTCGAAGGTGCAGGTTCAGGTTGTAAATTAGCAGTTATTTGTGGTGCAGGTATTTCTACCAGAGCTTGACCAGTTTCAGATCTTGAATCCAGCGGAGGGATATTGGTTGTACAACCGTCTATTACAGCATTTTGTTGCGCAGCAATAAAGTCCACATCACTGAAGACATTTTTATTTAAAGGCCACAATCCAGTGACTTTGAACCCGTTGGCTGCAATTTCGCCTGTTTGTACTTTCAAATAGGATTTGCCAAACAGCTCCACAATATCATATGGACTTAGAGGTCTGTTGTTGTCTCTAATCCACATGCGTATTTCCTCACTATAATATGTTTTTAAAGGCCCCATGAAAGTCTTATCTAACGGCTGCAATTTATGAGTCGTATGAGGAGGTAACGAAACTATGTCCACGTTATTTTCCCTAGCAATATCTATTACAGTAGAACTCCAATTATCCGAATTAATGGGGACCGGGACCCATTCGGATAATCAAATTATTCGGATAATCGGAGTTTTTTTAATAAAAATTGCCATTGGAGAGAAAAAAAAGCTACGTTTTGATATTGCACTATTTTTTTATTGAATTAAATGAAAGAAACATGATATTTTCACATGTTTTAAATGTAAATAAAATGTACATATGTACATACATACGTACAAGTTTAGAAATAAAAATCATTGTCTTTTAAACATCTCCGTCAATGTAAGCTGTTTTGCGTTCTTCATCCGTTTTCGGGCAGCCAGGTCACGCATTCGCTTGACGGTGAGCAGTTGCAAGTGGTCACACTCGGGCTGACGCTCCATCCAATTCAAAGCAGTCTCGAGGCCGGCAAATGCTTCACTCGCTGATGGTCCAGCGTCTACTTCAACATCAGCAGAAAGTTCTTCTTCCACTTCCACTTCAACATCTTCTCTCACACTTTCAACAATTTCATCGTCATTGAGAATTTGAAAACCAGGGTCAGACGTGTCACAAGCCATCCACTCTCCTACATCTTCAGCACTTACTTCTGTACAACCAGGAATTTTTACAATCATTTTTCTCATTTCCTCTAGTGGCAACGCATCTTCATCATCTTCATCCTCTCCATTTTCTTGTTTCTCATTTTCTTCAGATTCTTTTTTTTTGTTCTTCTCAGACGGTAGGCCTTTCAGTTTATTCCACGCACGTCTTAGCGTCACTGCCGTAACCAAACTCCAAGCTTCCGCTACCATGTAACAGCAGTCCTTTAAATTTATTTTGCTATGATTTGCCAAAACCAATTCTTCATCTTCAGCACCTTCGATCAGCAGTTTTCTCAGCAGTTGCCTTCTGTAATGGCGCTTCATTGTTTCAATAACAGACTGGTCCATGGGTTGCAGCAAACTTGTAACATTGGGAGGCAAAAACGTCGTTTTAAACTGCCCATTCTCTCTTTCCAACAGTTCTGCTGTAGGATGAGTGGTTTCGTTATCAACAATTAAAAGCACCTTACTGCCTTTTCCCACCGATTTTTGGTGCTTTTTCACTTCAGGAATAAACACTTCATCATACCATTCGGTAAACAAAGCTGCAGTCATCCAGGCCTTGGGTTGACTTTTGTAGAAGAGTGGAAGTTTTTTTACGTTTTTAAATGCTCTTGGATTTTTTGATTTTCCTATCAAAAGAAGTGGTAGTTTATGATTTCCAGTGGAGTTGGCACAGTTAAGCACTGTAACACGTTCTTTACTGACCTTATGTCCAGGGGCACTAGATTCCCTTTTAGAAGCCAAAGTGGTTTTTGGTAATGCTTTCCAAACAAGGCCAGTTTCATCGGCATTATAAAGAAACTCCGGATCATAGGATTCTGCTGCAGTTTTAAATTTTTCAATAAAATTTTCAGCAGCTGCAGAGTCTGCTGAAAGCTTCTCACCAGCCAAATCTAACTCGCGTACACTATGCCTGAATTTAAAGTTCCTTAGCCAGCCGTTACTAGCCTTAAAAGATGAATAACCAAGCTTTTCTGCTAAGATTTTGGCTTTTTCACAAAGGATTGGGCCTGAAATCGGCCTGGATTTCCCATAGAACGTTGCTGCAAAAACCATTTAAACACGGCATCTTCCAAATTTTTGTTGGTTGCTGTCTTCATTGTTTTCCTGGAGGAACTTCCATCTTCATTTTCAAGCACCGAAACAAAGTTTAAAAGTGTTGACTTACTGTTTTTAATGTCACAAATTGTTGCTTGTCCAACACCATAAATCTCAGACAACTTCTTACCCGTTACACCTTTATCGAGTTGCTCTATAATTTTCAGTTTGTCCGCTAACGATAGCACAACACGTTTTCTTTTCGAAGCCATGGTAAAAAAAAAAAAAAAAAAAACAATACAAACGTAAGCCGTAGCGAAAGAGTAGCGTCCTCGAGCAAGGTCAATAGCACACTGACTAATGTACAATCAAAACAAACAATGACAGGTGCGCCGTGACTGCAATGCGCCGGCGCCGGAACTGGAGTGGGGACTCATAGCACGTGTTGTGCATACACTGACGCCGCGGACTTTGGACAATTTTCTGATTTTTTCTGAAAGTGATTCGGATAATCGGCGATTCGGATAAAAAACTATTGTCATCAGAGATCCTCTTTCTGCTGAAGTCAGTGCAGCTACCTGGCGTTTACCTTTGTGGCCGATGATTTGTGGAATCTTACTTTGTACTATTGTGAGGCCTGATTCATCCACGTTGTAAATACGATTTGGTGGATATTTGTTTTTAGTGTAAAGCTCTTCAAGGAGGTTGAAAAAGGCTTCCACTTTTTCTATATAAAAACCAAATGCTCTGGCAAATGATGTACCAGTTGGTCTTCTTATCGAAAGTTTCTCTTTATGACGATTTAAAAATAACTTCAGCCATTTTTTTCCAGCCATACCTGATTCACCGAAGGGATTCTGCAAATTGTTTCGCCTTGCTAGCATGAACGCCATACGGCGAAGATCAGTTCTTGTTAAACCGTGAAACTTGCTCTCCATTATTAGTATGTATTCTACTAGCTGACGTTCCAGTTCGGAGCCCAAGATAGTTTTTCGTCTTAATGTAGTAGCCGCTGCCACTTCTGGAGACTTCATCTTTTTGGCAGAGACGAAATAAAGTTGTCCTAGGCACTTGAAAATGTTGTGCCGCTTTCAAATACCCCATTTTCTTTTCCCGGACGAATTTTATAGCTTGTGCCATTTTTTCTTCATCCCAGGTTTTTCGTTTGGTTGATTGTGAACCGGACATTCTAAAAACAAACATTACATATATTTTTCAAAAAAATACTAGTAAATACAGGCAATCCTCGACTTACGTCGTTACGAGGACTGCCTGTATCTATCATATAAAATATTAAGACCTAATTATGGAATATTCCATAATTAGACACCGACGACTGTCCATATTTGGATTTTTATACTAGTTCAAACTCTTCTAAATATTTTTTCAAGTCACAATATTTTAATGACAAAAGATCACAAAATGGTGAAATAAACATAATACCGATATACTAAATAATATAACACTTTTGTATACAAACATAACAGCTGATAATACTCATTTATAACTTACCTTAAAAATTTTCTGCACGATAACAAAACAAAACACGCCTGCCACACGTGAAGCGTTCGCGCAACTGACTCGATGGTGTGAGTGCGATAATTAGTAGACCGAATGAAACAGAAGATGGTCAAGTGTTGTGTTTCTATACTTATAGTCTTAGAGAAATGAAGGTATTCCATATTAGGATACTATTTCATATTTGGTGACTTTCCTCTATAGTTGACAAACATTTTAGGTATATTTACGTCAACCTTTTGCTTTCTGATGTTACACCATCGTTTGACTTTGCCCAGAGGCTCTATGTCATCAAAATTAGTTCCCATTGTAACGACATTATTGGCCTTCCAACGTACCATAGTTATCTCATTCTTTGTATCAAAACTATAATCATATTCCGCCCTAGTCTTCTTCTTCATATTTTTTACTGTAATCGGGACATTTCTTCGTCCGATTCTCTCGAACGGTTCCAGTACTTCTAAAACCTAGTCTACCCAAATCGAGCAACAATTGATGATTGGTAAAAAAATTATCGAAATATACGATATCTTAAGGAACTACAGGCATTTTAGCCAGTAAAGACACCGCGAATGTCTTTTTCTCTGCTGAACATACTAACTACTTGGTGATTGTTAAAATTAAAAATGGCCTCGCAGTTTCGAAGCAATACAAAGAACATGAATATTATTGCAATTAAGGAATAATTCAATTTCTAACTCTTTGTTCATCATGCCTTGTATATTTTGATGCACCAAGTTTGTATCACTATCATAACAAATTGCATTTTTTATTACATTATTTTTTCTCATATTATCATCACATAATAAACTGTTAGAGACTGCCTCTATTGTCTTATTAATTTAAATTTATTGGAACGGATTCCAAAGTACAATTAAAATTATGCTGCTCAATAGAAACAGCCGTCTTTGTAGCCAAAGTATTGGCTAAGTTAAAATGTAAATAATACGATAGCATACTTGCTATCTGTCTTTTATAAAAATAAGATAGGTGTAGCCTATCACATGTCAAATTATTCATTTTATAATTCATTATATTATTAATGTCAATTAAATTGAATTTGTTACAATCATCATTTAATGTCACATAGTTACTATTTATTAATATATGTAACATATTATTTAAATTGAATCTAAGGTCATTTTCTTGTGGCAACATCTTTAAGTAAGGAAATGTGAACATAATATTTTTTTTAACATTTAATTTGATTAAGTTAGAATGATATTCTTGCAAAGATTTTTTATTCACATTTCCCCTTCCCCCAGTCAAAATAATTAAAATAGTATTAGGACAATGAGTATTACTAATAACTTTATTCATTATTTGGGAGTAAGTAGCTCCAGGCATACAATGATTGAATACTGAGTGTCCCTTACACATGTTATTTAAAATGACACCCATATTTTTCCACAAAAATATTTTTTTGTAGACAGATAATAATTCCTTACCGAGAATAGAAGATCTGTTTTCTAAATTACATGGAGGGGTTGAATTTTCTAAGATAGATTTGTCTAGGGCGTATAACGAACCAACTGGCACAACGGAAGAAGGTGCACCGGCGGTACTGCCAGCTCCTGGTCCAACCTCTTGCGAGAGCGGACTATGGCAACTATGGCGCCTCGACAAGGAGTTGTTGGAGGAGGCTGCGATAGTGCAATCCTGGCTGTCCCAGCGAACAGCGGTGTCCGTAGAAAATGCCGCGAACTGGGCGCAGGGGATTATGACGCCTCTATGCCCCCCTCCAGAGGCCGTCCTCCGATATATATATATATATATATATATATATATATATATATATATATATATATATATATATATATATATATCGGACGACGGCCTCTGGAGGGGGGCATAGAGGCGTCATAATCCCCTGCGCCCAGTTCGGAAGGGAACAAAAAAAATCTATCAAATACCTATGATTTCCGTTTTCTATGGATCATTCCAAGGAACCATACCTCTATCTTGAAAATTGAGTCTGCTACTTTTTGTTTGAAATTTTTTTGTGCAATTTTGAGAACTAACTTCATGTTCACATCTCTAACTCGAAAACTATTGATCGGATCATATCGAATGGAGGCGCATTGGAAAGGTGAGCTCATTCTAATCAATTTACAAAAAAAAATCATCGACATTGATGGTACGGTTCAGAACTTATGACCATGTTTGTGAAACCTTTTGAACTATTTATTCAATTTATTTATGATTTCGATCAAAAACATTACTATCACAGCCATTTTTCAACTAACTCTAAATTTTAATTTAAAGTACAATAAAAATGAAGATTTTGAGCCAAAAAATAATGAACTCGGATGATTAGTTCATGAGGTATTGCTAAAACTTATTTTCTTCAAAAATTCAAATTAAGATATAAGATAGTATTGGAATAAAAAAATAATTAATTTTAGTTTACTAATAGAAAAAAAGTGAAATAAATTTATTTTTCTTCAAAGTCTTGTCTGCTTTCAAGTCTAGGTGTTTTCTTACGGCTCTCTAATGTCGTCGCCATAGCACCTCCTATATTATTTCCTGTAACTCGTTTAGCAGTGGCAGCCAGCAATTGAACGTGTCTTTCCGTTCCTTGTATGTGTGACGGAATTTCTGGACGGAATTTATGAATTTCTGGAACGGTGGATTTTCGTAATCTAAATATCCCTCCAAATGTTTATACGGATAATTTTGCGTAAACGGTGGTTCGAATAAAATATTATCGTCATTTAAGTCAACCATATTTGTATAGTCCGTACAAGTTACGTCCGTAAAGTTTATAATAGGTTTTTCGTAAACTCTAACTTACATTGGATCATTTAATGTTTTTAATGTTACTGGATTTGACGGTTTTGAAGACACCCCCGTCTCGCTTACTTTTTTAGTTAAAAGGCTCGATAATATATTCCATCTTTTTATACTATGCCCAAATAATTTATAACTCTGTTGCACAGTTTCAAAGCATGTTTGCATTTCTGTAACCTCTTTTACCGCATCATTAACAACCAAATTTAAATTATGAGCAGCACAATGAACATACACCGCATTTGGTTCGATATCCCTTATCAGTTTTTGAACTCCGCCATAAGTGCCTTTCATGTTATTAGCTCCATCGTACCCTTGCCCACGACACTTGTGCAGAGAAATATTTTTGTCATCAATGGATTTTATTATCTGCTTGGATATTTCTGAAGCAGTTTGATCCTTAACTTCGTGAAATCCCAAAAATGTTTCTTTAATTACGAGCGCCCTTGGAGTTCCATTCTCATCTTTCTCGATAACGCAGTAACGGTAAAGTTCACACAATTGATCTGTTTTGGCAATATCTTGAGTAGTGTGAAATATAATGGAATAAAAACGTGCGGTGACTATTTCATTTATCAGAGCTTTTTCTACTTTTTGAACCAGAACACCTATCAGCTCATTTTGTATTTTTGGACTTAAGTATTTTATCTGGCCCTTTGGTTTGCTCAACAACTCATGTAAAATAGGATCGTATTTGGCTAATAACTCCACAATACTTAAAAAAAATCCTTTTGAACTGGAAACGGCGATGTCTGATATATTTTCTCTGTGCCCGCGAAAAGCTAAATTACACGTTGAAAGCGTCAAAGTAACATCAAGAAGTCTAGTGAGTACTTGGCGCCAAAAAGATTTTTCTTTCTTAATGATGGTATTAAAAATGTTGTTCGTAATAAAATCAGTGTCCAATTTACTTCTGTTCAAGCTGCCAATGACTTTTTGGTTAACCCTGTACTTAGTACAGGGTTAACCAAACCAAACCAACCCTGTAGTCTATGTAAGTATGTTTGTGTTATTCCTACATTCAACATTACTAGAATGGGCATTGTAAGACGAGTTCCTGTTGATTTTAGTATGGAAGAATTTGCTAAATCTTTGGATTATCCATCTGGATGTGGAGAAGCTGTGAAAGCGCGAAGACTGAATAGGAAGAATGTTAGTGAGGGTGTTGTCACATGGATTCCGACTCAGTCGGTTGTGATAACATTCCGGGAACAAATGTTGCCGGAAAGGGTCTTTTCTTATCGCTCCTCTCTCTGTGTAGAATCCTATAATTTTCCAACCATCCAATGCTTAAATTGTTGTCGCTTTGAACACATAAAAGCACAGTGCAGATCTGGTCCCAGATGTTACAGGTGTTCTTAATCTCATGCTGGAGACTCGTGTAAAGTTATTGAGGAAAATTCCTCTTGCCTTTATTGTTCGGCTAAACATTTTGCCACAGATAAAGGTTGTCCAGAGTTTGCGAGACAACAGTCATTCGAGTAGCTTTTGCCAAAGGAGAGTATTTGGTTGGTGTTTTTCTAGATATAGCTTCCGCATATGATAGTGTTCTTCTTCCCATTCTCAGGCAGAAAATGCAATATCTGAGTATTCCTCCGAGGTTGACTCATTACATATGCAGCCTGTTCACCGGCAGGACTATTTCTGTTAAACATCCGCTTCTTACTTTACCCCCTAGACTTGTCTGGAAGGGTATTCCTCAGGGCTCAGTCCTCTGCTATATAATATCTATACGTATGACCTCGAATCGTCTGTAAGTAGCTTTTGTAACATTCTCCAATATGCTGATGACATTGTCCTCTATTATATAGCTCAAAATTCATTCCTCTCAAGACTACGCAATATTAAAAATGGCAAGTTAGCCCTTGCTGCATATTTATTAACACTAAGAACTGGCGACAGTGATGATAGAATATCAGTATTGCTTAATGTACCTAGATCTACACTAACTGGACTTATTAGCAATGCCCGACAAATTATTAGTGAAGATTTTGTCCCACAGCATTTAGGAATAAATCATGTAACTAGAGCACAAATAGCTGCAAGAGATCTAACAATTTCTAATGGATTGTTTGGAGGTGAAGGCAGACCTATTATTATAATGGATGGCACATACTTGTACATTCAAAAAAGTTCAAATTATATGTATCAAAAAGACACATACTCCCTACACAAATATAGGAACCTAATGAAACCTTTCATCATAGTATGTACTGATGGATATTATTATAATGGATGGCACATACTTGGATCATTGATGTATTGGGCCCCTATCCAGCCACAACATCTGATGCCAGTATAATTATAAAAGAGTTTAATGAAGAAACAAAGCCATTAAGGCAATATTTTCAAACAGGGGATGTTTTTATTCTGGATAGGGGTTTTAGAGATTGTGTACCATTATTAGAAAGTCTGAATTATCGTGTTTTAACACCTGCATCTCGAGAGGGAGGTGAAAAGCAATTATCAACGCTCGCAGCTAACCGATCAAGAACAGTGACAATCTGTCGCTGGGTAGTAGAAGCTCTCAATGGCTTATTTAAACAATATTTTAAATTGCTCAGACATGAGTTTTGTAATAAAACCTCCTCACATGCCATGACAGATTTCAAGGTAGCTGCAGCATTGATTAATAGATTTCACCATAGAATTAGGGACAGAGAGGATGCAGAGCTAATTCTTAATATTGTCAATACTAATCTATATAGAAACAATGAACTTGCAGACTTTATAACTGAAAATAATTTAAATAGAAGGCGTACACAATTTCAAAATATAAATGTAAATATTCATGATATTTCTTTTCCGAGATTAGAATATGAAGAATTGATATTGTTTGCATGTGGTACTTACCAATTAAAGCAAGCCCGGTCATACTATGGTGAGCATATTAGAGGAGATGGGTCCTATAGTATAGAAGTGTGCAGGGAAGGAAGCAGCAACCTACTGGAAGGACTCTCTTCGGCTGAAAATGGTCATAGATTATTACGAGCCGAAATTAAAAGCAGGCATATCAGCCGAAAAGTATATTATATTTATATTATATATGATACTAATAATATGATAAGTAGGGAATTGATAAACAATATACTTGTAATTGTATTGTAGGCCGAAGGACAGTAGGTTGCTGCGCACATGTTATGACAATAGTTTGGTATTTAAGCTGGGCACGGTATCAAAATAATTCAAATTCAAAATATCTTTATTCAAATAGACTTTTAAAAGCACTTTTGAATCGTCAAATTTACATAAAGCTACCACCGACTCGGAAGGCAGTTCTGCTGAGAAGAGCCGGCCAGAAACTCAACAGTTGCTCTTTTCAAATATATAAATTACAATTTTATTATTTGATACAATGGTAGCTAACCGGCATTGGACTTATTCAGATTAATCCCACGCATTTTTATCCTTTAAATACTCTTCTACAGAGTAATAAGCTTTACTTATTAAAGTATTTTTTACAAAGATTTTGAATTTCTCTAGTGGTAAATCTAAAACAAGCTGTGGAATTTTATTATATATGCGTATACTCCGACCCATAAAAGATTTATTTACCTTCTGGAGACGATAACGTGGCGTTACAAGTTTATTTTTATTTCTTGTTCCTATAGTATGTATGTCACTGTTTTTAGCAAAGCACAGAACATGTTGTCGGATAGATAAAATATTATAGTATATATACTGTGAGGCGACTGTAAGTATACCTATGTCTTTAAAAACATCTCGCAAAGAATCTCTGGCTCTTATATTATAAATGGATCTTACGGCTCTTTTTTGAAGAATAAGTATTGAATTAATTTCTGCAGCACTTCCCCATAATAGCATTCCATAAGATAAAATGCTATGAAAATAACTAAAATAAACAAGGCGGGCAGTGTCAATGTCTGTCATTTGTCTTACTTTTTTAATCGCGAACGCGGCAGAGCTGAGTTTATCTGCAAGTGTTTTAAGGTGAGAGTTCCACTGGAGTTTACGATCAATATTTATGCCTAAGAAAACTGTTTCCTCTGCCATGGGGAGTTTTTCCCCTTTAATTGTTAAATTAAAATCTCGCCTTCTAACATTGGGCAGAGTAAATTCGAGACATTTAGTTTTTTTGGCATTTAACATAAGATTATTAACGTCAAACCAACGAAGAATTTGCGACAGTGCACTATTCACTTCGTCATAGTTTATTTGGTTTTTGTCAACTTTGAACACCAAAGAGGTATCCTCTGCAAACAGCACAATATCACATAAGTTCTTCGCATAAAAAGGTAAGTCGTTAATATACAGCAAAAATAAAAGAGGACCAAGGATAGATCCCTGTGGAACGCCCATCCTTAGGGGAGATCCAGACGATTTAACATTCCCTATATTTACCTTCTGGATTCTCTGATCTAAATAAGAGGCAATAAGATCAAGGGCGGCATCCTGAATACCATAATGATGTAGTTTTAGCATTAAAGTTTCGTGGTCTACACAATCAAACGCCTTGGATAGGTCGCAAAAGACTCCAATAGCATTTTGCGACTTCTCCCAAGCATCATAAATGTGTTTCAGAAGTGCAACACCCGCGTCTGTAGTGGATTTGCCTTTGGTGAAGCCATATTGTTCACTATGAAGCGAGTTATTTTTATTAAAAAAAGTATTAAGCTGATTAAATATTAATTTTTCAAATATTTTACTTAATGATGGTAATATAGATATTGGTCTATAGTTTCCAGGGTCAAGTCTATCTCCGCTTTTATAAAGCGGTACTATTTTACTACATTTCATTAAGTCTGGAAAAATGCCAGATTCTATACATTTATTGAAAAGACAAGCAAGATGCGGGGCAATGCTATATATAATAGTACTAAGCACATTAACAGATATGTCCCACAGATCACCAGTTTTTTTCAAATTAAGACTTTTAAGAGTTTTCACAATTTCATCTGGTGATACGGGTGAAAAAGCAAATTGATGATTACAGATATCTACATTTTTCTTTAATATACATATTGCATCTGAAGGAGATGATGGCAGTGAACGCGTTACTTTAATTGGTATTTGTGAAAAGTAACTTTCAAACGCATTAGCCACTTCTAAGTCGGAACTTGTAATTAAATTATTAATTTTTAATTTAATAGGTTCACTGTCAGCTCTAAATCTCCCAGTTGCGGTTGTGATAACATCCCATGTAGCTTTAATCCTATTTTCAGATTTTAAAATTTTATTCTTTACATAAATAGACTTGGCCTGGATACATTTTTAAATATTTTGGAATACTTTCTAACCTTAGATAGGAATACCGGATCGTGATTCCATTGCCTCATATTATACAATTCGTACATTTTATCTCTGCTTCGGTATATACCAACAGTTACCTGATGTAATTAATAGGCTTCATACTTAATTACTTATTTATTTTAACAGAATAATACACATTAGCAAACACTTTTATAGCAGAGATGGCGGCAAGAACGTTTAACAAAACTGTCAAACGTCATCACGTAGTGAGAAGTTGAGAACGCGGCAATTTCAAATTACTACAACATTACCACTAAATTAATAATAATCACTAAATCTTAACTTCAAATTTTTATACACGTTTTTTACTTTAAAAATGCTGTCAAACTCTGTAGACATTAATTTAAAAGCGTTACTGTGCAATACGTTTGGATTTACTTCAGACATGTCTACATAAGAAATATTTTTGGCTATACTACATGTGAAATTATTTAATTTTTGACGTGTAATTGGTCTAATTGTTATGGCTTTTCGTTCTTTCACAATTTTATCGATTATTGTAAATTTTTCACCACAATGATCTGAGCTTAGATTGTTTATAATCAATTTTTCAACAATCACAGTGACAGAAAACATTATCTATGCAAGTCGCTGATATATTGGTTATACGAGTCGGCTCTGAGAAGATATTAATCAGGTTAAATGACTTAAATAAATTAAGGAGACGGAGACTATACGTTGTTACTTGTAGTATATCTATATTAAAGTCACCGCACACTATTATGGATTTATTGTTCGAACTAATACTACTAAGAACATCCTCCATTTTCTCCTCAAATATATCAAAGCTACCTGAGGGGGGTCGGTACACGCATATAATAACACGGGTCAACATGAAATTTGACTTTGATTGCAAAGCATTAAATTTCGGTAGTTTAGGTCGTAATAAGACGGAAAAAAAATATATGGCATGAAAAACTTTGCTTTTGTGCTTAGAAGACTGATTGAACAAAATTTTTAAAAATCTCGGATTTTAATTTTTGTTTGATAATAAAACTATTGAAATAAAAATGTTTATTATTTTTATTAAGTTTTACTATCAAATTAGCTTACAGAAAAGTGGAAAATAACTTAAAAGTGCACACTTTTACTTTTTCTTTTATGTTCATAGCTACTTTCTTTCAATAAACCCCAAATATAGTCGCCCATCATGTTTTCATTGTATTGGACTTGATGGCGTTGTTCAAAATTCATGATGTCCTAATGGAAACGTTCTCCTTGCTCTTCGGAATAGGCTCCCATATTATTTTTAAATTTATCCAAATGAGCATGCCGCATATGTACTTTTAATGACATCCTGCAGCCCATGGCCTTAAAATTTGTAACCATATCCTCAACCAACTTTTCGTAACATGCGGAGCCCATGGCTTATCTTGATTCCGTACAGGACAGTCAAAATATGCTTCATAGGCTTCACAGAGAACGTGAGATGTCTTTAGTTCATATTTCACGTCTCGAACTTTAATAAATTGACCACATATAAAACAAAATGCATCAGCATCGTATTTGCACTTTCGTGACGACATTTTAAGTTATTCTGGGCTTGTAAATAACACCTGATGGTTGTTTAACACTCGGGTGCCATCTAGCGGCACAGTGTAAACGTTAATACCCCACTCTCAGCGCGCGGTCTTTTTAAAAATATTAAAATCAATTAAAATTTATGAAAAAATTGAAAAATTAGTATTATTATTATAACTATCATAAAAGCAAACTTTATACCGAAAAAAGGTATTTTCTTTTCGTTTTTGTGCATAACTAACTGGAAAATAATAGTATAAACTTTAGGACAAAGAACGAAAATTTTTTTGTAGAGTCGTGTAATATATCGATCAAGTTCAATGCAAGACTTTGATTGCAAAGCATTAAATTTCGGTAGTTTAGGTCGTAATAAGACGGAAAAAATTGACGTCTTTTGACGACTTTTGACGTCAGTATAATCGCCCATACCTGCAAGGTACGTAGCGGCTCCTGCCCCTAACACCACGTCGTAGCCTTCGACGAAATGGACTAGTCTGTCCTGGTCGTGGCTCGCCTCTCCCCGTCGCTTTGCCGCTAAGGCAATGCGATACCACCACATAATGTGGTGATAATATGCGTATGCACTTTGAGGGATGTCTTTAACGACGTGTTTCTCACAATCTGCAATAGCGTCGTACTCACGTTCGACTAATGCGACGTAGCCGGCTGCATCTGCGTTGAACTTCTTAATGCCTTCCGCGTTTGTGAGGCCCCTCTCTCCTTCGTTGACAAATGATTGCAACCATAATGGATCATTAGTTAATGTAGTAGCTGTAGTTGATAGATGCTTTGGTTTTGGCAATTCTCTGCTTGTCAATACTGGTCTCTTACGCAAGAAGGGCTTACGCTTAGCGCCCTGCTTCTCGTCTGCTTTTAATCCCGGTGGATCTGCTGCTGATTGTGCCGCTGCCATAGCTTCACACCTTTTTACTGTTAAGATAAAAAGGGAACGTCAATTAGCTGTCAATTGTGTGTTTATTTTATTTATCTAGTTTTTACAGTTATTTGTACGTTAAAATTGAACAATTGTATAATAAATTATAAATTTATTATTCTATGCAAGATGTCAAAGCAATGGGCAGGTTGTCGTTCGTCAATTACGCGAAAAGACTTTTTAACATGCATAAAATGTAAAGATAATTATGATCTCCTCTGTGCGAACTTGACACCTAAAAAATTTAATTCTATGTCTCAAGAAAATAAAAACAACTGGACTTGTCAAGCGTGTCGTAACAAAATACCTAAGTGTGATAATACGAACACACCAATCAGCAGTCGTTATGGTACTCAGAACCAAACTGAAATCAACCCATCATGCCCAGAAATTTATAACGTAACGTATCGATCCAAAAATATTGAACATGAGCATAGATCCATCAGAGATGAATATATAAATACGTCCGACTCTCTGGAATTAGAATGCACGATATCTCCCATATCTGATGTTATTAAGAATGAAATACGTTATGTAGTAAGAAATGAATTATCTTCTTTTCTCTCAAACTTTGAAAAAAAAATATTCGAAATGCTTGAATCTCGAAACAAGGACTTGTTGCAGCAGGTTGAACAATTAACCAGTTCATTGAATTTTTTTGAGCAAAAATATGAAGAAATTAGACAAGATATTAAAATTAAATCGGAGTGTATAAAAGACTTGGAGTCGAAAAATAATGAATTAAAATGTACTGTCTCAGATCTTAGTGCCAGATTAACTCAATTGGAACAACATTCTAGGGCCAGTAATGTTGAGATTCAATGCATACCGGAGCACAGGTCTGAAAATCTTGTTACTATAATAAAACAAATAGCAAGCATCACAAATTATAAACTAAATGAATCTGACATACATCTCTGCACACGCGTATCGAAATTAGATAAGTCAAATCCCCGCCCTAGGTCTGTACTAGTGAAATTTGGTTCCCCAATAGTACGAGATGGTTTTTTGGCCGCCACTTTATCATTTAACAAGAAGAATAAAAATAAATTGGATAAATTAAATACAAGCCATATTGGCATATCGGGTGATAAAACACCTATTTATGTGATGGAACATTTATCCCCGGCTATGAAAGCTCTTCATGCTGCTACCAGGATTAAAGCTAAGGCAAAAAATTACAGATATGTCTGGATTAAGTCAGGTCGTATCTACGTGCGAAAGAATGAGTCATCCGAACATAAACTTATAAAAAATCAAGATTCTGTTGATAAGTTAGAATAGTTACAACTTAATGTTTTTATTATTATTCAATTGGACTCAAAATTGTTTTAAAAGTTGGTTATGTGTTATAATTTCTTATAAAATAATTAAATTCGGTATTTTAAATATTTATTATCAAAATGTTAGGGGTCTTAGGTCTAACACTATGGATGTATCCTTAAAAATTTTAAATACCAACTACGATATAATTGTATTTACAGAAACTTGGTTAAACGGTACCATATTTGACAACGAAATATTCGACAGTAGATATAATATATATAGAACTGACAGAGCTGGTACTGGGCTCGGAGGAGGTGTATTAATAGCGGTTTCAACAAAATTCCCGTCATATAAGATTTTAGGACATAGTAGCGATTATGAAGATTTATGGATTAAGGTAGAAATAAATTCAGGCAAAAATAAAGAATTTTTAAAAATCTGCGCTGTATATCTTCCTCCTCCGATGAACCTAAGAACATTTAATGGTTTTTTTGATGAGGCCAACAAATTAATTGAGCAGAATTCTTCTAAATATACCTTAATACTAGGTGACTTTAATATCAATAATATTAGATGGAGTTCAAGCGAATCTGGTTCTAACTTAGTGCCTGAACTTAATTCTGGTTGCGGCATACATTATGTCCTATCGGCTTTTATGGAACTAAACGACGTCCGTCAATTTAACGGTGTTACTAACGAGAATAACCGAGTTTTAGATTTGGTTCTATTTGATTCGGATTTTCTTGAGATAAAACAATGCGATTCACCACTACGTAAAGTCGACTCACATCACCCTCCTTTAGAGATATCTGTTTCGTTTCCATTGAGTAAAGAAAATGCGAATGAGAGTCCTACAAGTATAAGGTTTAATTTTCGTAAAGCAGATTACGACAAAATTATATCAGCCTTGGATAAAATTTCTTGGTTAGAGGAGCTCCTCATTTATGACGATGTCAATGTTATGATAAATAAATTCTATAGTATATTAAGAGAAATAATTGAGCAGCATGTTCCTAAAAGTAAAAAATATAATAATAAGTATCCAACTTGGTTTAATTCTAATTTAATTCATCTGATTAAGCAAAAACATAAATATCATAGTCGTTATAAAAAATACAAAAACCCTCTAGATTTACTTGAATTCCAATACCTTCGCGATGATTGTGAAAAACTTATGCATCACTGTTATAATAACTATATTACGTCAATTGAGTCCGCTATAAGTAATAATCCAAGGTACTTCTGGACACACATAAAGAATAAAGATAAAAATAGTTCCAACTATCCACCTATCATGTCATTTAATGATAGTAAAACAACAGACAAAAAGGGAATATGCGATTTTTTTGCTCTTAACTTCTCAAGCGTATTTGAGGCAAATCCTGGCTATTCTAGCTATAGCTTAAGTAAATCGACATCTATTAACGAAATGGAAAATATATTTATTTCTCAAAAAAGTGTTGCAATTAAATTAAAAAGACTTGATATGCATCAAACTGCGGGACCGGATACTATACCACCTATATTTTTGAAAAACTGTTCTGATTCTATATCTTTACCGCTAGCAATCATCTATAATACCTCCATTTACAGTGGAATATTCCCGGATAAGTGGAAAGAGGCCAGAATAGTACCAATATTTAAGGACGGTAATAAGGAGTGTGTGCGCAATTACATGCCAATATCGATCCTATCAGCAATGTCGAAGGTTTTTGAATCCCTTGTTTACCCATTTATTTTTCATCATGTCAAGCCCCTTCTATCATCCGATCAACATGGATTCATTGCTATGCGGTCCACAAATACAAATTTATTAAACTACCTTTCAGATCTTATAGACGCAGTAGATAGTAATTTGCAAATTGATTCTATCTACACAGATTTTTCAAAGGCATTCGACAAAGTTGACCATGGTCTATTGCTCCTTAAGCTGGCACATCACGGAATTTCCAATCCTTTATTGGCATGGTGTGAATCTTATCTTTGTAATAGACCAGCGAAAGTCGTCATCGATGGCTATGAATCATATCCCTACATTGCCACCTCCGGGGTCCCTCAAGGCTCAAATTTGGGTCCACTCTTTTTTATATTATTCATAAACGATCTCACAACGGTAATGAAGCACTCAAGTGTATACATGTTTGCAGACGATCTCAAAATCACTAAGATTATTAACCCTTTCAGACCTGATTTTTATTTTTTAGAATTTGTTTGAGCCGATTTTATTTCAGTTAGATATTCGCCTATTGAGCATGGAAAAACAAAAAAAAAATTGATTATTAGATTATTTTCCGAGAAAATTGATGTTTTCTTTATGTGATCAAATGTGGACATTCGGCCTAAGTGATTATAATAACTGATGTATGGGTATAATTGAACAAATAACAAATAGCTTGATTTTGGCCATTTTTATTATTACAAAAGTATGAAATTCAAACTAAAAATAATTAAACATCTTCAAAACAAAAATAAATCTTCTTACAAAATAAAACAACATAAAAAATCTTCTAAAAAGACAACAAAATAATAGGAACTTTAGTTACTTAGGTATGAAAACTTAGGAAGCAATTTTTGTCTTTAGTCAGACATAAGTGCACTTTGCACTTTATGCATTTGATGCGGGATTTCCCTTTACACCCCGTTAACTTACAGCGCGTTCCACAACCATCGTCATGAGCTGGAAAAGTGACCAATACCATCTCGAGCAATTTCAGTTGACGGACGTACTTCTCCTGGTCTTCTAGGAACAACTACTGGTAAAGGACTGCTCAAACTACTTGGACGACCCCTTTTAGCACCTGATATTTTGTTTCGAAGAACTAAACTTTCAGCTAAGCGTCGACGAAAGTGAAGAAGTGCGAGCCGTTTTGCTTTTGGTATCCCAAGCAAGTCACAATCCATATCATACTCGCGGTAGGCTTGAACAACTGCCAAATCTGATGCGTGGAATATCATACGCAAAGGCCACTTCTTTGACTTTATAAACGTTCTATAATAACTCATAAGTTGATCAAGGAGATCTACCCCTCCCATGGCGTGATTGTACTTTTTTACAATTTCAGGCCTCTCGACTTCTATAAATCTCTTCTCTGTTTTGGACCATCTTTTCACCATATCTTTTTCTCCTATACCAACGAAATTGGAAGCTAAGTTGGCTGGTTTGTTATCAAGCCATTTCACCATGGTGACATCTCCATCCGTACTACAAATCTCTTCGGCAAAACCCCTTGGTTTCTTTTTTATATCTTTGTCACTAAGCAACGGTGGCCTTGTAAATCTATTGACACGCGCAGTGCAGGTAGCCATTATGCCTTTGTGTTTCAAAATTTGGAGCATGTAATAAGACGAGAAGTAATTATCGCAATATAACTCATGACCTCTACTGTCACCGACTCTTTTCATTAGATGTAATACTACCGCAGCTCCAAAGCCTACTTTCTTTATCAGTGACCTGTCTAATTCTGGAATAGAATTTTGATAAATAATAAAGTCATAGGCACGGCCATTTTTCCCACACAAAAAGAAAAGCTTCATTCCCCATGGACAAGGTTTTCCTTTGATGTACTGCTTAGCAGAATGTTTCCCTGTAAAAGGAACTATTTGTTCATCGACACACAATTCTTTTTCTAGCGGTATTTCTAAGCATCGGCTTCGGATCGCATTATAGATTGGTCTTACTTTATAAAACACGTCAGTGCAATTAGTAGGCTTTTTCATATTATCTACTAAATGGAGATTGTTACGAAGTTCAAAGAACCTATCTCTTGCCAGATTGTTAGTGAAAAGTGGAATGCTAATATGATTTTCCCAGTACATTTTCAAAACTGGATAGTTGAAAACTCCCGTTGCCATGTGCAAACCAAATAAAATTTCAATTTCATAGCTGGACGTAGGCTTAAACCTGGTTTTTCCTGACTGTACTGCATATAAGTTTGTCATTTCGGCCATTTGTTCAAAAAGCTCTACAGGAACATATCTATTATAATAACAAATGGGATCTTGCACGATGGGTTCTAAAGCTATTGGTAGCAAGAAATCCGTTGGTATTGTGTTATTTATTTGTCTATGCCTCCACTTTATGTTCGGTTTTGGCGTAAGGTAATCGAAAAGTTCAGCATTCGGCGTAACTTGCTCCTCTTCGCCCTCCACAATATCCGGCTCTCTTGGCGCCTCAGGCTCGGACTCGTAATTGAAAGCTGACCTTTCTTCGTCTTCACTTTCGTCTTCTTGTTCGTCAGGGGGGTCAAGTGGGGTGTACTCTCTTTGATTCTGAGTTACTACATCGGCTCCCAACCTAACGTGTCTCGCAAATGGGACATTATTATTATTTCCCACATCCTCATCATCCGAAGATAGCTCAAATTCCGACTGGTTATCCTTTTCCAAAGCTCTCAAAGCATCCCTCGAAAACATGATTATAATTTGATCATAAATTTACCTGTAATAAACACAATTTAAGACTTTACCACGCAAATTTTATAATAAATTATAACATTTATTACCAGAAAATAACTTTATTTACTAACAGCAGCAAAGTACCTATTTTGAAAAAAATGTTTAACCAATACCTACTGTCCACGTTTGTGGACATAACGAATATTCGCGATTTATTGTACAAATAACTAAAAATTTTGATGTAAAATACTTTGTTCTTTGCCTATATAGTATAACTTATCCATTTATATTTATTTCAAAACATATCTAGCAGAAAAACTTGAAATTTCAATAAAATAAAAATGACTTACCTACTCAGTTCAAAGTTTCGCTGGTAACTGACCGAAAATGGCTTAGAAGTGCACACACGTATCAATAGATGCCGCTAGTTGTTTCATTTTTAATAATTTAGAATGTTCGCAAGCGATGACAACAGTTTTTATTTACGTAAAATTTAAATTTAGTAGTAAAAAGACTCAAAACTTTTATGTCCTCAATTGTGCACGCGAGGTCTGAAAGGGTTAAGCAACAGACTGATGTCTTGAAGCTCCAAGAGGACCTAAACAATCTAGTAACCTGGTGTCAGAAAAATAAAATGTATCTGAATCCCCTGAAGTGCTGTTTCATTAGATTTACAAGAAAAAGAAATCCAATAATTAGTTCATATAAAATATCCGAAAAAAATCTAAAGGAGTCAAAAATCGTTCGTGATTTAGGCGTTATATTTGACGGTAGTCTCCGCTTCGATGCTCACGTTGATGCTATTGTCACTTCTGCGTTGAAATCGCTGGGTTTTATTATAAGACAATCTAAAGACTTTAGGAGGGCATCCACCATGATTCGACTTTATAATTGTTATGTTAGAAGTAAACTTGAGTATTGTTGCCAAGTATGGTCACCGTTATATAAGGTATATGATGATCGTATTGAAAAGGTGCAAAAAACGATTTTTGAGACACTTGTGTTACAGAATGAGGGTACACGTAAAAAGCTATAGTGATAGACTTAAGTACTTCGAAATGCAACCTCTTCGTGTGCGAAGATCCTTATTGGATTTAGCCTTTTTGTATAAGCTTTTTCATAATAAAGTGGACAGTAAACATCTGCTCGAAAAACTTAATATAAACGTGCCACGAAGACCACCTCGGAACCCATGTCCATTGTTCAAAATTAGTAAGAACAGAACCAATCTTGGGAAAAACTCACCATTAGCCCGAATGACACGTTTATATAACGCAGTACCAACTATCGACATGGGTTTCGACACTTTTAGCACTTTCAAAAATAAATGTTATGCCTTTTATGCAAATTAGTTTGTCAAAGTAAATTTGTTCGTATAATTTGTTTCTGTATTATTTTCATTTTGTTTAGTTTAGATTTGTGAAATAGTTTTCGATAAATTGTTTTATATCATTGTTTTGTAATTATTACTTTCTTTTTTATTTTTAATTCTTAAGTTGTATTTTAGAGTTCGTTACTTTATTAGCGCATGTTGTGTACTCCTATAATTGGAGGTACATTTGGTATTTTATTGTCTAAACTTGTATTTTTTGTGTGACATATGTATCTCTGTTGGAGTTCCATATTAAATAAATAAATAAATAAAGACAGTTCTATAGTGCGTTCGTCGGAGAGAGCCACTAAGTCGCGTCGCGATTTACAACGTATGTCATTTCTTACTAATATAAGCGAGCCGCCGCGAATGGCCTTCACTCTGACGAACGAACTTAACAATTTATAATTTTCTATGTTTACTATATTATTTTGTTTCGACAACCAGTGCTCAGTAATGCACATAATACCAACATTGAATTTTTCCAAAAATAATTGTAGTTCCAGTTCTTTGCCTCCTAGGCCTTGTATATTTTGATGTACAATGTTAAGTCTATACGGCCTAGGCATTGTCTTATTGCTTAGTTTAAACTGGAACTTTCAATGTTATTATTATTATGACATATATTAATATTATTTTCTATATAATTTACCTTCGTTGTACAATGTACAACGGGGTTATGTATATTATATGCTACTAAAGTAGCAATTTGTTTTTTTTAATATAAAGGTAGATACAATGTATCTTCTGTCAACTTACAACTATTATAAATAAACTTATTTATATCTAAATAAAATAACGCGTCGCTATGACGTTGTGTCGTATTAAACAATGTCATGTTTAAATTATATATATATATATATATATATATATATATATATATATATATATATATATATATATATATATATATATATATATATATATATATATATATTATATATATATATATATATATATATATATATTCATTTTGTTTATCTGTGAGGGAAGAAGAGTATGGAAAAGAGCATATAATAAATTTACATTTATATTCCGTTCCAAATCTTAATGCACACAATAATAACAAACTTTTCGGTCTATAATTACCACATGATCACTCATTATATGTCGCAAGTAACACTTTCACAGATATGTGAAATATCTTAACTTGGTATATTAACACTTATTATGCCATTTTTACGAAGATTAATATTAAAAAATCTTATTTAAAAAATCTTCGACTCAAAATCGACGAAACCTGTCAAATGACAACTGACAGTTCTATTGTTAAAATTAGAGACGTGCGAATGCTGACGAGTTATGAAGTTTAGTAATCGATTTATATAATCGGTAAAACATAAATATTAAAATAAACATTTGTTTCCTAATCAGGTTTATCCCATACACAAATTGTAAGATATATAATTTAATACAACAATAAATATATAAAAATATATCACGATCAATAAATGTTGATTACACTGGTGTATTACACGTTTGATTGTTACTTTTAATTAATAAACGTTTAATAATTAGAAATGTTTTATTTAATTTATATAGTGTTTATGAAGAGGTGTTTTATAAATCGTAAGAATGTAAAAACAAAAAGAAAAAGAAATAATCGGTAATTTCGATACTGTTCAGATTGATTCGAATTTGAACTGTAACTGCACATCGCTAAACTGTCAGTCGTGAGGTGAATGAACTTTGTGTTTTGGTTTTGTGCATAAGGATTTGGAACGGACTATAGTTGTATTATTAAACTCAAGCAAGTTTTCTATACTCTTAATAACATCTTGTTTCCTCACTGACAAACTATTCCCATGTAATAGTACAATAGTACTATGCTCATTTACAGACATGGTCATTATTTTTTTTTATATTATACTGGTAACTGGCTCCAGGAGAACATACATTAAATACATTTGAACAATGGTGGCTTAGAAGAGACCCAAAGCCTTGACCTAATTTATCTGAGATTATAATAGTTTTGTGTAGTGAGGCATTGGAGGAGTTGTCAAGTTTTTGTAACAACATTTGAGCTATCTTTATTGCAGGCAATTAATTTGGTGTGTATGGCCGAGTCACTAACAACCTCAGAACCGTTTTGAGTTTTAGTAGCACATGATTCAGTAGACCGTGCACCAGAACAACCACAACTGTGCTTGTTTGTTCAATTCGAATTGAAAGATTCAAATCTTTCTAAGTTGTAGTTACACAGGTCAACCAAATCATTTGTAGCAAGTATGTGTTCTTTTATCTGGTTTTGAGAACTTTCATACTTTTCACTTAATGCTCTAAGGGAGCTATAAAAAAAAAAAAAAAAAAAAAGAAATTATTAGCTGAATATTTTAATTTTATTGTATTATTTGTTTTTTTAAAAAAATTATTAATTTTAATATATTTTTTTAATTTATTATTGGATGTAAGTATAATATTTTGCGCAGCGCATGAATCATCCTTTGTCAAATCAATATACATTGGTGAATAGGAATTTTGTTGTAAGTTACATCCCACCAGTTCATCATACAAACATGAGGTATTTCCCGTTTCCTTTTTATTGACATTTTCTTTATACTGATATATACGAGGCCTTGGCCTCCTCTAATTGAAATTCTAGCCCTGTAATTCGGTCCAGAGCCTTCTCATGTTCACTTTGGCACTGGTCGAATGTACCCACAATATTATTAAGACTATCACGCTGAGCTATTACCTCTAAAAGGTTTGCATGCAATTCAGCAAGCTCACTTTTTAAAACAGAATTTTTTTTTATAATTAAAGCAATTTCCTCCTCACTATCCTCCCGTTCCTGAAGAAGCTCTGTGAACATGTGTCTTGACTAGATTTTAACTCTTGTAAGGCTTGCTTCAGTTTGTATTCTAGGTCTTTCGCACTGGCTTTGCGGGTCATAATTTGCTTTTCCATTATTAATATGCTGAAAGATAGGAAGCAAATAGACAGTGAGGACAGAATCAAGAAGAAAATAAGTTTATATATAAGTATAAGTAATAAATGAAAATATAGAATTATAAAATAAGCATATGAAAGTAGAAAAGTGGTCTTTATAACAAATATTAAATATCAACAATGGAAACTTTTGTTCATATACATTGACAATTATAATAAGAAAGCAATAAATAGAATTTAATTTAAAGGAAGCACTGGTATTTGGTGACTATGTAGGTTAGTTAGTATATAAGCAATATAATTAATGTTTTTCTTATTTAAATTAAGTTAAGAAGAATTCTTATATCTAGCAAGGTTATATTAAAGTGTATTTACTATTGTATTGTAAAGTGTATTATTATATATATGTCTGAGGCAAATATGTTAAGTCTGCAGCTAAGCTTCCAGCTTGTCAAGCAAAGTGAGACAATAACAGTGCCGAAGCGTGAGGAGTGACGTTACTCACTGTGAAAATGAGTTTTGTGTAGTGTAAATTAATGTTTAATATGTATTAGATTAAAGAAATAGTACTCCCCGGGTTTAAGAATTTTGAAATCCTTCCGTTGGCACAATGACAGACGGCAGCCCACGGCGTTGAGTTGTACACCTTACGTGTTCTTATAATTATCGAAGGGAAAACACTAATAACATGTATATATACTATATCAAAGTCTACACATATATATATATACAATAATAAACCTAATAAATAATAATTTAAAGTATTTTAAATAGGGAGCTAATAATTTGACATGTTGCCTGGGCCAGTGTTGCCAGTGTGTTTAATGTAAATGCACCTGCCCAGTTTTTAGATAATATATTACCCACATATGACAGTGATTAATTTAAATAAATCATGAGTAAAAAATGTTTGTTTAATTCTATTAACATCTTTTTATCAAATACTACATAATGAAAAAAATCCTCTACTGGTACCTGGATACAAAATAATTATAATATTCTGGTAGTAATAGGTACAAGCTTTTGAACCCCTGTCAAATATTTATTAACACTAAACCTACCGACAATTCTTGTATATCTATTCCTACCGCGTGCGGTCAAATTGACCGGTAATTAAAAAGTTTCATTTATTTCATTATTCAATGCAGATAATGGTTGATTTGTTGCTAAATGTGTATAAAATAAAAAAAAATCATAAAGTTTCGTCCATTTTATTTTATATAATTTCTAAAATTCTTTATAACAAAAAAACAAATGAAATTAAAGTTTTATACAGAATGTTATGCATACATAATATACTTTATTTGGCTTCCTCGCATTGTTTACAAATTAGTTTAGTCTGAAATGTGCACTTGCCGCAAACATATTTTTCGCATTTCGAACAGATTTTTGTTGTTTTATAACCTTTACAAAATTTTATTTGACAAGTTTTTCGTACGCACAAATCTGTACTTGTGGACGGTGTTGGTAAATGCTGTTTTTCTTTAGATTTTGTATATGCATCCCCAAGTTCTGTAGCTAACTGGAACAAAAATTCCTGCCTGGAAATATTTTCACCCGTCGTTTCTTTATACAAAATCCAGGCATTTATTCCAGCTAGGTCCAAAATGTTGAAGAATACCTGAAGTGGCCACCTACAACTTTTCGACTTCACACTGTATTTCCTTGCCATCTGGTCTGCCACATCTACACCAAATTTTGTACTATTATAAAATCTAATAGTTTCCGGTATGCGTTTGCTGCTTTTTTCTATTTCTATTGAGTTATGTTTGGAACTTAGGACAAGCACTTTTTTTTTCGGCTTACTTTTATACACTGTAAGAGTAATATAATTTGATTTATAGAATTTGCTTGAAAATCTAACCATTTTATCTTTTTTTTCTTTGGCTAACTTTGGTAACTCTCTTTTGTTTCCACGAATTGTTCCAACAATTGTAGTTTTTCTTGCAAGTAATTTCTTGGCTAATGAAACACTCGTAAAAAAATTATCTGTTGTTACAGTTCTTCCGCATCCCGTGATAGGATCCATTAGCTTTAGAACAACGAACTCCCCAAGTGGAATTGAACAATCTCTCCTTTCATCCTTTCCCAAATAGGGAAACCCATTTATTATATATTTACTGTTGACGTCACATGCCAACCAGAACTTTATTCCAAATTTGTCTGGTTTGTTTGGCATATATTGTGTAAATCTACATCTAGTCTTCGACGGAAACAACTGCTCATCAACAGCAATATATGCACCAGGTTTATAACAATTTTGTGAATTTTCAATAAATCGATCCCATAGAAAATTTATTAGTTTGTAAACGCTGGCTTCTTTCGCTCTTTTTATCAAATCGTATGTACTTCATAATCTCCGTAAAGTCGTTCCGACTCATTGTTTTTGAAAAAAAAGCGGGTCTCCAATTTTTATTCCACAAATATGAGATATCCAAATTTCTCGCCTCATATGCGCCGCGAGCATATAATAAGGAAATAAATGCATCTAGTTTTGTAGCATTTAGCTCCCATTTAGTCCCCAACACCCTAAATGCTTCTTCTTCTGTACATTTTATAATATGACGTATTATGTGCTGATCAATGATAAGACTAAATGCCGTCTTCATTTGTCCTTTCATTATATGTCGTTTAGCGTATCCTGTTGGTCCTGACATATCCCTAAAAATATTATGCGCTGGTAACCGGCCAAGATTGGGTCTTCCGTCTATTTCTTCCCAGACTGTTCCATCAGCAGCAGTTTCGATGCGTTGATCCTCTAAATCTATTTCACTTTCGGATGACAATAAAACCCTCTTTCTTTTCTGCCCTGAACGCTTATTTATAATATTCTCCTCTTCACTATCGCTTTCTGATTCTAATTCACTTGTAAATAGTTCTTGGTCTATTTCTATGTTTTTTTCAATTACAGAAGTTTCTTGTTCATCATGTTCTGAAAATTCTTCTTCTATGTCCGTTATATTTTTTAGGTAATTTGTAATTTTCAAATGCTTTGACATTTTTAGGGTAAATATCTACAACCGATACTTTAGCTTCTCTTCTTCAAATAAATAATGATAAAAAAATTGCAAAAATCCTTTTTAGAAGTGCACTACGTGAGATTGTAATCAATACTATTGTTATCTACTCTTTTCAACTATAAGCGACTCTGAGATAATCGTAAAAAAGTTACTTTGAAATAACTTTATACCAGTTGTTCCCACCGGTCATATTGACCGACCGCGGTAGGTAGGCCACATAACAATTTTTTTTTGGAAAAATAAAAAAATAACTTAAAGTAAAGAGTGAAGAAAATATTATATGCAAATTCTAAGAATTATCATATAGTTTGATAACAATATTATAACATTAAAACTGTGTAAATTGGACAAAAAGTCTCAAAACGGTCAATTTGACCGCTACTGGTAGGTTTAGTGTTAATATTAGCTGTTCACGTTTAGCCGAAGAGCCCATACAAGTGGACATTGTCCTTTATTGGATAAACATAAGTATCAAAATTGATAATTCGTACTAACCTAAAAACGACGATATCGCATGTAAATACTCTTGTTTCTTCATGAAAGCAATGTTTCTCTCGTCTTGTTTTTCTTTGTATTTACATATCATAGTATGCAACAACTTCCGAACATTACTTTTGATAGTTTTCTTCATCATAAACCCTCAAAAACGTAGTAATTGCGGAAAGTGAACAATGTAATCAAAACGAATCAATGGCGGAACAATGACGTTTGACAATTCAGCTGGTGTTGTCATATAAAAAGCTCCACAAAAAACTCATTCTCATCTTTCATTTGCCAGACTTTAGAAAAGAGCCTTTGAAGTACTATTTACAAGCAGACGAAATTTTCGATGTTATTGAGGCCGCTCATGTAGCCGTTGGTCATGGAGGTCGAGACAGACTAAGAGAAGAAACTTCAAGGAAATATGCAAATATAACAATAGAAATGATAAATATTTTTCTGTCTATGTGTGAAACTTGCCAGCGTAAAAAGAATATGAAAAAAAGAGGGCTTGTTTCGAAACCCATAATTCATTCAGAAATGAACAGTCGTTGCCAAGTCGATCTCATCGACATGCAAACGCAAGAAGATCGTGGCTTTAAATTTATAATGGTGTATCAGGACCACTTAACAAAATTTGTTCTGTTACGTGCACTGCAAAGCAAGAGGTGCTCCTTGCATTTTACACTCTGACAATGGGAGGGAATTTGTACATTCTGTCATAAATGAGCTGAATTCATTCTGGCCCGAGTGCAAACTAGTTCATGGGAAACCAAGGCATAGCCAAAGCCAAGGGTCCGTTGAACAGGCCAATCAAGATGTTGAAAAAATGTTGGCTGCATGGATGCTAGACAATAATACTACGAATTGGTCAAATGGTCTTCGCTATGTGCAATTCATGAAAAATCGGGCACTTCATTCTGGTATTAAGCAATCGCCATACAAAGCCATGTTTGGTACCGAGCCGCGAGTAAGGCTTACGACTTCAAATTTACCTCTAGATATTATTGAGGAGATCGATGATGAAGATGACCTCAAAGAGGCACTAGATAAAATTGATACGATAGATAACGAGGAGAAGAAGGAAGAGCATGTAAAGAATAAACCTAGAAGTAGTGATCAGTCTCAGACTACAGCAGCTAGTCAAGAAGATCCAAAATCTGTAGCCGGTACGAGTACAATGTCTCAAATTATATCAGAAAGTGACGAAAATCTAGAAGCTGTATGCAGCATGAGTACAGCGCCTCAAATAATGTCAGCTAGTGATGAAGATCCAAAAGCTACTAGTGACGAGGATCCACAAGCTGTTATTAATGCGAATCGACAATTTCAAATCACAACCGCTAGACAAAAAGCTCATGTGAATTTGGTGAAACAGGCCAAGAGAATGAAATTGACTTCAGACTCAATACACGTACCTGTCGAAATTGGGGATAATATATTAATACCCATTCCAGATGTAGACAGAGCAAAAGCAGATCTCCACAATATTATTGGAGTGGTTCTTCAAAAAGATGAACAACAGGGTTTGCACAAACTTGGAACCAAATATGGAATACTTGATAAATTGTATTGTAGGCATGTATTATTACATTAATATCATTATAAATATAATAATAAATAATAATACTAACAAATGTTTTTGTTTAGGTCGGAATTCGGCGTGTCCAAAGAAAAATTCTTGCTACCGGAAGAAATGCCAGAGATAAAGTTATCTTTAAGAACTGCTGGCAAGACAGCAGCTTTAGGAACAGGCCAAGGATTTGTTAGCTGTGTATGTCTGTCCTGTGTATCAAAAAGGTGCTTCTGTAAGAAGAAAGGCAACCTATGCAACTCAAAATGCCACGACAGTTTGCCTTGCAATAATTAGTAATATATTACTAAGTGGTATACTAGTTTTTGTATTAAGATTTTAAAATTACTTTTGTTAAATGTGTAAGACTTGATTCAAACTTTAATTAAAATTGCCAATTTAGTTGTTTGATCTTCCTAAGAAGAAATGTTTTTTATAACATTTTTTTTATAATTTTTATATTGATAATAAATATGAATGTTACTGAATTATTGAAATGTTACAATTCACAAATATTCTCAATAAATATTGTAATAAAAAATATATTTTAATGTTTCATTTTTAGTCAAGTCAAATTACAAATAAAATTTTCTACTTAAAACTAGTTTTGTCTATCGTTCAAAGTTAAAACTAGTTTTACCTAAAACTCAACTGTATAAATCAGTAAATTCTAGTTTTTACTAGGAAATTCTAGTTTTTACAAAGGCAGTTAGTAAAAACTAGTTTTAACTCGTGAAAACGCGTTCTAACTAAAAACGGGTTTTTACTGTAACATATACACGGTTTTGGGACCTATTGGTGATACACCTCACTTTATCAAAACTAGATGTAGAGACTCAACAAATGTGGGAGGAATCACTGGGTCTCAAGACAGAATTACCCACGTACCAACAATTTTCAACATTTTTAGAAGACCGAATAAGTGCACTATAAAAAGAGAAAGGGGTAAAATATTCACTATGAACTCCTCTACAACACAACATATTAACGCCGCTAGAAATATATTTAGAAGTCTAAGAAAAAAATATAATGACATGAAGGCAGCAATTAAGGACAAAAGGAGACCTATAACGAACGACTCGCCAGAACAATTCCAGGCTTTTGTCCAATAGTGTTTTAAGCCGCCTAGTGAAACGCCTGTCGTTTTAAATGAGCAATAGGTCATCGCATCAAAATAGTTGTAAATTTTATAATCTATGTACTTGTTTTTCAACTTTATCTGTCATTGCACGTTCGTCCATTAAACTAAAAGGCTTCGTCCTAACCAGCAGCAAGTTAATTTTATTAATCTCCTTAATCATCCCTTCATGTGGTCTTATTCGAGCCGGATATTGTTCAAGGAAGAATTCACTGTTATATTTGAGAATATTTCAATATTATTTCAAAAGGATTTAAAAGAAAAATCTTTTATTTGGAATTGGAATGTGGATGAAGTGGATTTATTCAATGGTGTTAATTAAATATCGAACTTAATTTAGATTTACTACCTCAACACTCAGGTAACATAAATTAGGATAAGCTTATTGTATAAAGTGAGTTTACCATTATATTATATTTGAGAATTGTGTTACATTATTTATTGCATACCTGTAGCATTGTCAATAAGTGTTAGCAATAAAGTTAAAACGTACCATTTATTTATATTAGGTATAGTAAGAATTAGCGCTTACATTATTTTAATTAGTACAATATTGTATAACAGCTTATTATATTTAAATTAAAACACGTGCCTAATTTAAGGTACAGTAAGTTTAATACTTACATCATTTTAGCTTTGCTTATAAAATAATATTAATTATTGTTTAAATAGTAATAGTGCACAGGTATTTATTTGTATCGTAATATAATATTTATATAGTTCTCGTTGGGCGTTGTTAGTAAGTTTAGCGGCGAGCGTAATATTGTCGTATCATTGCGAATTGAGTTTTTTGATCACAATCACATTATATTTTTGCATTGTGTTAAGTTATAAAATTGATTAATTTGTATTGTTATAATTATATAAGCTTTATAAAATAGATGTTTTGCTACTTATTCTTAAAAATTCGTGGAACAAGTACAAATAGGGCTATTATTTTGCTTACTATCATATTAAATTGTAAATTTGTGAATGTAAGTGTACTTTTTAAAGTTTTTTGTAGAATATAAATTTGTATTCATTTTATATACGAAATTTTAGTTTTTCAGCGTGGATTGTGTACCTATATCCCTAATTATAATTTATAATAGCCACATTTAATTGTATTCTGTTACTTTAGATTCCTACAAGTTATCTATTTAAACGATTAAAATAATTAAATAAATTAATTTTAAATTTTGTTTTAACCTGCTTATTGTATAAATTCCAGGTTGACTGCACTCGACTCCCAGAATGTCAGAGGAACGAGAATTAATGAAAAAGAGAGGGAGTTTTAAAGGCCGATTAACAACTTTCATTAATTGTCTCGAAGCGCTAAATATTAAAACATTAAACGAGTTTGTTGTAACTGAGATTCAATTAAGACGGGGTAAGATTGAATCTTTGTACGAACAATATGATGAGGTACAGACGCGTTTGGAATGCATCGTCGAGGATGTCCAGGTACAATTCTCTGAGCGATCTGAATTTGAATCAAAATTCTATAAATACTTAGCACAGGCTCAGAGCTTATTAAATAAGTTTAATAAAGATAGTAATTCAATTAGTAGTAATAAAAGTACTCGTGTTAGTAATCATAAATTTGTTAAGTTGCCCACTATACAATTGCCAAAATTTAACGGTTCGTATGAAACTTGGTTGGAGTTTCATGACACCTTCACTAGCCTCATCCACTCCAACGACGAAATCGATGAAATTAATAAATTTCACTATTTACGCGCTTCTCTGGAAGGAACTGCTGCCGTGGTAATCCAATCAATTGAATTCTCGGCGAATAATTAATCAATAGCTTGGCAGGTATTGTGTGATAGGTTTGACAATAAGCGATTGTTAATTCAAAACCATATCTCCGCCTTATTTAATGTTGAACCGATTGTAAAGGAATCCTCGTTTACTTTAAAACGGCTCATAGATCAATTAAATAAAAACTTGCGTGCGTTAGTAATCGCTTGGTGAAACTGTGAAGCATTGGGACACACTTTTGATTTACATTGTTGCACGCAAGCTAGATCAAAAGACGTTTCGTGAATGGGAGGAATTCAAGGGACGTAAAGATAAGGACAATTGTGTAAAATTTGATGATTTCATTAGGTTTATTCATAACCGTGCTGATTTAATTGAAACAATAGAATTGTCACGAAACAATGTATCCAATTCATTTGTAAAGGGTTGTAAGTTGAAGTCTATGGTGGCTCAAGGTCCCACCATTTCAGATACGGATTCAGTTTCGAGAATTTGCCCTAAATGTAAAGGTAGTCATAGTCTAAATACTTGCCCACAGTTTCTTTCGTTAAGTAATAGTGATCGTTTTAAATTATTGCCAGATTATAAAGTGTGTTATAACTGTTTTCATAAAGGTCATTTTGCTAACCGTTGTAAAAAACCGGGGTGTAAACTATGTAAACGTAAGCATAATACTCTCATTCATATTTCGGAATCTAAAGATATTTTCAATATTCTCAACGACAATACGTTCAACAAAGATACCAATAGACCGTCATCATGTACTAAGAGCGACACAAATAATGTAGCCCTGTCAGCTCATGTCACATCTTGCGGTGACCGTAAGCAGTGCGAAGTGCTGCTATCAACCGCTTTGATAAATCTGCATGACCGTAATAACCACGTGCATACTGTTCGCGCCGTTCTTGACAGTGGCAGTACTTCGAGTTTCATAACTGATAAGTTGTGCAAAAAATTAAATTTAGCAACTAGTCAGATAAATAGGTCAATTTTAGGCATAAATAACGTGAGTTCACACGTAGGTAAAACATGTCGTGTTGCCATGACATCATTAGATAACAGTTTTTCTGCTAATGTTTATTGTTTTGTTTTACCATCAATTACTAGTCAAGTGCCAAATTGTCACATAAACATATCTGATTTAAATATTCCCTCTGAGATTTGTTTAGCTGACCCTACGTTTTATAAGCCCTCTGATGTAGACATCCTAATAGGCGCTGACCTATTCTGGGACTTATTAGGGTCACACAAAATAAAATTAGGTGATGGGAAACCTGTGTTGTGTGAAACCAGATTGGGTTGGATAGTTTCTGGCATTATCAGTAATAAACATGTTAGTCTATTTTCAAAAAATGTATGTTGCAATTTTAGCAATATTGAGTCTCCATCTGTTAGTGATATGGACCAAGTTAGAGATGATTTATCTCGCTTCTGGCAATTAGAAGAAATACTGATGGAGTCTTCAAATTATTCGTCGGAAGAAAAGAGGTGCGAGGAGCATTTTATTCAAAACACTTCACGTTTAGCGGACGGACGCTTTTGCGTGCGTATACCACTTAAACAAAGCCCATCTGTTCTTGGTGATTCGTTTCAAAGAGCTACTAGATGTTTACTATCTCTTGAGCGAAGGTTAAAAGCTAATTCTGATCTTGATAAGATTTACCATCAATTCATGTCTGAAAATGAGTTGTTAGGTCACATGACAGAATGCCAACGTGAGCTAAACCACAGTGGTAATTTTATTCCGCATCACGGCATTCTACGCAGGTGTAGTGCTAGTACTAAATTTCGTGCAGTGTTTAATGCAAGTAGCCCTACTTCGTCGGGTGTTACCTTTAATGATATACAGATGGTAGGACCTACCGTTCAGGATGATCTGTTATCTATACTTCTTCGGTTTAGACAGCATAAATATGTCTTAACGGCTGATGTTGAGAAAATGTATAGACAAGTAGTTGTCCATCCATCTGACAGGTACTTGCAGAAAATACTTTGGCGAGAAAATGCATCAGAACCTCTTAAGATTTACGCCTTAAATACCGTTACGTACGGTACGGCCAGTGCGCCTTTTCTTGCGACCCGATGCCTTAGGCAAATAGGTCTTGACTGCACAGATAACATGATTGCCAAGATTATCAAACACGACTTCTACGTGGATGATATGCTTACCGGAGGTGATGAACTAAATCAAGTTCAGTTAATTCGTACGGAAGTCACCAAGGCACTCATGTCCGCGTGTATGCCATTAAGAAAATGGATGTCAAATGAACCAAGCCTGGTATCAGAATCTGCTGAAGCAACAGGTAACCTAAATATTGGTTCAAATGAGCCCAATAAATTACTAGGTCTAAGCTGGTATGCCACTTCTGATGAGTTTGGATTTTCTATAGATTCATCGATGACTTCTCCTGGCAATACTAAACGTGATTTGCTTTCAATCATAGCTCGCATCTTTGACCCATTAGGGCTGTTATCCCCATGTGTCATTAGAATGAAAATGCTATTGCAACAAATGTGGTTAGACAAGTTGTCATGGGATGACACATTGCCGCCTAAAATTAGCGTTGATTGGCAAAGTATTGTTAAAGATTTACATCTTTTAAATAATTTCCGCATTCCTCGTATTATAGTTTGTAATTCATACAAGGAATTAGAGCTTCATATTTTTACGGACGCATCTGAACGTGCCTATGGGGCGTGCGTTTATGTTCGCTCATTAAATGGTGAGAACCACTGCATGGTTCGTTTATTAGTGGCTAAGAGTCGAGTAGCACCAATCAAACCTACTACCATACCACGATTGGAATTATGTGGAGCTTTGATAGGAGCCCGTTTATGTGATAAGGTTATAAACTCGCTTCGGGCGAAGATTAGTCGTGTCTATTGTTGGACTGATTCAACGATAGTGCTGGGTTGGTTACAGATGTTGCCTTGCAAACTTCAGGCATTTGTACGCAACCGCGTGGCTGATATTTTAGAAAAGACAGGCACTTGTATATGGAGACATTTTTTTTTTTTTTTTTTTTTTTTTTTTTTTTTTTTTATCGTCAGGAAAATCCGTTACGGATACCCGCCCGAATCCGTTACGGACGCGGTTATGTGGGACTCCGGATCGTTCTTCCGTTTACCCACTAAAAACCTGACGGTGCTCCTTACCCGCCACTAGCCCAGGTCTCGGGCACTGCCCCAATCGTCCGCGGACCTGGGCGGCGGGTGCCAGCAATGCTCGCCGTTGGAGTCAAGGGGTGGTGGGCACCCCCGACGGCCTGCTCTGAGTAGCGCGCGGAGCTACCACGCGCACCTACTCGGGCCAGGGGAGTAGGCGGTCAGAAAGCCCCACTCTGACCGCCCTCTGGCCGATGTTAGGGCGGAAGGCGACGGTCGTGTGCCGCCCTCCGGCGACCCGGCCGTTTGCGACGGATGGCGAGTTCGGAAGATTCCTCCCTCGCCCGCTCCGCCGCCTCCTTCGCGAGCATTACTGCATCGCAGAAGGATACGACCGAGTCCCACGACGCCTCGCTGCCCACCATGGCTTTCAACACGGCAGGCAGCGAGAGGTCGTCCCCAACGACGCCGCGCAAAGCGCGACGTTGAGACGCCCAGGCTGGACACACCTCCAGCGTGTGCTGGGCCGTCTCCTCGAGGCAGTCGTCGCAGTGGTGGCAGCGAGCGTCGGGCTCCCTCCCAGCGATCCCACACAGGTATTTCCCGAAGCATCCATGCCCCGAGAGTACCTGCGTGGTGCGGAAGGTTAGGACGCCGTGACGCCGCGCTAACCACTGGCGGAACACCGGACGAACTGCCTCGATCGTCGACCGGCCGGCGGTTGGTGTTGCCAGCCGGGACTCCCACACTTCCAGCGCCCTACTGCGCTCCTCCTCCTGCAGTGCTGGCTCTGCCGAGAGCCCCTCAGCCAGACCTTCCCTGCGCCGGCAATAGACCGACGCAAGAGCCTCTAGGTCCCACGGCAGGAGGAGGTCTCCAGCCAGCACGCACGCCGCCTCACCGGAGATGGTCCGGTAAAGGAGACATGTTCCAACCTCCATGAACCCAGCAGACCTGATATCTCGTGGTGTCGATATCAGTACTTTACACAAGCTTGACTTGTGGTGGTCTGGTCCCGAATTTTTAATGGAGGATTCGTCTCGTTGGCCTTCTCCAGTCAAACATTCTGAGTTCTTACCAGAAACTCGACACGATGTTTCATTGGGTGTTGTCACTGATAACGGTACATTACGTGGTGGGTTGGTTCAGTTTGAACGTTTTTCTAATTATTTACGACTTGTTCGTTCTGTAGCCTATGTATTGCGGTTTGTTAGATTTTGCAAAAAACAATCATTAGTTCATAAGTTTCTATCTGAAGATGAATTAAATAATGCACTAAATTTAATTATTTTGAAATGTCAAAACGAATCTTTTCCTGAATATAATTTATTGATTAAAAAAACAAAATTTACCAAAAGGTAGTCCTCTCTTAAAGTTTAATATTTATTTAGACGAAAATAATTTAATGCGTGTTGGAGGACGTCTTGAGAATTCTAATTTTTCTTATAATAAAAAGCATCCATTATTATTACAGTCCACACATCATTTTACAAAAATATTATTTGATCATGAGCATAAAAGATTGATGCACGCTGGTCCACAGTTATTGTTAGCTTCAATTAGAGAAAATTATTGGCCCATAGGAGGTCGCAATTTAGCGAAGGCTTGTTATTATAAATGTGTGCGGTGTCAGCGAATGAAAGGTAGGGTTGTTACCCCATTAATGGGTAACTTACCACGGCAGCGTGTCCTTTCAGGTGGTCATCCCTTTGAGACTACCGGTGTTGATTATGCCGGCCCAATGACGTGCGCTCGTCGCCAAGGTCGTGGATGTAGGTTAGTGAAGGTGTATATAGCAATTTTTATTTGCTTCACCACCAAGGCTATTCATTTGGAGCTTGTGGGTGACTTAACATGTAAAAGTTTTTTACTAGCCTTATATAGATTTATTTCGCGAAGGGGAAAACCGAGTGATATTTTTTCTGACAACGGTACCTCATTTGTTGGTGCGTACAATGAGCTTTCAAAATTCTTAAAAACTAGTAGCGATTCCTTAAGTGAAAGTCTGGCCAATGATGGAACTAAGTTCCATTTCATTCCCGCGTATACTCCTCATTTTGGCGGTCTCTGGGAGGCGGGTGTTAAGTCAACAAAATATCATCTTCAGCGAGTGTTGGGAAATTGTAATTTGACGTACGAGCAATTTAACACCATTTTAATTCAAATAGAAGCAATATTAAACTCTTGACCGTTAACACAGCTGTCTTCAGATCCTGCTGACTATACGCCACTGACTCCAGGTCATTTTCTCATCGGTCGGCCGCTTACTTCCACATTACAGCCAAATTATCAAGATTACTCCACCGATCAATTAACTCGTTTTCAAAGGATTGAGCAACTACGTCAACACTTCTGGACGAGATGGAGTAAAGAGTATGTTGCTGAATTACAACAACGCACTAAGTGGCGTTCATGTAAGGACCAAATACAACTTAATTCATTAAGGGCCCTGTAAACGATCAAATGATTTGTCAAATATTCGTTTGACAAACGTGTTTGTCAAATTTTTTGAAAGTGTGCGAGCTTGTTTGACGTGTTTGTCAAACAATGTAAATGTTTGACCTGTTTGATGGAAATTTTGATTGACGGTGTGTTTGGCAAACCTGTTTGATAGTGTGCAATGGTGTTTGTCAAATAAGATCTCAGTTATTGCCTTGATACCATGGAGAACACAACTGCGACAATCAATAACGGCAACATGTCAGAAAAAGAATTTCTTTTGGAATTTATCTCCGTATATCGCGACATGCCGATGCTGTGGAGAATAAAATCAAAAGACTATATGGATAAACACAAGAGAATGAATGCGATCAAAAAAATGACGGAGTTATTGAAAGTGTCTCGCGGGAACATCACTGAAGAAGATGTTAAAAAAAAAATTAATATTTTACGAACAACTTTCAAGCGTGAAAATAATAAGGTGAAGAAATCTATGCTTTCTGGATCTGGTACTGATGAACTCTATGTACCTTCATTATGGTACTACAAAGAGCTTGAATTTCTACAAGACCAAGTGGAGGAAGAATCGGGGATCAGTTCAATAACAGGACAAACGGTAAATAGTAACAATGTTTATTTTATTTTAATTCTACAAGTACAACATATACAGTTACCCACTCTAAACATTTGTAATTTTTTCATTTTCAAATAAGAATTCATTTTCAAAAGAATATTTTTATAAACAACTTGTTACAAATAGGTACAACATAATATTTTAACCTAACCAATAATAATATTTTAACTTAACCAATTAATAAATATTTTTTATTTTCACAAGTACAGCAAATACGATTAGGTACCTATTCTAAACATTTGTTTTTCCATGGAATAGCACCCGTTGAAGTAAAATATTCACAAAAATCATCTCTCACTTCTTTTGCTACTGTAGCGCTATTTCCAGCCCGTGTACGTTCGATATTCAACAATTGATTTGACTCATTTCTCCAAGATCCTTGTATGACAGTCCCTGTAACACAATCTTCCATGTCTAATTCTCCATTCCTAATGTAGTTTTTTTGTTTCATTAGTAAATTGTGTAAATGACAACACGCCATTACTACAATTTTAGCTTTTGTAGGACATAATTTGATGGGTTTTTTGGAGAATCTTAAAACGACTCGCAAGAATGCCGAATACATTTTCAATTATTCGCCGAGCACGGGATAAACGATAATTGAAAATCCTTCTGTTGTCATTTAAAACCTGCTTATTGTAGGGCTTCATAAAATTTGGAAGAAGCTGCAAAGCTTCATCGCCTACAAATACAAATGGCATTTTTTTATTAAAGTTTGGCAATTCCTGTGGCTCTGGAATCTGCAACTGGTTGTTCTCAAACATATTCCAAAATGTTGTATTTTTAAGTACTCCTCCATCTGGCACTCTACCATTTGTACCGACATCAATCATGATAAATTCATAATTTGCATTAGCTATGGCCATAAGCACTATGCTGTGTGTTCCCTTATAATTATAATAATAGGAACCGGAATGCTCAGGTTTTTGTAAAGTGATATGCTTTCCGTCTACAGCTCCGATGCAATTATCAAAGCTCCATGAATTTCCAAATTGTCGTGCCAATATTTTCCAACTTTCTTGTGTTTTGGGTATCTGAAACATAAAAATACTTATTATTATTATGTAATATGTTTATTATTATGTATTATTATTATTATGTAATATGTTTATATTTATTGTTTTGGTTTCTAGGAATCGTCAAAACTATCAACATCAACATCAACACAATCACCTTTGCCACCTTCAGCATCTATTAGTCCTGTACAAATAAAAAAGAAGAAAAAGGAGGACTTGCAACAGGACTTATTGACATTAGCCAGGGATCATTTCAAAAAACCTGAAAATGAATATCAGGTGATGGCAAGAAACTGGGCCTTTAAGCTAGAGCGCATGTCTGGAGAACAAAGAAGACTGGCAGAAAAATTTATAAACGAAATACTCTTTGAAGGAGAAGAAGGAAACCTTCATAGACATTCGGTAGTTATTAATCCGTCTCAGCCAGCACTCGCTTGGAACACTCCATCACCTACTCCGTACACCCCATCTCCTATTTCACAACAATCATATCTGTCCAATACGGAGCAACCTGTGGTGATTCATATTTCAGACTCGCAAACAAATGAAAATAATACAGAAACTGAAGATGATACAGCAGCCAAATTTATAAACAATTTTTATTCTCTTTAAATTATATATTTTGTAATTTTGAAATAAAAATCTTACCTGAATATTGCTTAATTTTTCATTTATTGCCTCACAAGTTTCAATGATAATGCCGCTGAGTGTACGAGGTGCAATGCAGGCTTGAAATTTTAGGTCTTCAAAATCGGCGCCACTAGCCAGGTACCGCAAGGTTATAGATAATCTTTGAGAAGCTGGTATAGATTTACGCATAACGGTATCTTGTTTTGCTATGCAAGGACTTAGCAATGTTAATAAATCTTCAAATGTTTTATGGTCCATGCGCAGGAAGTTTGCATAGTCATTTGGTTCTGTGAGCACTATTTCCCGTAACAAATTTTCGTGCGTATATTTATCCCGTAATTTCAACCATTCTCTAGACCATCGACGACTTTTTTTCTTTTTCTTCATACATAGTGCTAGTGTCAATGCCAAAAACGCCTTATCTGTATCATCACTCATTGTTATATACGACAGAAGATGATAACAACACACGAACGTCAAGGAGAAAACTGAAATATGGGCAAATTTATTTGATCTATTGGTTTGATCGTATGCGCTTTTGTTTGATGAAAACATGAAGTTTGACAAACAAATTCGACAAACAAATTTGACCGTCTACAGGGCCCTTTAGTGGTGATAAAGGAAGAAAATCTACCACCTCTGAGATGGAAATTGGGACGAATTATTGCAGTCCATCCAGGGACTGATAGAGTTGTTCGTGTAGCTGACATACAGACGTCAACGGGAGTACTTAGACGAGCATTTAACAGAATCTGCCCGTTACCAGTGATGAGTTCCAGTTGAAAGTTCCACTTTCAACGCCCGGGGGCATGTTGAAACGCCTGTCGGTTTTAAATGAGCAATAGGTCATCGCATCAAAATAGTTGTAAATTTTATAATCTATGTACTTGTTTTTCAACTTTGTCTGTCATTACACGTTCGTCCATTAAACTAAAAGGCTTCATCCTGACCAGCAGCAAGTAATTTTTATTAATCTCCTTAATCATCCCTTCACCGTCTAGTGAATCTAGAAAAGGCACATAGAAACTCTAATGGCGTAAAAGATATTCTAGATAAGACTTAACGAATGCCTGATGAGCTTGTCTCATTTAGAAGTATATACACCGTCTTGGGACCTATTGTTGATACACATAACTTTATCAAAACTAGACGAAGAGACTCAATAAATGTAGGGGAAATCACTGGGTCTCAAGACAGAATTACCCACGTACCAACAATTTTTAACATTTTTAGAAGACCAAATAAGGATATCACTGAGCGTACTTGCCAAGCCGTCATAAGAAATTTTAGTGTTAGGTTGAATGAGTGCCGTGAACGCGAGAGTAAACATTTGGATGACATTATTTTTAAAAAATAAATTCCCAATGTCTGTATTTTAGAAATAAACTAATAAACTACTTAGTTTTTTTTAATGATATTTATAAATATAAAATTTCTTTTGAGACACCTTGTATGTGATTTTATTGATACTAATATTATTGTTGTGGAAAATTAGTGTTAAAAGAAATATTTAAAAAATAACTTATTTTTTAATAAAATATTATAAACATCTGTGATTTTGAATGTTAGATTTTAATAAAAATGAATTGCTGTTCGTTAGTCTCGCTAAAACTCGAGAACGGCTGAACGGATTTATCTTATCTTGGTCTTGAATTATTCGAATAATTGCCGGGAAGGTCAAAAGGTGAGAATTATTCGAATAATTGCCGGGAAAATCCTCAAAACAGCATTTTTCTATTTCCCATACAAACGTTTTCTAAATAAAATGGAGAGTCAATTTGTAATTTATTACCGCTGCATAAAGTTCAAATTCGCGTGCGCGGTGGAGTATCTAATATCGCGTTCTGAAACTCAACAAAAGTGAAAGTGAATCGCGAACGCGACAAAATTGCATAGTCTCAAAATACATAGTATAGTACCCGGCAATACATAATGCACATCGATGCTTAGAATGAAACAATCGGTTAGCTTCGACCTCGTAGAGCGATGTATTACAGGTATTTTTGTGACACATAGGAAGCCTCTGCAAGAAATTGGCAATATAAATGTTGAAAAAACTAATCGGTCACATGAAACTGAAGTCACAGATGTTAGCAAACCCTCATGTTCCTGTGAGTATTGTTTCTTTATCATCATCATCCTCATAATAATAACTTTGCATATGATATTAAAATATGTTATGCAGTAATATCTTGAATAAATATAAGCAATCATCTCAAAAACTGTATTATCATTTTTTTATTACAGATTCATTGACATCAGTCACATCAAAGAAAATTTTTAAAGTTAAAGGCAAACCATCTGCTTCAAAAGGTAGGTAATATTTTGTATTCAAAAATTATGAGAATGGCAAGGGTTACATAAGAATTGTGCCTGTATTACTTAAAAGAATGTATGTATTTTCATAATATCAACTTATTAATGAAGGGATTCATATGAAATAAGGATTTTAATATACACTATTGTTCCCTTTGTCAGATAAAGAATCTTGTAGGAATTGTATAGACATACTGCTATTTTCTTCTATATATTTACATAATATAAAACATTATTTAATTTTTCCTATGAAAAACAATAAAATGTTTCACCATTTTATTGCTTTTAGATTTACTAGATTTTACAAAATGTTAGATGTGCACTTTTTCAGTAAGGTCGTGGAATTGAAATTTAAATACATATATGTATTTATTTATATTACTTTAAAATTTTAAATTACAACCCAATTGCCACATGGACATGTTATAATGCATGATTATAAATTCATAATTCCCTTTATGAATGAGACTGTACTTTAATCAAAATTTGTTTCTGTCTTTGATACTCATCATTAATGTTGTATTCTTCTTGCAGGTTTGGTGGGTAGTAACCCATCAATATCCTATTTAAAGCAAAAAATTACTAAACTTCAAAAAAGCAAAGATGACTTAAAGAATAAGTTGAAAAAGCAGGCAAATAAAGGAAAATTTGGAAGAAGGTATACCAAAGAAGAAAATAATTAATCTTTAGCATTTTATAAAATGGGCCCTAGAGCATATAGGTGGTTCAGGAATATTTTAGTTTTGCCTGCTCCTGTCACATTAAGCCGCATGATAACCAGTGCTGGTCTACAACCAGGCATAAATGCCAGTGTTGACGTAATTAATAGCAAACCCTATGCGTGTGTGCGTAGGTCAATACATTTGTCATTTAACCAGTCGCCAATAAACATCAAGTGAGTGTTGACGTGTTGCAGTTTAATTTACCAGCCCGCATTCTAAACTCGATCTTAATCACCTTAACATATGGTCGACAATCGAGCCGGATCAAGTGAACATTTCCTTATCAGTGATCGAGCGATACAATAGACGCCTCGGCAGTGATCTACTTCGTTATAAAGAAAGTTTAATTTTACGAGTGATTTTGAAGTTTATTACTTTTCGTATTGAACAATGAATTCGGAGACGACAGCAGAGCAAAATAGGTACCTTAATGTTTTAGAAGACATAGCAAATCATTTGAAGAAAACACACATAAATTTAAAAAAGTGTTCCAAATCAAGACTAACTGAGGGATACTTATCATCGCGGCTTAAGTGTATTGAAGATCATTGGGATACTTTCCAGAAAACCCACAACAACTTGGTGGCGTGTACGCCACGGGAACAGAAGGGAGTGCTACCGTATTTTTTAAACGAAGAATACTACATACACGAGGACTTATTTTTAGTGTTAAAAGCGGACATATTAGACTGCATAAAATCAAGTCAGCGTCCTGTTCCTGCGAGTAACAATAATGATTCTTCCATGAGTGTGCTTAATGACGAAAGACTATCGTGTGTGCAACTACCGCGTATACATTTACCGTGTTTTTCAGGCAACTATGAAGAATTCCCGACATATCAAGATTTGTTTATATCCCTGGTACATAATAACACTTCATTGTCTAATGTGCAAAAACTACACTATTTGAAATCTAGTGTTAGTGGAGAGGCAGAATTTTTATTACGATCTATTAAGGTAACTGAAAGTAATTATACGCAAGCTTGGGAATTATTAAAAGGACGATATGGTAATAAAAGAATCATAGTTAATTCTATTATAAAAAAATTATTTTCACAAAAAAAGATTTTTACAAAAACGGCAAATAGTATAAAATCTTTATTAGATACCACCAGTGAATGTTTGAATAGCCTTAATAATCTTAAAGTGTCAACGGAATCCTGGGATCCATTAATTATTTATTTAGTGGTGCAAAGATTAGATTCCGACTTACATAAAGAATGTACTCATATCAAGATGATTCAGAAGAGTTACCTACCTGGTCGAGTCTATCCAAGTTTTTGCAAACCAAATTTCGAACTTTGGAAATGGTCACCCCTGCAAATAATTCACAACCTAGGGAAAGATTTACGAAACCCAGAGTATGCGGTTCAGACGGCGGCTACTACATCAAATGTGATTCCTGTACAAACACAAAGAAGATGCCTTAAATGTGACAAGGAACATACGTTATCACATTGCAGAGAATTCGGAAGCCTAAATCTACCTACCAGAGAAGAGTTCATAACAAAGCACAACCTATGTTTTAATTGTTTGGCTGCGGGACATACGGCAAGAAAATGTAAACTGAATATGTCCTGCCGAGTGTGTCATAGACGTCACGTTGTTACACCCCGGGCCCACGTCAAATACCAAGGTGGAAGAGCAGCACTCCCAAGTAAACATATCCTCGCACTGCGCCGTCAATGCCACATCAGTGCTACTGGCTACAGCTTTGGTCCCAGTGAAAACTGAAGCTGGTCAAACGACAGTTCTGCGAGCTTTGATTGATAATGGCTCTCAAGCTATCCACTATGATCCGGCAATTGATTATTGTGCCGACAAATCGGTAACAATTGGGGAAATGAAAACAATTTGTAAATATTGTAAGGCGTTAAAATACACTGGTGAATCTACTGGATTATGTTGTGCTGAAGGCAAAGTAAAATTGCCACAATTGGTCCCACCACCAGATCCTTTACGCTCTTTAGTTTCTGGGATTGGAAATGATTCTAAACACTTCTTGACTAACATTCAGAAATATAACAACTGTTTCCAGATCATTTGGTGCTACACATATTATACAAGACAATTTCATGCCCACTTTCAAGGTATTATATAAGAATATTTTTTTATATTATTCAAGTTTGTACTAAAATATATATATCGGAAATAATTAATGGACAAATTTTTGAAAATTACAGATACAAGGACAAATTTATCACTTACTGGGAACTCTGTTACCACTACCTGATGCAGATCATCAATTTTTACAAATTTAGTTTATGGGCAATTCAGATGCGGAAATTAATAATCGTTGTGCTCACAATCCAACAGTGAAGAGAACCATTGTCCAACAATTACAATGTTTCTTCATCAGACTAACAATTTAGTAAACATGTTCAAAATAGCATTGGATCGGATGCCATCTGATAGCCATAATATTATTATTCGAGCTGACAAAACACCTGCCGGTGAACACACAAGGAGGTTCAATTCACCTACCATTGATGAAGTGGCTGTTGTCATTGTGGGAGAAAATTTACAATCTAGAGACATTGTGCTTCATCGTCGCAATAGTGACTTAAAACGTGTATCTGAAACACACAGGAGTTATGATGCACTACAATATCCTTTGATCTTGGCAGGGGGAAGATGGATACCATTTTAATATCAAAATGGTAAATCAAGTAACAGGTAAATGAATTGAACAAGATTAAATAATATTTTTAAATTCAATTCATCTAAGTAACAATTTAAACATTTATCATTTTTGTTTGCAGGTGCTGAAACCAACAAAAAAGTTAGTGCTATAAATTTCTATTCATACAGACTCATGATCCGTCAAGGTCAAGTAAATCATATTTTGATGTTATAGAAGATATTGTTTCTGCTGTGCATTTATCTGATGAAGTATTAGTTATTGAGAAGCTAAGCTCTTTTCATACTCTTATGTCTTACATGAGATCTATTGGTTATATTATGGCTGGAAGTGAGATAAGAGAAGCTCTTTCTACCATCTATGCTGAAAATACAATTGATCCCATAACCTATGGACATGCGTATGCTAGAGCTGTACATGCACATACGTTAATACATACAGCAAGCGATGTTATTAATGTTTGAATGATGAAGATAACTCTATGATTTTTGAAATGTTCAACTATACTGAAATAACTGAAAACCACGTATTTCAAACGCTAATTAAAATTTTTGAAAATAAGCTACTTGAGCTTGAAAACAACTTCAAAACTATGGATTACTTATTTTCGAATGGTTACAATATTGAAGGACTTCATTGCTGCGGACCGTATGAGAGATTGGAATTAACATTTGTATAGTATTGAGCTAATGATTCCATTATTTCACGCATCAGAGCATTTTCCCTATTTGAAGGCTTCACAAATTTATCTACAAGATATGAAAGAATTACAGCATAAAATGGACCCGACGGAGTTTCAAAAATTTTCGGAAGGATAGTTCATACTAGGCGTTCAGATAATTATTTTTCTGGCATTGCAAGTGATCAGACTATTGAGCAAACTTTGATAAAAGGAATGAGTGTCAAAGGAGGTCCTTTTAAACGTGGTGCCACTAAAAGTGTTGTGTATAAAGGGATCAGAGGAGTTACTTACAGTAAAGATATTATTACAGCTATAGAAAATTTTTGTGACATGTCTTACAGCAAAAGTCATAAACATATCGATTCAACAGATGCTAGAACAGAAAGGGATAATACAGATGTGAAATTATTAGTGGATTTCTTCAAGCGACAGCCCTTTTCCTGATACAGATGCTATTATGATGCAATTTTTTTTTCTTTCATTAGTCTTAATTAATTATCTTATTTTTTTTTAAATGTACACAATAGAGTACGTTTCATTTATAATTAAACCGGCCGTGAATTTCAAAATTCCATTGTACATAGCAGCTGTCGCTCCACTCTCTCCTCCACGTTTTTCTACCTGTTTGAGATCCCTACTGCTATTTTTATATACAGGTATCTTCGAAAATTGTTCCGATATGTCTACTCAAGTAACATTGAATATATAAATAAAAAAAATCTGTTTAAAGTGAAAATATATGGGTCAAACATTATTTTTTATAATAATTTGTTAATACAATGAAAAAATGGAGTGCACGAAAATTTTTTGGGTAAACGTTGCAATTTGTAGTTAAAAAAATAATATCCCACATCGATCATATTAATTCATTCACTGTAACTCTTTCCGAGGTTTTACGGTTTTGAATGCTCCAGACACTCCACTAGTATTGTTAAAACTCATTCATGAGCTCATAAGGAATATCTGTAGCTCTAATTTTCGTTAATAATTGAAACTCAACGAATACAAATTCCATTTTCTTCCAATTTTCAATGAATAATTTTATATCTTATTCTAAAATTGGCAAATCATTTTTCTATGTATTAATTTTTTTTTTACTCATAAAAATATTTAATATTTAAATTTTAGAGCAGCCCAATCACCAAACAACAATCTGAATAATAACATCTCAGTCATCAGTAAGCATAACCTCGAAATCAATCTCGGATTTTGAAAACGGATTGACGCCACCTGTTTGTTATTCCTAAAATTAACTTCATGACACTAGAACTAGTGGCTGCATTAGATCGATCGAATGTTCCTAGCAGGAACGCAATGTACTTTAAAAAAGACCGCTTCCTTGCTAAATAGAGTGCGCGGAGGCAGCCACAGCGTACTTCGCGAAATTCCCAACAGCGAGGACTGTTCGCTGATTGGCCAAATGGCCAAGAGACGACTACGTCCTTTTTATTTTTAAATTATTAATTATCAACCAAACCTTCGACCGATTTTTGGTTACGAATTTATTTTAACATTTATTTCATATTACTCTTTCTACTACTGTAATCTGTTTGAGAAGTTCTAAAGGTAAAGAATGTTTTAAACACACATAGTATATTTGCTTTTCGCACTCGTTAGTGTGAAAACGCTATAAAAATGTTTGAGGCGTAAACAAACCTCCCAACAACATTGATCTAATTCTCTAGCAAAGCAACAGGGCCAAGAGAGATCTTAATAATTGATGCGGAGGACTTAACGAAGTAGTTATATTCTGGGTTACAGGTTAAGTCGACCTATTCCCGTTAAGAGCGTGTAGTTTACACTGTTTCTGTTTCTGTACTGATTTGACTTTGAAACATCCTATCCTAAACCTAACTGTTTTCAAGATATTTGAATTTATTTAGTTTTTATAAAATAATCCCGATTTTGTGCTGTCAACTTAGATATTTTAAAATGTGTTAGTATTTTTATTATTTTTTTTTTATTTTTACGAGTAAAATAAGACGCTTTATTACCTCAATAACAAATATTGTACATAAAAAGAATAAATTAGTCATTGTAGATGGTTAAAATTTGAAATGAATAATAAAAATATAAAGTTTTTTTTTTCTTTAAAGGATATCTAAAAAAAACTATTACGGCGCTTGTTTTGCAGATGTACATAAAAATATCTGAGTTTCATCAGCTATCTAACGAGCCATAACAATCTACGGTATTGATAACAAATCATAAAAAAAACTTAGTTGCGAGCCCCCAGGTAGCTGTTTGTGCTAATGCCCTATAAGGTCAATGCGTAGATGCGATATTATTTTGTTCTCTGTTTCTTGCTCAACTTGGCTGTGTTTCTGGACTGTTTCTTTTGATTCGTGACTACTGAGCTTGTTAACTGGTCTCTGATTTCTGCTTGTGATACGGAACTGTTGAAGATGACGACCTACACGAATGAGGAATATGCTGACATGTTAATTTGCTACGGATACTGCAATTGTGTGTCCGCACATGCTCGCAATGAGTACATAACACGCTATCCCGACCGTCGAGTGCCGGATGTGAGCGTGTACGACGGAGTTTATCGAAGACTTCGAGAAACTGGCTCCGTTTCAAGACGACGTACAGACTTGGGAAGACCACGTGTGATTGATGACGACGAAGAACAGAACAATGAAATACTGAAACGATTTCGATTGGATCCAACCAATTCCACTAATATCGTTGCCCGAGATCTTGGACTCTCGCAATGGCAAGTATGGTCTACTGTTCATACAGCGAGCCTACACTCATATCATTATACGCCGGTACAAGCTATCGAAGAGGGAGATCCCGCGAGAAGATTGGATTTCTGTAGGTTTATGTTAAACGCCGATATCGAAGACCCGACTTTTTAAAAAAAAACTTGTGGACAGATGAGTCGAAGTTTGATAAAGATGGGATTACCAATTATCATAATGCTCATTATTGGGCCCCGAAAGATCAACTAAATCCTAACAAGAAGAGAGTAAAGGGGTCAAGGGTCAGGAATGTGTGGATGGGCATAATTTCGAATTATTTAATTGGGCCTTACTTTTTCCCCGATAACTTAAACGGGAAAACCTACGAAAATTTCCTGCGAGAAGACCTAAGTGACCTATTAGATGATTTGCCATTCAATCTGATTGGAGACATGTGGTATCAGCATGATGGCTGCCCTGCACATTTCAGGAGAAGTGTCAGAGAATGGCTGGACACAAATCATCCAAACAAATGGATTGGGCGAGGTGGACCCATACCCTGGCCAGCTAGAAGTCCGGACCTAACCCCCATGGATTTTCATAGGGGGCATATGAAGAGTCTCGTCTACAATGAGCCGAACCCCATTTCGTCAGTAGAAATATTGAGAGATAGGATAATTAACGCAGCGAACGAAATGAGGGCTTTAACTACTGGTGTAGTAAAAAGTGGACTTAGAAAAAGAATGCGAAGATGTGTACAAAACAGAGGCGGACATGTTGAACATGAAATTTAGACTTTTAAGATGTTTTGTTGGACTACGTCCTTTTTATTTTTAAATTATTAATTATCAACCAAACCTTCGACCGGACACTAATTATGCTTACGAATTTATTTTAACATTTATTTCATATTACTCTTTCTACTACTGTAATCTGTTTGAGATAGTTCTAGCGGTAAAGAATGTTTTAAACATACATAGTATATTTGCTTTTCGCACTCGTTAGTGTGAAAACGCTATAAAAATGTTTGAGGCGTAAACAAACCTCCCAACAACATTGATCTAATTCTCTAGCAAAGCAACAGGGCCAAGAGAGATCTTAATAATTGATGCGGAGGACTTAACGAAGTAGTTATATATAATGATCTACTTTTCTAGACACATCTTTGTTCAAATTTACAAATTAATGAGCAAATAATGAATAATATGATGAAAATTTATGTGTAAAATATATTTTATGTAACATATATCATAAAACAATAAATAGAATGTAGCAAGAAACAAGGTCGGCACCAGAATACCACTCTTTATATTTAATTCAAATTACACCATAAAGAGGTTGTTAATTACGAATAAGAAATTATTAAGTATAAAAAAAACTAAAAGAAATGAATGTAAGATCAATATTGTAAAATGTTTAAAGTGGTGCTATGTATTAGAAACAGTATCCAGTCTACATTAATATGTTTAATGTTAACATAACAGTTGTATATGTAAGTTTCTTTTTAAAATGTTACATTAATGTAATTATAAACATTAGTTTTTGCAGACAGAATTATATTCTTAAGGCCTTAGGCCACCCTAGAATTTTCGCAAAATCGATTTTTTTTTGTCGTAAAGTGTCCCCTAAGGCCTCAAGAATGATGTCCCAAAAGATTATGGCCGACAAAAATCTTTAAGTACTCCATTTTCGAGTTTTAGTACAAGGGTCGTCCGGTCACTTTTGTTAGCGCTAGCGAAAAGGTCCCTTAGACGATTAGAGCAGGTATACGGCAGATGTTATTTGAAATATTTATTGCCTGACTAGTCTGGCGAGTTTAGAATTGTGGTACGCCTGTTTCTGACAGTTAGCCACGGCCAAGCAGTCGAGAAGGACGCGAGTCGACAAACAGTCGTTTTTCTCTATAAATTCTTTTTTCCCGTGCGATTATTGATTCGACGTGTTTTGTTGTATTAATTTGCTTTTGCAATGAGTGACGGATTGTATAGTGGAAAGAAAGGGACAAAAACGTCGGTTTCGTCCGCCAGGAGACCATCGATATCTCGTCGAAGACCGTTGAATCGGCATGAGGTGGAAGCACCAGACGATTTGAACGTCAGTTCATCGGCAAAAAAACTGAAGCAGTCGGAAGATTTATACGATATCGAAGTGAATCCAGCGTTTGGTTATCGTTTAATCAACTTCATCGCAGTTTTTTCGGCTATCTCCGACGTTGTCGTTTGTAAAATATGCCAATCGAAAGTAAAATTTACTGAAAGCAGTAAGCGTGGTTTGGGATTTAAACTTGTAGTGTCCTGTGAAAAGTGTGAGAAGACTGAGATACCGAGTTGTCCACTTGTTGAGAAAGGCTACGAAATCAACCGTAGAATAATAATTGCCATGCGATTGCTTGGAGTAGGTTGGCACGGAATCAGAAAATTCTGTGCATTCATGGAATTACCTCGGACTACCTTTCACTCATTTTACGATAAGGTTGTCAAAAGAATGAACACCAATTTAGTTTGCAAAAATAGTATGATGAGAGCTGCGAAAGAAGAAAAAACCATTTCGATTGAAAACGGAGAAAATGGAATTGTAGTGGTAGGCGATGGTTCGTGGAGAAAACGTGGATTTACGTCTCTGTATGGGATAGTGACTCTTATTGGCTATAACTTTGGAAAAATCGTTGATTGTGTAGTGAAATCAAAATACTGTAAGGCGTGTGAGCATTGGTCAAAAAAAAAAGATTCCGACGAATATGCGGAGTGGGCAGAAAGTCATGTAGGAGAATGCGCTGTGAATCACGATGGATCGGCAGGAAAAATGGAAGTCGATGCAGTTGTTGAGATGTTTCGCCGCTCTGAAACTTTGCATCAGGTCAAATACTCTCACTACATTGGTGACGGTGATTCGAAGACTTTTAAAGGAATTACAGATGCTAAGCCATATGAAGATCTCACAGTTCTCAAGAAAGAGTGTATTGATCACGTGCAAAAGCGAATGGGTACCCGACTACGTAATTTGAAAAAAACGACAAAAGGTCTCGGTGGAAGGGGAAAATTGACTGGAAAACTTATAGATGAGTTATCTATTTATTATGGATTAGCGAATTGTCGAAATAGTGGTTCAGTCGAGAACATGAGAAGCAGTATATGGGCTACACTGGATCACAAATTATCTACGGATGACAAACCGCAGCACGACAAATGTCCTATTGGAGAGGATTCATGGTGCTCATGGCAACGCGCGAAAGCCACGAATACTTTGGCTGAGTACACACACAAACCACCTATTCCAATACAAGTGTACGAAGCTATCAGACCAATTTATGAAGAACTGACCAATCAAAATCTTTTAACTCGATGCATCGGCGGTTATACGCAAAACAACAATGAAAGTTTTAATTCGACTGTGTGGACATTGGCTCCGAAAAATATTTCAAGTGGGAAAATAGTATTGGATGTGGCTACGGAAATTGCAGTTTGTGTGTTTAATGATGGATTTTGTTCAATTCTACACATAATGGAGGCAATGGGTTTGGAAATCGGCTTGAACAGCTACGAAACGTGCATAGAAATCGACAAACAGCGCATAAAGCTTGCAGAGAGATCGCTATCTGACCGGGTGAAAGAGGCCAGAATCGCTGCAAGGGCAAGCAGAAAGGATAAGTGCGAGCAGGAACATGATGTGGAAGGCCAATTGTATGGTGCAGGCATCGCAGATTAAAGGTATTGCAAAATCATCCATCATTTTCTGCTATTCAAAACTTTGAATGCGTTTATCTCAAAACTACTTTTTTGGAGTTGGCCGGAAAGATTACTCAGACAATTTGCAACCGATCGACTTGAAATTTGGAATATATCTTCGAAAATACATTGTCTAGAGAAGTACGTAGGATTTTTTTATTATAATGCATAGTTCATTTGTTATTAACAATTATCTGACGATTTTTTAGGCAAATTCCTCACTTTCCACTTTAGAAGTGCGCCATTTGGTCAAAAATCAATATATCGAAAAAATCCTACGTACTTCTTTAGATTATAGTATATATAATCAAAAAAATTCAGCCCCTAATCATGATTTATTAAATTACAGGAGCTGTTCTTCCGGCCGTGGAGCATTGAAAAAAAAAGACGTCGTCGCAAAAACGCTGTACCGCCACCATTTTTGAATAAATTGCTTCAAAAAAAATACTGTATGCAGTTAATGATATGTGTAATAAAGTCCCATTTATGTGATCTCGATTTATTGCGTAATATTTCTGTAAAAAATTCCCGAAAAACCCTATTTTTTGCGGCGTCTAGGGTGGCCTAAGGCCTTAATAAAACTACTACAAAGATATACTAAAATCGAATTTATCAAAGTAATTGTTTGTTGGCAAAAAATCAAATTAAAGTGAAGTTATATTACACTCAATATTTAATGATATACCTACTCTTTGAATTATAATAATGAGGGTCCAGATGGAGGACTCAGGCAGCGATCCTCGCCAACCCTACTTGTTGGGCTGTAGCGTTCCGTCCGTCACGTAGAACAGGGCACAGAATGTTATGGCGTTACCCCGAGGCGAAAAAATCATAATGTGCGATGACCTGAACTTATTTTGGAACTATCAAACAAATTCATCAGTACCCATGGGAGTGAATGGAAGAGAAAAGTATGATTGACCTATTCCTGGTGGATTAGCGTATTCGAAACCAAGTTACCGACTTGGGAACGGACCACTATTAGGGGTCTGTTCACAGGCTGGGGCGCCCGCACGAGATGTCCAAACTTGGGAGGCGAATAATCGCGTAAGAAGCTGGAACCTTCAAGATCCACCCATTAAAAAGGAATATAAAGAAAGGGTCTCCAAGAAGCTAAACAGCTGCGAAATAGGAAATGAGACTGTAGAAGTATGCTGGCAGAATCTTAGGAATACTATGATAAAACAGCAACAGAGGTGTGTGGTACTGTGAAAAGAGGCTTTAGTAAAAAGTGCGGTGAATGGTGGGATGACGAAGTGAAAGATGCCGTAGAAAGAAAGAAGCATGGCAGGATCATAAGGCCTCTGGTAAGAATAAAAGTACGAGAAAGAGTGTAAGTTGCAAAACCATCAAAAGAAAGCACTGAATAAAGGCGAAGCGTGAAAAGTCGGAGAATGAAAGAGATGAACGGTTGACGAACAACTTCCGGGAAAACACGAAGCTTTTCTGGAGATAAGTTAGTGATTCGCGGGGTTCTTCGTCAACCTGCAGAATGAAAGGGGTGCTTTCGAAGGACGGTGAAATATTAACAGAACCAACACCCATTTTGCAACGATAGGCGGAATTCTATAAGATGTATGAATGTGATGACACCTCTGTCCCAAGTAACAGCGATATGCTGAATCTTGATGTAGTAGACGGCGAATTCAGTAAGAAATTCAAAAGAAGTAGAGAGTGCCATAATAAGTTTGAAATGTGGTAAGGCAAGGTTACTACTGAAATGATCAAAATTATATGAGATAACTGGCCGCCTGAAGAGCGTGGACTATACTGAAATACTATCACACATTTTACTAACAACAACAAGTATCAGTTACCCTGAAATGGCACCTATCTATGTAGTGCAAGACAATAGTCCTATGTATAACTCTCGAATAACTCGTGAGTGGTTTAATACCCAAAGAGTGTGGTAAAAATATAGAAGATATATCAAAAACATTTTTTTAGCCTAAGGCTACGTTCGCTCGCATTATTCATTACGCTATGCTCTCCGACTACAGTCCCTGCACACTTTATTCGCCTCGTCCACTGTCATGAACCTCTTCATATACAGCCTCCTAACTCCGCTGGGTCTTCATGCGCCCATATACAATCACCTTATGAGATAGCGAAATTAAATAATATTCTGCATCTGCTTACATGTGAAAAAACTGGGGAGGCATGCATGGCTTGACAGTTAGGGGACAAAATTATTATTTCATAATTGGCGGGTTTTAGCGACGTCCCCTATTGTATCACATGAAGGCAGCCACAATTACAATCCTGTCAAACGTTGAGCGCCATTGCCGAAAAATGACATGTTATGTCATGTTGTCCATAGTTTAGGTAATATGCCGCGAAACTACAAAAATTAACTCAAAAGTTATCGGCAGTCTTAGAGCCAAGAATCCATTAAGGCTATTGAAGAAAGAAAGCAAAAAAATGGTCCCAAAGTTTGGAGAAAAGAAATAAGGACATTTTTCTGCTGATGATGATGATGTAGAACGTTATATATGAACATAACATTTTTTTGTTTATTTTGTATATTCATTTATATTTTAGCTTTTAAATTGTCTTAACTATACTGTTTTTCTGTTTTCTTTTATAAATTATATTACATATTGTAGGTAGGTGTAGGTTTTTTCGTGAGGCACAACACTGTTGTAAAAATGTCTTTGTGTCTTCTCCCGTAAAAATAATCTGAAATTAATTATCTTATATTGTTAAAGTTTGGTATAGTTTATAAAAAGGCTTCTGTGATTGACATTTATACTGATAATATCATATTCAGTGTATAAAAGTGATTGTAAGACTTTAAAATGTTTCGCTGTATAGGTTCGTCAGCTGTCATTGCGCAACGAACTACTTTTAAAATTTTATATATAATCTTTCAAGTATTAGGCTTATTGCTTTCCCTTTGCTCTCTTAAGAGGCCAAATTAGGCCAGTACAAGCTTATATTGTTATTTTATAAATGTATCAAAGTATATACTTTGATACACTTATAAAATAACAATATAAGCTTGTACTGGCCTAATTTGGTTTCTTACGTACTGTTAAAACCACTTAAAAATGATGACCCGTAGTACCAAGGCGCGTCAGGCGGAGGAAAAGCTCTAGCTGACACTCCAGGAACTAAAGTCTACCAGGACACAGTGCGAGCAACTTCTAAGAGAAAGGGATGACAATGAGCTAGATTTTTTGCAGATTATCAATAAAAATAAAGAACTCAAAAATGAGTTATCAAAACTATACCAAGAATACTCAAATGTTTTGGACAAAAATGATAATCTGCAAAAAATAGTGGATGGGTTTGGCCAGTGCAGGGAGGAACATGAGGAAGCTCTTAAGCTTACTATGACCTTAAATGTCAACTGCATGAGGCTAAACAATATATACAAGAAATGGAGAATAATAACATAAAAAAAACGGCCTCTCAGACCCAGACAACATACATTTATATTTTAGTTAATAAATTGTCTTAACTGTACTGTTTTTCCGTTTTCTTTTATAAATTATATTACATATTGTATGCATGTTGAGTTAGCCTGTAAGTGAGGTATACTATTATTAAATTAGATACTTTAAGAATGTGTAATTATGAAAAACAAGATTGTATACAACGTTGGCTTCCTATTAAATAAAATAAAAACTTTCTGTCACGGTTTTTTTATGTTAGTAGTGGGATCCGTTGTTGTATGGAGCTAATATATTTATATGCTTGCCATCTATTCCCACAACTGTCATAGTGTCATCAACATTAAATCCATCACGTATTCTTTCAAAGTTGGCTAATATACAACATGCTTTCAAAATCAAAATATTTTGATGATATTTATCTAATTAAGTCTTCAGAGGTCATGGATGGGCCGTAGCGGTTGGCGCTCCGTTCTCTCTGACTACCCCGCAATGGGATACAGCATAAAGGTAAAAAAAAGTTAGTCATTAGAATAAATATTTTGAGACAGATAGGCTGTAACCTGCTGCTGATAATGATATAATTTTACTGTGTTTACCTAGTCACACAACTTCAGTCTTGCAGCCTTTTATACAGAGCAGTATTTGAACCCTTTTAAACTTACTACAAACATGAAATCAATCAATTTATGCGCTTGAATGCAAATAAAAAGATCAACCGTTACAATACTGACAGGCTTGATAATGTTTGGATTCGCGCTGCTACTCCTGCAAATGTTGTTGGTGGCTTTAGTGGTAGTGGTGTTTACCCACTCGAATGTTTTGACAGATACCACAATTCTGATATAGCACTGGGTAGTGAAAATATCAAGTTGTATCTTTGCCTCAGATTTCTTATTCTGTAGTTTGTCAACTAGAGTTGTCAATCCAAGAGAAAATATATCCGAACATGAACAAAATAAGACACTGCCAAAACTATATTATTTCCTATTACAGATAATCTCCTAGTCTCTTGCTCGATTCTGAAATTTTACAGGATATTAGTCTTGTTGATATCTTAACACTCAGTTAAAAGAAAACTGTATTGCAAAATATTACATAGATTACGCAACCAATTGTTGGTTGGTAAAACGACCAAGTCTGGTTGACAGAAAGAGCCATATGCCCGGCCGCACGCAGCGAATTACCAGGAGAAAAAATATATCCTCCATACTCTCCAGATGTATGTTCCATGGAACATTTTTATCACACAGGGTTAAGTCGTAATGACAACGCTAGAAGCAACGATGAGCACGGAGCCGTCTAAGACGCAGAAGCCACAGAACCAGCCTAAGGAGAGGGAGAAGAGGCCTTTCCCAAGACCGAAGAATCGCATACCAAAAGGTGTTACGAAACCACTTAATATTTCAACTAAACAGACTAAACATTACCTAAAGAATAAAAACTTCAAAAATATTTGAGCTCGATGTTATTCAAACTCACCTATAACAAGTTTATGAACGGGGAAATGAAACTTTACTAACAAGATGGCAAAAGATCATTGATAACGATGGAAATTATATAATTGATTAAAAAATAAATCGTGGTGTATAAAACTGTTTTCTTAACTATTGTGCAACTTTAAATCTGTAATTATACTTTTAAAGTGGTGTTGAAATATACATTATAACACACGTAAGTGGACTTTAAATTTTACCACATCAACACTACAATATGTAATTAAATTCTTAATTTTGTCGCCACTGAAATTATTGATTACTTATGGGGGTACCCATACCGTTTTCTATATTTTATGATAATAAAATAACAAAAAAGAAATGAAATACTAAAATACACTTAAGGCAACACTGATAAAGATGCATTTAAAATTTCTTCCATAAAAAAAATGATTATTTTCTATTGTTAAACTTGGTGTAATTTGTGAAAACGTTTCAGTGAAATAGATATTTGTGTTTCCCCATCAATGGCGCCAGTGCAAAATTTAGAAAGTTCCATCTCATTAAAAAACCTCTTCTTTTTCATTCCAGATCTGGGTACCTGTTCAATAATAAAATATGTAATTTTATATTTTCAGAATGACACTTCCCTTGCAACACAAGACATTGTATTTGAATATATTAAAAATGCGAAAAGTATGGAAATTTTTACAACCACATACATATATAATCCAACTATAAAAATCATCGATGATTTTCATCCATCTTCATCTCCAATGACCAAAAAACAACCAAAAAAATCACCTGGTTACATAGAATCAGCTTTAAATAAATTGGATAACATTGAAACACGAGCGAGACTGGATAACAATTGAAAAAGACCACTTGAACATTTATTATAAAAAAATCTTGTTTGACTGTTTGTGCACGTTAATCTTTTAAATAGCTTGGGAAAGCTATGCGCTTTACGCTTTTTCTTTATCGGGAATACTTTGAGCTTATTTTAATTTACGAACCGATTGCAGTAAAATAAACGCTAAATGTTAAGAGTACCATAATACAGTAGTAAAAACTGCAATGAAATCAGGTGACTTAATTATTAACAAAGATCTACAATACAGAACCATTCTTATCCTCTTTAGCAAATTAACAAAAGATTCACACATGAACCCGGCTTTTCAGAGGCTGTGAGACCTGACGAAATCTGCGCAATCTGTCCAAGGCGTAAAAATCGCAAGACAAAAAAGACATGTATTAAATGTAAAAAAAAATTATGCACTGAACACGCTTTTACTTTAGTGACATATGTAAAGCTCGTGCATTTGATGAAGATTAATGTTTTGTTGTTAACTCCTTAATTTTTTTGATAAATGTTTATTTTTTTTAGTTTATACCAAAAGTACACTTAAGAAATGCCAATTTAGTTCCTGTTTTTGTAATTCAAATATTATAGTATAACGAATGTTAAATATTAAAAATAAATTTTTGATTTGACTTATCACTTTGTTTTTATTATATTTAAGCAGTAAAATATATAAAAATATTACAAATTGTATACTTTTTGGTTATTTGTAAAACGTGAGCAAAATCTATACGCCAGTGCTCGTGTAAGATTTAAAGGCACGAGTCAAACGAGACAAACGAAAACTCGATAAAAAAAATATTAGATATGGAACAAAAATTAGGGGAAATTACGAATTGTCCAGAAAGTCAGTCTTGGAAATTAATTTATGATTTGAGACGTTTCAAATAAGACTTGAAGTCAAGATGGAACTCAGCCAATAGCACAAAAGCTCGATTTCTAACCAAAAATGAACATGGACTAGTTGTTTTAAACATGGATTCTGTTGCTTACTCGCCTTCCGCAATCCCCTCTATTCAAAATTTATATGTGCACCATTCCTTTTCTGAGAATCCGAAATCCTATACTGATACCGATACAGGCCCTTTCATTGTATACGTGTCAAGGGAAATTTCTGATCTCTCAGCTAGCACATCCATTAAAGCTATAAAGTTCGGCCAGTTCCTATACCACACTAAAGTCTCCAACATAATTGATCCACCATCAAAGTGAAAAATTTTGGACGGAACAAAATAAGTATTGAATTCACAAATGCTGCTGCAGCGAATAAGTTTCTTAAATAACGCAATTTTAAGTCTATGTAAATATGTTGCTATTATCCCGACGTTCAATATCACTAGAACGGTTATAATTAAAGAAGTACCAGTGGACTTCCTATTAGACGAATTTGTCGAATCTTAAAAAAAATCGTCAGGTTATGGACAGGTAATGAAAGCTTGGAGATTGAATAGAAAGAGTGTAAGTGACGGTGTAACTACAGGTTCAATTGTAGTCACATTCCGTGGACAAATGTTACCTGAAAGGGTCTTCTCCTATTAAAAAAAAAAATACATAGTTTATTTTGACAACTATTATACTTCTATCCCACTTATGGCATATTTAGCAGGGGAAGGAATTCACACCTTAGGTAGTTCACACGAATAGACTCGGAAAAGAATGCAAATTAATGACCAAGCAACGAGGAACTTAAAAAAAACGTCAGGTTATGGACAGGTCATGAAAGCTTGGAGATTGAATAGAAAGAGTATAAGTGACGATGTGACTGCAGGGTCAATTGTAGTCACATTCCGTGGACAAATGTTACCTGAAAGGGTCTTCTCCTATCATTCTTCCCTTCCTGTCGAACCTTATAAATTCCCATAGCATGGCATTTCAATTCTGCATTCCCGAATAAGCGTATTAGAGACATTTCTCCAAGGTGCCTATAAAATACCATAAAAAGGGGGAAAGTTATGAGTCAGCATGAGAAGAATATTGTGACAGAATCAAAAGAAACAATACAAAAATATATTAAAGAAAAAGCAGTAGGTATTCCTAAGGCTGGTTTTGGCAACTTGTACTCTGAGAATACGTCCAGGAGATTTTTCAGCGATTCTAAAACAGCTTCAGAAAGTACAGGCCTTGACTTATCTAAGATTGAAAAAGTTAATTCTAATAATATTAGAAACCATCTCTTCTGGCTATGAAATTGATGAAGGCTAGTTTTTAAATTACGCAAACAAAACAGCAGAATTGTATGTAGAATTATATGGGTGGGGATCACCATCCGAGGACACCTACTCTTCATAAAATACTGGCACACGGTCCTGCTATTATTAAACACGCCCTTTTGCCTATTTGACAACTGTTAGAAGAAGCAGAAAGAATATAACTGTTTTTGGAAGTGGGTCTGCGAGACATATGAGATGTTTGTGGAACTTACTAATTAATGAATGAGAAAAATTATCATTACATTCTGTTTTCTTCTTGTTATTATCTTAAATGATTATTAATTAATTTTCGTTTCATTAAACCTAATAAACATCAACATTTTCAGATGAGATAATCGATATTGTAGTGTTAGCTAGTGTATAGCTTTCAACTTGATTTATGTACCACTCATTGTATGCGACACAATTCACATAATATAATTAGTAATATTTGTTCCAAAATTGTTCAGCTTGAAATGTGTTTTATTTATTATTTACTTATTTAGGAATAAATATATTTAAAACAAAAATCTCTCATAAAAATCCTAAAATATAAATCCCTAGGTACGTCCGCACTACTTGATTAAACAAATAACTAATTTTCATACATACACCAAGTTCTTATAATTTTTTTTTTAGTTTCAATAAAAAAACAATTCGATTTCCTGAAGTTAATAAAGAGCGAAAAAAGGTTACTGTAAAAATTACCTTCCACCAGGAAAGGAACTTGAAACGAATAGTAATTATCTTAACCAACCACATCCGTCAATGCAGATTACTACAGACTTTGAGTTGCTGGAAGACTTGAATCCTGAGACCATCACCACACACAACATCAAGGGCCCTCAGATCTTTACTGATGGTAGCAGGATCGAGGGGAAAGTGGGTGCTGCCCTATCTATATGGGAAGGAGGAAAAGAAACTACCAACGAAAAGTTTAGCCTAAACCCAAACTGCACGGTTTTTCAGTCGGAGCTTTATGCCCTATTCAGGGCTACTCAAATTGTGGCAGATAGTGATGAACTAATAGTCAACATCTTTAGTGACTCTAGGTCATCATTAGAACTCCTAAAGAACCCAACTTCTAGCCATCCTCTAGTTATGGAAGTTAAGGAGAACATGCGAAAAATTAGGGCACAAGGGAGAGAACTTAGACTTTTTTGGCTACGAGCACACGTGGGTACTGCAGGGAATGAGCGTGCCGATGAACTGGCCAAAAACGCAGCATTCACGAACACTGCCCAAGACTATGATAAAATACCCCTGTCGTATATTAAAAGAGCGATAAGGGAGGAGTCTGTCAGCATATGGCAAGGCAGATATGAAACATCACAGACAGGTTCAGTCACCAAAAAATTCTTCCCAGATATAGAAGTAGCCTATAAAATAATAAGGACAACGAAGCTTACTCCATTACAAGTTCAAATGCTAACAGGACATGGTGGAATAGCAGGATACTTGCATAGATTTAAGCTAAAAGATTCCCCGGGGTGCGAATGCGATAGCAATATAGTAGAATCAGTATGGCATATACTACTGGAATGTCCGAGATTCGCTGCTGACCGCTTTCAACTTGAAGCAAAGATCGAGAAGTGCCTGTCCCAAGTTGAACTGCCAATTATAATGACAGATCCATACTCTAGGAAGGCACTTCTCGACTACGCTGAAAGGGCTTTCCGCATAGCTTTTATAAGAAACAGTACATTGGATCCAACAAAATCGCGTGCTCTCTACGCAAATTCAATGCGACCTTTACAGTCTGGCAGCTACATACACGCTGATGACCTAAAGCCCTCCACATGCATACATAAAAATCAAGCCAGAAATACAGACGCCATGATCCCGTTACTGCTACAGGCAGAAATAGGTCAGACGGGATTGAGAACTAAGGGAGTGGCGCTATTTATGGACGATAGCATTGAAAGGTTGGGTATAAGCTTTTGTATGCCCAGAAACAATAAGTTTATTGCAGTTTCACCTGGTCTTGCTGGTCTATTGAACGGGAGCACAAACAGAACGGCAGTACGACGCAAACTGTATGACGCGCTCCCCATTAAGACGGTCGGAAATATCACTTGCCGAGTAGTGCTATCAAAGAATAAGTCTATCATACTACTCGACAGTGATACACGAACGCCATTCCAGCGGGCTCGTGAGATGCTTACGGAAATGGGCAAAATCGTGGGATATGGCGTACGTGTGATTAGTATAGACGCTATGGTGGTCGACTACAACAAAGGTGAAGTAGCGGACCGACTGGGATGTATAAAAGCCTCAGAACAGCATGAGGTATTAGTTTATGAGAACAGAGGCGAAGATCTTAGTTATCTTAAACTCAAGAACTCAGAAATTCCAGCGGAACAACTACAAACAACTCCCACGGCCACAGAAAGTAGCTCAGAGCGACTTCAGCGTAAGGTCGCAGAGGATCAGGTCAAACTTAAAGAAATAGTACATTTACAGCCTTCCACCGCGAAATCAGCGTGCAGCGCCATTATGTCAGCTATAGGAAATGTGCTACGAAAGAAGAAAATTTCACCAGAGGACAGGCAGGCTGCGTCTGTAGAGAAATTCACAAGGACTTGTGCCAAGAATCCTTCTGTCCCCGCTCGGTCCAGGCCCACTAGAGCGTCAATGAACCAGGTGAGCCCACCTATCTTAATACCTATCTCGGGGCTCCAAGACCACTACAGAAACGCATTCCTCGAATTTCTCGCAGTTTTAAAGGCTACCAAACAAGTGAAGCTTAGAACTTGTGAGGAAATAATGCGTGCCTTTCAAGGCGGATTTTCAATCTTGGATATAAAGCTAAAAGAGGCAGCTTCTGCCATATATAACAATTATACAGCCCAAACCATCAGAGGTACCAAGAAAGATAAATACATGGCGGCTTACAATGCTGCAGTTGGTTTTGTGGAATTGAATGAAGAGGAAACCAGACGAACGGGCAACCTTAAATTCAATACACCCACTAACGATCATATTGTAGTCATAGCTAAATGTACGCAGGTGATGTTGGAAGATAGAATGCTTGAGAAAGCAAAAACTTTTGACAGTATTCTAAACCCCACGTCATCGGCAGCATGGCATATACCCAGGATACAGTGGATCAACGGGGTCCCCGGATGTGGCAAAACAACCTGGATCATAAAACACTTCGACACAGATAGAGACACAATTATCACTACTACAACAGAAGCAGCAAATGAACTTCGGGAGAAGCTTTCGGTACGTATAGGGAGTTTGGTTAAAAGTAGGATTCGCACTATGGCATCAATGTTGGTTAATGGGATGAGACAATCAGAAACGTACAGACGCCTGATTGTGGATGAGGCCCTAATGAACCACTTTGGTGCGATAGTGACGGCTGCTAGAATGACCCAAGCAGACGAAATAATATTGATCGGTGATGTAAACCAACTTCCCTATATTGACCGAGAGAATCTTTTCGATATTTTCTACCGTGCTCCATACCAAATAGCCAATATAACTCAGGATCTAATGTGCACCCATAGAAGCCCCATGGATGTTGCGTACGCCCTACAAGCGATATATACTGGTATATACTCATCCAAGGAGGCAGTACGCTCACTCCGAATTGAAAACATCAAGGTAACACCCGTTCCACGAGACTTAAAAGACACCCTCTACCTCACATTCACTCAAGAGGAGAAGGAATACTTGATGAGTCAGGGATACGGCTTAGAAATGGGTTCAAAAGTGCTGACGATTCATGAGGCCCAGGGTCTAACCACTAGCACAGTTGTAGTAGTAAACACAAAATCATCGAAAATACAGCTTCACGATTGCGTGTGAGACACTATCGTTGCGATAACGCGCCACACCAGCAACTGTTCCTACTACTGTGGTGGTGAGGACGACGCGGTTAAAAGGCTGATAAGAAATGCAACTGAGGCAACGACTAAAGGTATTATGGAATATAATATAAAGATGGCCAGTAAAGATAGAAACGAAGCGGTCATCTCCTCTACAACAGCGATAATGCCTTCATTTCCCATTATTTGAATATGAAATTGTAATATTAATAAAATATATTAAAATAAATATAATATTAATTAATGTTAAGAAATGTGTAAAAGATAGTCATAGTAATACTTTGTAATAGATATAAGTTACATTTAATAACTAAGAAAACTGGACTCTCTTATGGTATATTTAATAAACTTAGTTTTAAGCTCTGATATTGTAATCAAATAAGGAATTTATATATAAAAAGAAAAAGATTATTTTAAAAAAAGGTACAGACCTTATGTCCGTAGTGATGTTAATTAAATTGTTAAAAAAAAAAAAAAAAAAAATAAAGTGTGCTGGAAACGTCTTAAGCAGTGCTTATATATTATTTTTTATTAGACGAAGCCAGCTGACAATAGCTAATGTCACTTTGTAATATAATGTTGTCATATTTAAAGTAATAGTGATGCGTTGAGTTGTCGTTCAATCAGATGAATGAACAATGAGTGTAAATAGTTAATCATTTCAAACTATAACAGAAAAGAATAATATTTCTATTCTACAATAAAATCGTATTAAAGTGCTTTGAATAAGTTATCTACTAGTAGTATGTAACTGCAGTCAGTTTTTGACAGCTTATTACAGAGCGCGGCGCGGCAACTAGTGGCAACACCGATCAACGCCGTGCGCGTCGGTCGCCATTTTGTTTGTCATTCTGCTTCTAACTCTGGTCTGATAGTACGAATGTTTGTTCTGCGCTCACGTTGTTTAGTTATTGTTTTTGTTAAGTTTTTCGTTACGTTGTGTTTGTGTACATTTTTTGTTATATTGTTATTGTTGTGTTATATATTTATTGTTGTTACATTGTTTCGTATTAACGATATGGAACCACAACCAAGCACGTCAAGCCAAAGCTTGTCTCCAAGAAAGAAGCGACCACGGGTTGCTTTCAGCGTTACTGAAAAACTTATGATTCAAAACGTCTACAAAAACGTATTTGAGGAGAAAGCTGCTTCACTTTTACCTATTGAGACCCCCGAAAAAAAAGAATGTGTTGCGAAAACAGCTAACATTTTAGGAATTGGTGTGACATCAGTTTACACTGTAATACAAAGAAAATGAACAATTTAAGTCTCCCGAGAAACGTGGACCCAAGCACTGTTTCAAAGATAAATTGGACGATTTTACTTTTGCTGCTACATATAATCAATTTTTTTATGAAAATGAGCCACCCACCATTACAAAAGTAACTTAAACTTCATTCCTTTTATTGCATTACATTATTTGTCTACCATAATGTTCTTAATCTTTAACGTAAATATTATTTTGCGCACACTTGCGTAATCAAAAACTTTGTTTTATGACTTTACAGATTCTTAAGGTTGTCAATGAAGACCCAGAATTACCTAATTTTTCTTGGAGTACTTTAAGAAAGGTTATAAAATATTTAAATTTCAAATATGTCACAAAATCAAGACATAGCATTTTAATCGACAGACATGATATTATTTTATGGCACCAGCGATACCTTCGAAAAATTAAAGGGTATCGAAGGGAAGGAAGGTATATTTATTACCAAGATGAAACCTGGATTAACGAAGGTATTCATTACTTATTTAAAATTTATTATTTATTTAAAATTTCCTGTTCTCTTTGCATTATATTTAATTTCAACAAAAAACTTTTTACTATCTTTAAGGTCATGCACCGAAGAAAGCATGGATTGACCAGACTGTGTTATCGTCCCGCCAGGCCTTCCTAGACGGCTTGACCACTGGCTTAAAACAGCCTACAGGAAAAGGAAAAAGATTAATTATGGGCCATACAGGCGGGGAAGAAGGATTTGTTGAAGACAGTTTATTAATATTTGAAGCCAAATAATAAAGAAGTAATAAAGAAGATTATCATCAAGAGATGAATGCCGATACTTTTGAGAAATGGTTTAGTGAGGTCTTGCCAAAATTAAAACCAAATTCAGTGGTTGTGATAGATAATGCCCCCTACCCCTCCAGAAAACTAGAATCGCTGCCTACAATGTCTTGGACTAAAGCTAAAATACAAGAATGCCTAACAAGCAAAAATGTTTCATTTGAAGCAACAATGATTAAAGCTAATCTTATAGACATTGTACGGCAGCACAAACGAGAACATTCCAACAAGTATGTTGTGGACGAGATGACAATGCAGCATGGGATAATTGTTTTACGTCTGCCCCTATACCACTGTGAGCTCATTCCCATTGAATTGGTATAGGCGCAGGCTAAAGGATATGTTGTAAAAAATAATAAAACTTTCAAAATGGCAGAAGTAAAAAAAACTTTTTGAAGAAGGACTTCAACATATTACGGCTGAAAAATGGAGTAGGTGCATTGCTCATATAATTGAAGAAGAAAATAAAATGTATGGTCTCGACAACATGATCGACAATGTTTCAGACCGATTTATAATAAATGTCACCGAAAGCGACAGTGATGATTTCTCATCAGATAATGAATAAATAAAAATTATGTATTCAGTGTTGTTTATTATTTTCATTTCCTATCATGCATTGTTATATTTTATACATCTATAAATTAATTACATTATGTATTGAAAACAATATCGGCAGATTTGAACACTGTTAAACTACTAAACAATCCAAGCAATTTCATTCATTTAAGAGTTTTTCAATCATTCACTATGTCACAACACTATTTTTTTTTAACCAAAAAGTGACAACACAGTAAAAGTCAGTTGACTTCGTCCAATTAAAAATACGACTATAATGGTTTTGGCATTTTTCTGTTTCAACTGTGAGTTTTATATAACCATAAATAATATTTAAGCATTTGACTGAGTAGCGTGTTCAAAATGTTGAATGACACAACATTTGTGCAATGGCACAACTAAGCAAAACTCGTTTGACAGTTCTTAAACCGTTTTTATGTCACTTAAAAGTAAAGCACGCGAATTCGGCTACTTAAACCGTTCTTTAAACTCTTACTTGTACTTTATTGGTAGAAAAAAATTGAATTACGTGACGATTATTTCTTCTCCGCTATATTCTCAAGAAAATGAGCGAAGACAATACATCCTTGTCGTATTTGGAGATGCCTCAACTGCGTCCTTGCCGCCAACGACGCTTTCAAAAAATACAGATTAAACCTGTGAGGAGGAATTTAAGAATCGAAAGAATTATGACGAAATTAAGCCAAATTTATTGTGCAAAATACAACGGCGAGATTGCATTCTCCTATTTTGCAATTATTGATAGCATTGCGATTATAGGGGATACGTTAATGTAAGTAAAGCGAGCCGTGTAGTGGAGAAAGTGTTCTGTGCTATCGCCTCGCTAAGAAATAAGTACGTTTGCATGCCCACTGTGTAAGAGATCATCAGTAGCAACACGCTTCTTTGAAATAGCAGAGTTTCCCAGAATAATCGGTGTAGTGGATTGCACACATATTAAAATAGTGTCACCCGGGGGAAGTAGAGCTGAACTCTATCGATACAGAAAGGGGTTTTTTTGTCTGTTAATGTCCAAGCTATCTGTGATGCTAACTTTAAATTCAAAGCGTCATAACTCGTTGGCCGGGTTCTGTACATGACACTACAATTTGGAATATTCTCCTCTTGCTGCATAATTTGAACCTCGTAGATTTCTTATTCTAGGTGACAATGGCTACCCTTGTCTACAAAATTTAATGCCATCTTTTTCTAATCCAGCTACACCTCCTCAAGAAACATACAATCAAGCCCATAGAACAACACGGGACACAATAGAGAGATGTTTTGGTGTTTTAAAAAGGAGATTTCCATGACTTCATTGCATTTTAAGCTTTCAAAGGTCCTGAAAGTTACTGCCGCTTGTGTTGTATTGCATAATATGACTCTTCATCTTGATGTTTATATTGTCCAAGATGAACTTGTGGAAGAAGTCACTCATGATGAAGCAGTACCCCGAGCCCATACACAACATTTTTCTGTACGAACAGCAAGAAGCCAAAAGATATAACTACTACCTCTACTATTACTACTCTTACCGCATGAATAACATTCATGGCCTATGCTATTAGAAAAACTCAAAGAAATAGTCTAATGTAGACAGTTTTTACCCAGTCAAAGAAAATATACTGATGTGGACTGTTTTTTACCCAGCTAAAAGAAACGGATCTAGTTTTTTTTTCGAGTTTTAGTGATAGTGAGAATATTATTCATCATTGTCGATTCTTTGCCTCCTGAATATGAAACAACTTCAAGCAAAAATTAGAACATAGTAAGAAATGAAGATGGACACCAGACTAAAGTTTAATTAAAGTGGGACCTATATAAAAATAGTAGGAACTGTGAAAAGGAACTAGGAATTGTACAGCATGGCAGATATGGTCGCCTAAATAAAATGCCAGAAGAGATATTAACTTGCTGATCATATCACTTCTTAATACTTGTGAGAAGAAAGTAGGGCACTAGAGGTTGTAAGAAGTAACTTTCGATGCATGTGCAAGAAAAAATAAATGACATAAGGAAAATAAAAGCTCTCTACACCTTCGCCGCTTTCCGCTTATCTTACTTTGACTGACATGTATAAGCGCCATAACTTATAACTTTGCTTCGTTTTACAAGCTTTTATTTGGCTTGTCGTGTTACTGCATGAATTATTGCACACTTAATATGACCCACTTTCTGGTAGATTACATATAATTGTACAATCCATACGAGTATCAAATGAAGGAAGAGTAGAATACAATATAGTAATGCTTTAAAAAGTCACCCCCAAAATAACTTGTTTGTACAAAAATATTCGGATATTTCACTTATTTATTTGTTGATATACATTTTATTTTTGGATTTTGTTACATAATGTTCAGGTTACTTTATTGTATTAATGATTTCAATGAAAAACATTTTTTTTAAACTTCTATAACACAACATCATGTGTGAGACCAGTTTATTTATTTATTGGTATATAATATATATGTATGTGTCCCTGGCCAAATTATTAGACGCATCATATTTTTTTTGAATAATTAAGTTTCGTTCAAGATTTTACGCATATATTTTATATTTATAATACTATATTATTGAATTTTTTTTAAAGATTTGTTGTAAGTTACGAATTAGTATTTCTTTTTAATATAGGGCAATATTGTGTAAAACCATTGACCCATGAACGTAATCAAGTACAAACGTGAATCAGTCACTGTCGGGGTTGCATTGGGTACGGGCTCTATACACTGTGATTGTTTGTTGAATAGTTTCATACTGCTTAATTATTATTTTATTTAGTGTGTAGTGTTTGAAAATACAATTAAACTTTTTTTACTATGGGTAGAAAAGGCGAACTGAAATGAAGGCTCTTTTGAATACGAAAATAATTACAAATCGAGAAATATCACGAAGAATGAAGGTTTCAGAAGCTAGCGTACGACGCATAAAGAAAGAAATTGAGTCAGGAGAGAAAATGAGCTCGAAACAAAAGAGAAAATGCGGCAGAAAACCAATTTTCACTCCAAGGTCAGAGAGATGTTTGAGGAAAATTTGTTTAGAGAACAGATAAGCTACCACAATAATAATAAAATTACAGCTTCAAGATGCTAACGCGAATGTTTCTGAGCACACTGTTCGAAGAAAGTTAAAAGAATTAGATTTTAAGGCCTGCCGCCTTGCCAGAAAGCCCAAGTTAACAGCTGCAATGAAAGCAAAACGCCTGAAGTGGACAAAACAATGGCAAGACAAAGGTGTGGACTGCTGGAGATCGGTAAGATATTTTTTTTCAACACAGTTGATAAGTTTATTATCAAAACTAATTATATTAATTATAAAACACAGAAATTATAATTTTTTTCTCAGTTTTAACAGGTCTGTTTTAGTGATGAAAGCACATTCAAAATTTCGCAAAATAAAGTTCAGTATGTGCGTCGTCGTCATGGAGAAAAATTTCATCCTGACTATGTTGTTCCAATTATAAAACACCCTACAAAAGTGATGACTTGGTCAGTCATCAGCGGCAAGGGCACTGGTCGTCTGTACGTGATAAAAGGTCTAATGAGGCAAGACTAATACAAAGAAATCTTACAAAATCGATTGATTCCCCAACTCGGAGAATGGTTTCCAAATGGGGAAGAAGACTTTTTCATGCAAGATGGAGCTCCCTACCATACAGCTCGATCTGTTAAGGGGTAACACCACCGTAAATTTTTCAAAAAACTGGTTTTTTTTTGGCTTAAAAAATACTTTGAACCTTTTAGAATATGGGAAAAAATATTTCATACCTCAAAGTATTTTTTTTTCTTGTAATTTCGAGCTCTTCCCCACGCGCGTCGGACTGCTCCGAAACGATACCTGCGTCAGATGACTACCTGTTGGGAAGGTATAGCCTATTGTCCTACCTTTTGAATTCTGTATTCTCAAATACACTAATAGATGTCATTATAAAGCATTTATATTCAGGTAGAAGCATTTCTGATCAATAGTACGTTAGTGCAGAGTCAACTCTTGTACAAAAAGGACATAATTTCGTCGCATGAAATCACGATTTTTGTGTGTAGTGCTGATTTCTAACAGTTTATTTGTATTCTCAGAGTGCTTATAAGTTACAATGAGTAATGCAAAAGTGTATCAGGGCAAGAAAGGTACGAAAATATCGTATCCAACGCGGCGTCGGAGCAACGCGTCATCGAGACGACCGTTGAATAAATATGAGACTGAGAGTGATTCGAAAAGAGTCAGTGCTTCTGCGAAGAAATTAAAAGTTAGTGATGAAGATTTTAACATTAATTATGAATGAAGCTATAGAATTATAATTTTTTTTGCCGTTTTCTCTGCCATTTCTTCTTTCATGAAACGTCATCTCTGAATCACACGTTTTACACGTGAAGTGTAAAACGTGTGATTCAGAGATGACGTTTCATGAAAGAAGTCCTCGGGGCTTAGGCTTCAAAATAGTTATCGTTTGTCCGAAATGTCCAGATGTTGTTATTCCAAGTACTAAATTCATACGAAATGCATATGAAATTAACCGTCGAATCGTGTTAGGAATAGGACTAAATGGAATAGGACTAAATGGAATAATAAAGTTGTGTTCTTTTATGGAATTGCCACGACCGATATTTCAATCTTTTTACAAAACACGCCGAAAAAACACGTCGATGAATGTCAAGCGAATCATGAAGGCTCAGGTAAGATGGAGGTAGACTCTGTCGTCGAGACGTTCCAACGCTCCGAAACTTTGCACGGTCTCATATACGCAAACTACATCGGTGATGGTGACAGCAAAACCTCCAAAGGAATAATGGATAAAAATCCGTCCAAAAATTTAAAAGTACAAAAGAAAGAGTGCATTGATCATGTACAAAAGAGAATAGGCACTCGATTGAGAAATCTTTAAAAAAAAGTTAAAGGCCTCGGAGGAAAAGGTAAATTAACTGCCAAACTAATTGACCAATTAACAATTTCCGCAGGTCATATCTTTGTCCGAAAAGATGCCAACTCCATGTCTCATCGCATACGTTCTCAATATGATATTATGAATTTTTTTGGAGTCGATTAAATTGGAAACGAATGCATGCTGGCACTCATAATGTATTCTTAATTTTAACTTTTAGATTTGCTAAATGTTATACATACTTCATATTTCATATTTCTTAGCATGTATGTACAACTTAGTCAACATCTTGCAAAAATCTGTAGAAACGTTATAATAATATTTGTTATTAATTTAGAAAATAATATTATATTCTTTTGTTATTTTTATATCTCAATACTGTGTCGAATAGGAGTGTGCAACTATGGTATAATGATAAGGTATTGTTTTGTTGCTATATATTTGTTTTTAACTCATATATATTTTATAACTTATACAACTACAATTTATAAATATACATATTGTTAGAGTTTATACTTATAATTGTATAAATATTGCTTTTGGTATTACGACAATACTTGTTCATTTTTAGTTACTGGCATATTCTTTTTATAATCTATTCTCGAGGACTTAAAAACATGATTGTATGAAATATTTAAAATGATTGTTTTTATTCTGGTTTGACATTTTGTAGAAAGCGGAGTAATAAATTGTAAAATATTAACCATACTTTTATTCTGAGCCCCTTTACATCTCAGAAGTGGGATACCCGCGTAGAAAATACTCAGCAAATAAACTTAAACTATTACCAAAGTTGCAAGGTCCATATAGAATTTTTAAAATCTTACTTAATGATCGTTATTTAGTTGAAGATACACCATTAACTCGAAAAAATAATAAACGTTATGAAACCGTAGTCGCGATTGATAAAATATATCCATGAGTAAGTTTTCAAAGAGATAATTCGATCCCAATCTGAATAAAACAGTAATGTCACAGAGTAGTTGAGTGACATATTAATTATTATGTATTATGTACTAGTATCTAGCTTTACGTTATGAATTCATTGTACGTTTTGTTATTAAGAAACTTCTTATAGTAGATAGTGATACATATTTGATTTTTGGAATTGTTTTAAGTTTTAAAAAGTATTGAAGAGAAAATAAAAAGTTATTGTTATTTCTTTATGTAGAGTTGATTCAGAAATGAGAATTCATATTGATATTTAATTTATATTGATTGTCTTACGTTAAATTAATATTGTTTATTGATTTAGAAACAATTAATTAGAATACGAAAATAGTCTGTGCCGAGACACAGATGATTACAGTAGCAGACTACAGCGTAGACTGTCGGGCTAGTGTCAATGCTGGCACAGATAGCTTGATAGCAGACTGCGCAGATGTAGGCTACAGATGTATCAGTGTTAAATGCACAGATGACAGAGGGCAGACTATGACGTTGTGAGCTGAGTGGTGAGTACGTTAACGTCACAGATTGCCCCAGCAGATCGCAACGCTTATAGGCCCATGATTATGTCAGTGCAGAGATAGAAATGGCGCAGATGACTATAAGAAATATGATCTTGATATGAATATGAATTGTTGATAGTTTTTAGTATACATACATAGTATATTATTTTCATATTTTATTTATATCTGTATTCATTTATATTTTTACCGTTTATACTTATTACTATGGAATAAGTAGTAAAATGTTTGTAATTAGTAAGATGAATTTGTACCCTTATAGGACTAATAAGCTAAATTGATTGATATATGGGAAAATATATTTTTTGTTTCGTATAAACGTTAGTTATTAATAAGTTATAATTATTATTATAGTAGTCGGGACACATAGCGAGGAGAGCCGATGGCCGTTGGGGCGGAAAGGTTCTCGAATGGCGACCAGGCACCGGACGACGCTCAGTAGGCAGGCCTGCTACATGGCGGACCGACGATCTGCTCATGGTCGCCAGATGCCGCTGGATGCGGGAAGCACAGGACCGATCCTCGTGGAGATCCTTGGGGGAGGCCTATGTCCAGCAGTGGGCGTCGAACGGCATACATGATGACGATGATGATGAAGTTATAATTTAATTAAAAGTTTCTGTTACGAGAGGACTCGCCTTTATTCAGGAAGGCCGAGCTGTTAGAGTTTATACTTATAATTGTATAAATATTGCTTTTGGTATTACGACAATACTTGTTCATTTTTAGTTACTGGCATATTCTTTTTATAATCTATTCTCGATGACTTAAAAACATGATTGTATGAAATATTTAAAATGATTGTTTTTATTCTGGTTTGACATTTTGTAGAAAGCGGAGTAATAAAATGTAAAATATTAACCATACTTTTATTCTGAGCCCCTTTACATCATATACATAAACACTTATTATATAAAAATATTACAATTCTTAAAACTTACAATTTTACTAATTTTTATAAGTATATAGTATACGTTTATTTTAGAACATGCAAACTATATGAAATCTAACACCCTATCTTTACAATATATATAAAAACCAAAAAGCATAATTGGTTGTATATTAAAATAATTTAAAAATCTCTTACATGTTGCAATGTTGAATAATAAGAAAGGTTTGGTGAAGGATTTTTATTTTGCTTTTCAGCATGCCGCGATTACTAGAAAGCGAAATTACAAAGTATTTAGAAACTCTTGAAGATACAGAAGACGGCTTAGACGGGTCAGACTCCGAAGTAGAGGATGAAGGTCACTATTATCAAACAGCTCGAGATGTTCTTCGAGACCTTGAAAATAGTGATGAAGGTGAGAATGCCCAGTCTGATAAAGTGGATGCTGATCCTCCTCTTGTCATCGACAATGATGAAAATATGCCAGACCCTCCTATTTTGGAAGCCGAAGAAGCAACACCCCAGAGTAGATCACAAGGGATTTCTAAACGACCTCTGGTTTGGCGAAAACGGAATCTTGTTACTGCTGAAGACAGCCTTATTTTTAGGGGAGAAACTCAGATACCGGAAGCATTGAAGTCTTGTAACACGCCGTATGATTTTTTTTCTTTTTATTTTACATCGGATCTAAAAAAGCAAATTGTAGAACAAAGTAACTTATACGCAGTCCAGAAACAAATCTCCAATTCTGAAGTTATAAATGAAAATATCCTAAATAAATTCGTAGGCATTCTGATTTACACCTCAGTTATAAAATTTCCAAACACCAGGGCTTACTCGAGTGAAAAATTTGGTTATGATCAAATAAAAAATACTATGCCGCTAAAAAAGTTAGAAAAAATAAGATCCACTCTCCATTTTGCCGACGATACGCTATGCTTGCCCAAAGATCATCCAGACTATGACAGGCTATTCAAAATAAGACCTCTTCAGGAAACGCTCAACTGCCAGTTTGGGAAGGTTCCCTTAGACCAAAGGCTTTCCATAGACGAGCAGATGTGTGCAACCAAAATGAGCCATTACATAAAGCAATACATGCCCAATAAACCCCACAAGTGGGGGTTTAAATTATATCTCATCTGCAGTCTACAAGGATATGCTCATAGATTTGAGGTTTACAGTGGAGGGGGCTCCAAAAATAACATCTTACCTGGTGAGCCAGATTTGGGAGAGTCTGGCAATACAGTCGTCAGGTTAGCTAGAATGGTACCACGCAATGTGAATCACATTATTTACTTCGATAACTTCTATACTTCTGTGCCTCTCGTCACCTATTTAGCTAAGGAGGGAATTTTCTCCCTGGGAACAGTAAGAGTAAACCGATTGAGAAACTGCAAATTGCCTGAAAAAAAACACTATAATGAAAAAGAACGTACCCAGAGGATTCTATGAGGAAAACGTGGCGACTGTGGATGATATTGACGTAAGTGCTGTTGTGTGGAAAGATAACAAGCCCGTTAGCCTTCTTTCCACTTACGTAGGAGCAGAACCAGCAACCACAGTCACACGCTTTGATAAATCGAAGAAAGAGAGAGTTGCTATTCCATGCCCCAAAGTAATCAAGGAGTACAATGCCCACATGGAAGGCGTGGACTTATTAGACTCATTTATCACATCACAATGAAGAGCCGCAAGTGGACGATGCGCTTATTTTATCATTTCCTGGACCTCGCAGTTATAAATTCATGGGTTATGTTCAAGAAGGTAAATAATATGAAAGGAAATGATCAACTTCTCAATTTGGGTACATTCAGGCTAGAACTTGCTGAAACCCTCTGCAAATTGGGTCTACCTGCAAATGGCGCTAAACGTGGTCGACCTAGTGGGAGCACAATACAAAGAGAACTTGTAATGGAGAAGTTCCGTGGACCAGCTCAAGCAATTCCTTTGAAAGACGTCAGATTAGATCAGACATGTCATTGGGCAGTTTGGCTGGATAAGCAGCAGAGGTGCAAATTCCCGAAATGTTCAGGCTTTACATTTAAAATGTGCCAAAAATGTCGTGTATCTTTATGTGATAAGAAAAAAAGCAATTGTTTTTATAAATATCATAATGAAGAATAAATAAATACATTTCAAAAACAATATCCACTCTTATTTTATCCATACTTGCAAAACATCAATGAATGCGCAATGTAGTTTATAAACAACACTCACATTATTGCAAAAAAAGTATAGTAAATTCATGTCTAGATATTTTTACTCATTTTTCCTAGACAGTAATACACGTCTTTTGCACAAATAATTTTTTTAAAACGTGAAAAAAAAAATCATCCATTTAAGGGTTAAGAGCAATAACAACGGTAAAGTCAATGAAATCAAGTTGGTGGGTGTCAAAATTATAGATCATTTGGATAGTCCAAATAATGTAATAGAGAGGAAACAGCTGGTTGGATATTTTGAAGGGAACACGAGAGTATCTGAAAGTTGCCAGTGAAATAAATGCATGGCAAAAACATACATATGTAGGCAACTATTACTTATAATTATTATTTATTTAGTATATTTCATTTGTACGTTTATTTATTACTACAAATTATCATACCTTATTTATTTATCGTTTACACTTTTATTATATACTTATTATATCAGTATACTAAACATAATATAATATCATATTTACGTATTTAAGCATTATAAGTATTAGAATTTAGTTTATGAATCATATTCGGAAGCCGCCGGTAGTTTCATATGTTTCACCGGCGTATCGGCTAATATTTAATACGCGAACAGTCGTTACTCCATTTTCGATTCCCTTGTTTTCTTTGTTCTCCGTATATTACCAATTTTTACTTTTGCTTTATTTCTGAGAAGGACAAACAGTCCAAATACATAGACTTAGCTCACGAGATTACCGACATGTGGGATGTGGATTCAACAATAGTTGTCCCGATAGTAGCGAAGAGCCTCAATCAACATCTTACGAGGCTTTCGCTACATGCCTGGATCAAGGGCTGGATTCAAAAGGCAGCTATTTTGGGAACAACACGTATTGTGCAGAGGTTCCTCAGTCTGTCACCCTAACCACCGTTGGCTTGGCTGTAAAGCCTCCGTCGGGGGGGGAACTATTTTTTTATATTTATATTTGTAGAAATGTATTTTTTATATAAATATAAATGTATTAAATAAAATAAGAATAATGTACTTACTTTTGCTTGTTATTATATTATATTATTATTTCGTGTTGTGTAAAACTGTTTTATTATCTTTTATGCAATTTTTTACTTTTAAAGTGGTGTTGAAATATACGTTATAAAACAAGTAAGTGGACTTTAAATTCTACCACAATAACACTACACATACAAACGCCTGTTGGAGTCATGCAACGGTATAATAAACATTTAAAAAAGAAAGCTCCTATCCTCTGTCTCAATATTATAAAGCACTACAACGAGCATATGGGTGGAGTTGACTTAGCAGATATGTTGGTGGCTTTATACAAAACTGAAATGAAAAGCCACAGTTAGTATTTGCCCAGATTTTCACAAATTCTAGATATGTGCCTGAACAAGAGCTGGCTTTTATATCGAAGACATATTGCCACGCAGAATGTTAAACAACTTAGTTTGAAGAAGTTCCGACAACATATTGCACAAGGGCTTTTACATTCTGGGAGGCAGCAACCACTTAGAAAGTCTGATTCTGTGCCAGCAGCACCAAAGAAAATAATTAAAACACCTTGTACCGTAAGGCCAACTGCAGACGTGAAGTATGATGGGTACAATCATTTTCCTACATTTGGGTCTAAAGGACGATGCAAGCTATGCACCAAAGGCCAGACCACTGTTATGTGCATAAAATGTGGTATGAGGCTGTGTCTATTACCGGATAGGAACTGTTTTTTTTCTAATATAAGTTATAATTTTGTCACTTAAATAAATGATACTCATTACTCATTATAAACGTGGTTTTATTATAAGGTACGTAGCGTTAATATAATTCTTAATTGCTATTTAGTGAGACTATTTAGATGTCTTATGTACATTTTTAATATTAAAAGTGTGTTGTGCATTAGTGAAAGCTAATGAACATTTATTGGTATTTCAACATAGTTGTGAAATTATTGTTAAATTATATTTCAAAAGAGCAAATGTTGAGTTTCTTGCCCAGCCCTTCTTAACACAACTGCTTTCCGAGTCCATGGTAGCTTATAATAGAAATAACAATACTGACACTTACATGACGATTCCAAAGTTATTCAATAGCATTATTTAGATATTTATATCTCCAAAACTTTTAAAATATTTGACCCACTAGGTTTACTTTCTCCATCTACTATACAATCGAAAATACTTATTCAAAAATTGTGGATTCATAAGCTTGAATGGGACTGCTGCGGGCTCCTGCCGATAGGTGGCGGTAGGCGGCGCCGACAATAATAAAGAGGTTTGTAAGTTTTAAGTTATTCATTTTATCTTGCTTGTTTTTGTAATTTTTTTTGTATTTTTTTATTTATTTTGTATAATTTATTCATCGTATTATAGAATTTTATTTTTATATATAATATTTAATTTTAAGTAAGTAAAAGCTATAGTATAAGATAGTTGGATAAGTAACTTGCCACAATTATTATTTTTTTAAATATTTCACTTTATTATTTGTAAGTTTAGAAAATTGGTGTAACAATATGTACCTAAAGTGGGCGTTGACACTGCGCTGCAGTTGTATAACTTTTGCAGTTTTCATCGTACAGCTTGTTAATGTGTAGGATAATTTGTTCCCAATAAATATATGTCGCCGCGATCAACATTTTGGTTAGTTTACGATAATTATTTAATTATTTAAATATGTAATTATGTCTAAGAAACTATCGCTTGTGTATAAATAAAATCAGATTATTAAAAGTTGTGACATTGATAACTTTTAATAATCTTTTTAGTTTAGATTTATTTTAAAATTAAATTAAAAGTTATTAGAGTATTCTGAATAGTTAAATGAATTGATTATAAGTAAAATGGTTTAGTAATTGATACCCGCTCACAGAGGGTTGAGTATATCGTCGAGATTATTATTTTAGTTTAATTTAGGTTAATTATTTAATTAGGGGAAGGGGGAGCATAACGGGGACGTGAGGCACGATGGGGCCACCCACATATACAAGTAACCGCTAACACTATTATGCCCCTGTCATCTTACAAAAAATAATCTGTTCATTTGACCATAGAACCTATCTTGTTTTAGGGTTAAAAATGGTGAGAACCTATAAAAAGAAAAGCTCGAGAGGCAGTTGGTCTGTAGAAAGCATGAAACAGGCAATCGATGCAGTTTTAAGTAAATCAGCAGGCTCAGAAAAGCAGCCCAGTTATACGGTGTTCCACAGACCACGGTGGAGCGTCACGTGGCCAAAATAAGGAAGGGTGAGCTCTCTCTTAACTCAATCCAGGTAATTTTAAGCCAGTATTTTCGAAACACGAGGAAGATGAACTCGTGAGGTTTATCAAAGAAATGGAGAAACGTTTGTTTGGTTTGACCACCGTCGTTTTACGAAAACTAGCGTATCAGCTGGCGGAAAAAAATGGCAAGGCACACAATTTTAACCGCGATAATGAAATAGCTGGTGTAGATTGGATGAAAGGATTTTTGAAGCGTCACTCGGATTTATCCATCCGAAAACCAGAAGCTACATCGGCAGCACGAGCTATAGGGTTTAACAAAGTGGCTGTGGATAAGTTCTATTCTTTGCTTGGGGAGATATATGACAAATATAATCTGACACCAGAGAGAATATACAATTGCGATGAGACTGGAATATCTTGTGTGTCTAAAACAAAGAGCAAAATTATTGCAGAAAAGGGCAGAAAACAGGTAGGATCGCTTTCATCAGCAGAACGAGGTCAAACGATTACGGTTGAGGTATGTTTTAATGCGGCTGGTACCTATATGCCTTCCATGTTAATATTCCCTCGGCAAAGAATGAAGCAGGAGTTATTGGATCGAGCTCCTCTAGGAACGACAGCAGAATGCAATATTCGAGGCTGGATGACAACTGAGACCTTTATGTCATGGTTTCAACGGTTCGTCATCTTTTCAGGAGCGTCATTAGCTAAACCAGTTTTGCTACTTTTAGATGGCCATGTTACACATACGCAAAATATAGAGGTAATTGAACATGGCATGGCAAATGGCAATGGCAAAAGGTAATATTAAATGACTAATGAATGAATAACTCCTCCGCTGTCCGCTTGATTTACGAAACCAGTTATAACTGCAAAATCTAAGGAGCCTACTTACTGCATATTGTCGAAAAGTATATTTAATTAAAGATGTCTATGTCAAGGAGCCCCTGAATAGTGCCGCTTCTTTCTAAACCAAAATACTAATTGAACATGCACGCAAGAATGGTGTCGTAATGCTTTGCTTTCCCCCTCACTGCACTCATAGGCTGCAACCCTTAGATGTTGGCTTCATGAAATCATTGAGTGTATATTATGATCATGCTTGTACTAACTGGTTAAGGTCGCACCCGGGGCGTGTCATTTCTACTTTTCAAATCAGCGAAATATTTGCTGATGCTTATATTCAAGCTGCTACAACGTCTACAGCAATCAATGCTTTCAAAAAATGTGGCATGTGGCCATTCAATCAAAACAACTTTTCTGATTCCGATTTTAGCTGCATCAACAACAGACGTCCCATTGGCAAACGACGAGCCTGAAACAGTTTCTACAACTGCTGAAGATCCGCAACAACAACCGCCTTCCCCTACAATTCCCCCTGTCCAATCACTTTTTCCTGCTGTGACTCCACCTCTCGAAAGATCTCCAATTGCACAGTCTTCACAAAGAACTCCTATCTCAGAGCCTCAGCCTGGACCATCACGACAAGATGATAGTTTAATCCGAAAGGTTTGTCGGGATTTAACAACGAATTTTGAACATGCTTCCCCTAAAGATATTCTCCCAATCCCAACAGTGGAACAAAGAAGCCAAATAAGAAAAAATTATCGCAGAGGAAAAACTGTTGTTCTTACTTCAACACCCTTTTTTTTTTTTTTTTTTTTTTTTTTTTTTTTTTTTTTTTTTTTTTTATCGTCAGGAAAATCCGTTACGGATACCCGCCCGGGGTGGGGACCCGGACGCGGTTATGTGGGACTCCGGATCGTTCTTCCGTTTACCCACTAAAAACCTGACGGTGCTCCTTACCCCCCAATCGTCCGCGGACCTGGGCGGGTTACTTCAACACCCTACAAAAACGAACTTGAACAAGTTAAAAGAACGAAGAAATGTTCAAATACAAAAGAAGGGAAAAAAAGGGTCAAAGAAACAAAAGACACAGAAAGTTCACACAGACGTTGAAAATAAGGACGCTTTATGCATTTATTTCATGGACCTTAATCATACTTATTTGAAGTCCTCGGAAGGTTGGGTGGCCTGTCAACTTTGTGGATCTTGGGCACATACAGCCTGTGCAGGTGTTGATGACGAGAATAATGAAGAAATCCACATCTGCACATTTTGTGAGACAAAATAACCATGTACCCCGTACTGCCCGATGGGGTTTTCACTAGGGTTTCGTAAATTTAAAATTAAACATATTGTTCATTGCTTTTATCACCAAAGTCTATGCCAAATGATACTCTAAAATGTAAAGAAAAGAGTTGTGATTAGTTACGATTAATAAATATATTTGACTATTTTTTTATTGTTTATTACCCTTAACGCCCCCGTTATGCCCCCCCTTCCCCTATTTAAATATGTAATTATGTCTTAAGAAACTATTACTTATGTATGAGGATAACAAATTAAATATTATTAAATTAAATTAAATAAATTAAATAGCTTCACGCTGTATCCCGCACACAGCAGGGTAGACAGAGGGAACCTAGTGTTAAGACACTCCGTTCCCCACTTTCCGCCGAATTCGGAGGCTTGCGTGTTAAGTGGCGGAACTTAACGCCGCGCTTTACCTCGACACCAGAGCGAAGAAAATGGAAATATAATTTCCACTCCTCGAGTGGGAATCGAACCCACAACCAGTCGTTTACAGTCACACTCTTGTGCCACTGGGCCACGACTGGCCAACAAATTCCGATTGTTAAAAGTTGCCACACTGACAACATGTTTATTCATAATTATAATCCCAGTGATTTTTAAGAACTATTTTGAATAATTGAATAACTGTAATTTTAAAAAATGTATTTAGTTTAAAATTAAATTAAAAAGTGAATAGAATATTGTCAATAGTTAAAAATGGTTGTGTGATTGACACCCGTTCATGGCGGTTTATATATTTTTTTTAGATTGCCATTGATGGAGCAAATCTTCTAGGATGCTAGTCGTTCTTGTTGACTAACAGCCCACAGAGCAATACAAACCGAACAGCAAAGACAAGAAGAGACATCCAAGCACCTGGTTAAACCTTATCAGTTACAGCAAGTTGAAACGAATCTACCGACTAACATTGAGGAACATGCATGACATTAAAAATTGTGTCGTTGTTAAGATTCCTGGCCATTGTATAGTAGTTGTAGGAGTTTTGTCTTATAGGCATTTAAATGCCTAAATATTATAAATATGTATTAATTTATGTATTATTTGTATTTAGTATATAATATAATTAATTATATTTAAAAGTCTAAGTATTTCTTATAAAATGATACTTGATATTGTACCTACAACATAATTATAATTTACAAATAATCTCCAACAGAATCAGGGTTTCTGGAAGAGATCTCTTGTTAGTGATAAGTTATCCTTTGTATACGTCTTTTGTTTATGTAATTGTCTGTATATTTGTTGGTACATAAATAAATAAATAAATAAATAGATTAGTCACTTACTAATTACTTACGAATTGTTGTAGCATCACTCGGAGCAGACAACAAGAAACGACTTGTATCTTACATTAAACGTTGGTTTCGCACCTAACAGGAGAACAATCCGTTATCTTGCCTATCAATTTGTCCAGAAACTAGGAATAAAACATAAATTTTCCATAGAAAACGAGATGGCGGGTCACCATTGCTTAACGTCCTTTCTAGAGAGGAATAAAGATATATCTGTACGTCAAGCAGAAGGTCTTTCTGTAGCAAGAGCAAATGATTTGAACAGAGAAGAATTAAGTTCATTTTTTAAACTGCTTGAAGAAGAAATGATAGAAGACGACTTGACCAATAGACCTGAAAACATTTTTAATGTTGATGAGAGTGGCATACAGCTGACAAAAGGTGCAAAGGACGTTCATGTGATAACTCCTCGTGAGAAGGGAGAATCATTTTTATTGATTGCGTGCTGTAGTGCTGAGGGTCGATTTTTATTATTATTATTTTATAATTAGTAGTTTATCAAAAGAATGAATTATAATCAATATTTAATGTTATAAATTTGATAATTATTTTAATAATGTTATCGGATTTTTTATATTCTGAAATAAATAAATTTATTATTATTATTTAACCCCGATGTTAATTATGAAAGGAGTTAATAAGAAAGATGAGTTTTCCGATGGCTTGTCGAATGGATCTAATGTATATATAAATAAAAAATCTTCTTACATTAATAAAGAATTGTTTCTCAGATGGTTAATAGAGCGTTTCTTACCTAAAAAACTTAAAACTGGTAAAAGTATTTTGATTTTGAATGGCCATACTTCTCATTCAAATTCTATAGATCTATTGGATTTAGCAAATGACAACGAGGTCATAATTATATGTCTCCCAAGTCACACAACGCAGGCTCGCCTTTAGATCGTAGTTTCTTTAAGCCTTTAAAGATACATGGATGAGCCAATACATGGATGTTAAGGAACAAAGACGACAATTACAAGCCTGCAGGTTGAATCTTTAATAGGAAAAGCAGGGCGAAAAGCGGCAACTGTAAGACATGCCACATCAGGTTTCAAAGCGTGTGGAATATTTCCATTAGATCGAAATGCCATTCCAGAATATTTTTTCGCCATAGCTGATTTAATAGAACAAGAGCCTTTAAGTGTTCCTTCTACTGAAGCTCAGTCTCCATCCAAATCTTCAACTTCAACGCAGTCAGTTCCTCTAACCGATAAAGGAACACCTACAAAGCTTCTAGAAGAATCAATCTCAATCCCAAAGCTGCCTAGCTCAATAGTAAAACGTAAACAGATTGCTTGTGAGCTAACTTCCCCAGAAAGTTTAAGCAAAACAACATCTGATGTGAAAGGATCAACTAAAAGACTTAAGCTGACTGGCACAGAAGCACAGAAAAGAAAAACTTCCTCAGAAAGTGGTATCCATACCAGTTGAAGAGGATGTTAATGAATGCGTTGAGTGCCATGAAAATTATTTCATAACAAAGAAAAAAAACAGATAGGATCAAGTGTCTTGAAAGCCTAAAATGGCTTCATGAGTCTTGCATAATATACGTTCCACATTATGTTGACTGTGGAACAGAATTAGTACGCAGAAGTAACAAGAAAAAATATAATTGTTATCATTATATATATATACATATATGCGGCGTCTCTCCCATACGACATTGGAAAGATTGTAATACCAACATTTTACCAATACTAATACCGACATTTTATTTTTTTGTGATTTAATATTTGCTAAAACATAAATAAACAAATACTGATTACAAATGGATGCTTCTTTTAAAGCATCACATAGCTTAGTAGTGGTCAGAACGCTTTGTACAGTTTCCAAGAGGTGTGGGTTCGAATCCTGCTTTACAAATTTTTATATGTTTTCTAAATATGTATTTTCAATTTCCTAAGTGGGTGAATAATGTTAAAAAGTACTTTTTACAAAAGCTGCATCAGTTTTACTTATAAATAGAAGAAATATCTAGAAATGTAAAAGCATCAATACTCTAACATCCATGAAAAAGAAAACATGAATATAAAACAGGAATAACCACAACACTTAACACCAGGTGGGCCTTTTGCTCGTATGCCTCCTTCATTCAATAAAAAAAAAGAGAAAATAACCACAAAAAGATTTCCTGCAGAAAACACATTGTAGCACAGTCGGACAGAGTCTGAATGTAAAAGCAAAGGTTGTGGGTTCGATTACAACTCGGGGTATGATTATTTAAATTTTTATTTCTTTGCTCTGATACCAAAGGTTAAGCGCGGTTTCTATTTCTGGTGCTGAACACACAATATCTTAATGTTGCTGTCTGCTATGCAGGAGAAAAGCTGTATATGTAATAAAACATACCAAAAGGAACACTCAATTCCCATTTTTTTTGTTTTGCAGTAGGTATTTACAAACTGTCTTTCCATAATATGTTATTAAGTAAAATCCAAAATTGAGTTGTAATAATGAATGTCAGTCAGCCAGATGGACTGGGTACACGCTGCATAGTACACAAGAGAAGTGGAGCAAAATCTTAACAGACTGGTACCCTAGAGTAGAGAGAAGAAGCAGAGGAAGACAAAAGATCAGATCGGATGATGAACTAAAACTGACTGTGGGCCCAAAATGGAGAAGGGTAGCTAGAGACAAAGTACAATGGAAATTGTTAGAGGAGGCCTTTGCCAAGAGGTACGCTGAACTCAGAGACATTTTATAACTAAAGAGACAACCACAATACATAAGGAAGAAGAAAGCCATTCAGAATAAGAGGCTTATTCATTTATTTATCCTAATGAATGTCAGTGTGACGCACAAATATTATAATTTAAAACTAAACTACATTTTTCAAGTAACCAAAGGAATATGTTCACATAGTAATGAATTGTTCTAATATTAAAACAAAAGAACATAAAATGAAAATAAAAATACAGACTTTACAACTTTACAACTATGTTTTTCATATATTTTTTTAACATTTATTAAAGAAAGTATAAAAAAAAAATAATGAAAGTACAATAGCAATGGGGCAACCTTATGAGCAGCCTTAAGTCTGCTCTCCGGCCTGTTTATTATTACCACAAATAGAAAACATAATAGAGAAATAGCTACAAATCAACAGAATTCAAATTTTAAACCAAATATAGTTCTAAATAATAATATGTTTAAATGTGATTTAAAGGTTAAAAATCAAATAATAATAAGACAAGACCAGGTGTCTGTAGCACTTAAATATTTAAACGAAAAAAAAGAAAAAAACTGAATAGAATTCAATATATTGACTGACACTTAATAAATATAATCAAAAATCATTGATAATCTGCCAATTTCTACAACCCATTTATATCCACCCCATTTTACTGCTATCATTAACATAATATTAAAAAAAATATTAAATTCTTTTAGAATTTATTGTATATTCTACATAATCAGTTGGTATTAATGTTGTTTTAAATTTTAATGGCCATTTTATATCACGATAACAACTTACTGTCATTTATTTAAGTTACATCTGCTTCTGTATTCAATGCATCAAGTTGTAATTCAGTATGAAGGGGCAGAGAAGTCCTTGAGTAGAGACCGAGGATCAACATATCATAAGACACCCTCCAGCTCAATGGGCTGACAACCTGAAAAATATTGCAGGGATTAGCCAAGTAAGGCAGCAAACTATGACAACTGGTGCACCCCTATGTCCAGCAGAGGACATGAAAGAGGCCGAGTTAATTCATTCATTAAGTATATAAACAAATAATTATTAATATTAAAAAAATATTGTTATTATATCGGTACCCCGGAGGTAAAAGACACTATGTCACATTTTAGTAATTGTTCAGGAGAGCCGATTTTCCATATTTTTGAACTATTAAAGCTTGTTTCTTCGTCACTTGTAGAACCAGCTTAATGAAAGTTTCTCACATTGCTATTTACATTAGTAAGTAATTGAAAGCATTGATCCTAGACTTATTTTTGAGGTAAATAAAACCAAGTCCACTGGGTGTCTTTTACCTCTGATGAAAACGGACATGGTTTTATTTTTCACTGCCTTATCTTCATTATTTATGGGACATAGTGCCCTATACCACCAAATTGATCGAAAAATCTACATCCAGGACATGGTGTTAAGTCAATTTACTGAAAAAATGGACATGGTGTCCTTTACCTCCGGGGCACAGATATTAATATCTAATTAAACTAGTACCTATCTACTATATCCAGATGGAAACATAATATTTCCAACACTTAAAATGAGTTTTGTTTGTTATTTTTAAGCATTACACCAAATAGTAGAAAATAAAGTAATAATAGTTAATAAAGATTTAGATATTGGCTTTAAACTCAATAAATTTAACTCAATTAGTCTACTCAATATATAGTTTTGTATTTTTTATTTATAAATCTATGTATATGTATATTATTGTATTATATGTTGAATATGACCACCACCTTACCGTTTTCATTATTGTGCTTCTTTTCAGCGAAAAGTTTGTCTGGAAGAGATGGCTACTTAGCGATAAGGCCGCCTTTTGTATATTTCTTTTTTTTATGTATTATATTCTTGTGTATATGTTTCCATTTAATGTAGTGTACAAATAAAGAAATATAATAAATAAATAAAAAAATTGACACCTAAAAAGACAGTTATCCAAAAGAATGTAAAATTTTAAACTTACCCCCATAAAAACTATGACTATTATTATAATTAATAGCCCCCGATTTAAAATAATAATACAGTTAAAATTAGTCTTACCCCTTACATTGCTAGGAATAGAGCATAATAATGTCTTTTTTTCCGTTCATCTTCAAGTTTTTCAAGAAAACAATCATTTTATATGATTTGTAAAATTTGTTGAATGACACGGACATTGATATCGGTTAGGAAATTATAAATATATTTATATATAATTAAGAAATCCATAGTAAATCAATATGTAGAACAAATTAATACTTTTAACAACACTAAATAACGAAATTAACTAAAAATGATTCTGTTGACTGTTTCTCTACTGTTAAGCATGACACCATATTGTAATGTATGTTTAAATATGTTAAACAATATTGGTATTGAATTAAAACTCAATAAATTTACGCCTAGAAAGTAATTTATCGGCGAATATCAGTTATACAAAAAAAACTAGAAATTCAAAGCATACCCCCCTAAATTTTATTTTTATTATAATATCTAATGGGCCTTGTTTTACAAAATTATTATAGTTAAAAAGACTTACCTTATATTGCTAGGAGTAAAGCATAATAATGTCTTTTTTTCGTTCATCTTCAATTGTTTTTCAAGAAAACAATAATCATTTTATATGATTTGTAAAATTTGTTGAATGGTGGACATTGATATCGGTTAGGAAATTATAAATATATTTATATATAATTAAGAAATCCATAGTAAATCAATATGTAAAACAAATTAATACTTTTAACAATAATGAATAACAAAATTAACGAAAAATGATTCTGTTGGCTATTTCTTTACTATTAACAACGAATAATGGCGTAAGTAATGGCGCCAATTAAAACAAAACATTTGACATTTCACAGATAACATAAACAAAATGAGAAAATTATGTTTTTTTTTTCATATCGATTTGGTTTTTAGTTATCGATTTATATAGCACTAGCGACCCACTCGTTGCTTCGCCGCGTGATATACTTTAAGATTCTCTGAAATTTCTGTTCAATCAAAAAAAAATATAGCCTATAGCACTCCTGAATAGTGTAGCTTTGTAATTGTGAAAGAATTTTGATAATCAGATTAGTATTTCTGACGATTAGACAAAGCTGCAAACTTTATTTCTTTATTTGTATGGATCAAAGTTGTCCAAAATAAAACAATTTATTATTATTTATTATATTTAAAAAAAAAAACTTTTATCTTTAATATATAACGCAAAAATGAATTCCGCAAATCTAAAGTGCTTCGCCTGTGGAAAAAATATAACAAGAAAAGAACACTTGAAATGCACAATATGCAAGGAAGTTTATGATTTAGAATGTGGGAATGTTAATCAAAAAATATTAAGTTCAATGGAACGAAAAGAATGGAAATGTCTAGAATATTTGAAAGGGCCTAAATTGGGTAACACAAATACGCCAATGTTTTCCAAAGCGGAAAACGAAAATGTTACTTTTCGAGCGAAAGGTACTCGGTTAACTACCCCGGGGCTTAGTCAAAAACACCAGGAGCATAATATGATGGCAGAATTAAAAGTTTACATGGCTGATTTAATACAAAACAGCATGGAGAGCATCAGAGATGCAATTAGTGATCTCAAGAATGCCATTCAGGACCAGAACGCCCGTATTTAGCAATTAGAAGATAGAATGACAGTCTTAGAAAATACGAAAAAAAACATACCGAGCGAAGTTTCAACTCTTAAGCAAACCGTAGAACAACTCCAAATTAATATCTCTGATCGAGAGCAACGTTTGTTATTAAATGATATTGAAATAGCTGGCTGCCCTGAAACACCTAGTGAGAATTCCATTCATCTCGTCCTCTCCATTCCAAAAAAAATCGGCGTAGACCTCGATGAAAAGGACATCGTTAGCGCACATCGGGCTGGACCAGAAAGACTGACCACTAGAACTTCGCTGATGAGCAGTGAGCGCGCGCGGCCACGCCCCCTAGTGGTCTGTCTCGCGCGCAGAGCTCCCCGCGATGCAATGATACGCGCAGCTCGCGTGCGACGTCACCTAACAACTGAAGGCTTAAATTTACTCGGACCACCAAACTCAATGTATATCAACGAGCGGCTTACTAAACATAATCGTCTATTATTTTATAAGGCTCGTTCTTTAGCTCATGAACTTCAATACAAATATATATGGACCAGGGATGGAAAAATATTTGTATGTCAGGTACAGGGAAAGTCCAAATATCGCTTGCGCTCTGAAGAGGATATACATAGGGTTTTTAACAAAAATATTATTGGGTCGTAGTTTTAGCCTAAGTTTTTTTATTGTTATATTAATATTGTAGATTTATGTAACTATTTTGTTTTCATGCATAGTATAATGTTACTAAAGTGTGACACTATTTATTTCTTTTATATTGATGATATATACAATGTATAACTTTAAAAAACATCTTTTGCGGCTAGGGCTATTAAATGTACGATCTCTAAATACTAATGGTGATGAACTGTTTATAACTGTGCAGGCCAATACCCCTGACATCTTAGCTATCAACGAGACATGGCTGAAAGCTGGAGAGGAGAGTCTGGCACCAGAAATACCTGACAACACGTTTCTTCACAGACCACGTAAAGGAGGGAGGGGAGGCGGAGTGGGTTTTTATATTAGACAAGGTATACATTTTCAAATACGCCCTCACTACTGGAACAGTTTTGGTTGGATGTTCGAATATCGGGAACCACTATAGCTGTTGGCACCGCGTATAGACCTGAAAGTATTCTAGGCGATCTAAATATTGATCTGAGTCAGAATGAGTCTAGGAATGCAATAGAGTTAAATAATTTCTGTCGGCAACAAAATTTGGAGCAGCTTATTCAAGAACCAACCAGGATAACTGATATTGCATTAAAATGCCGTGGAGTTCAAGTTTTACTTAATCCATGCCTCAGCGATCATGCCTTGATAATAGTTGATTTTAATATAAAGAAACCGAAATTAATTAAACAAATCAAACTTAAACGAAAACTTAATCAAATAAATTTCGAATCTTTTAAAGCTGATCTCCAATCCATCCCCTGGCATTCGATAAATTTATCTGACAACGTGAATACGATGATAGAAATGTTTAATAATTTTTTAATATCCCTGTTTGATATACACGAACCACTGCAAAGAGTGGTTTGCAGAGATACATCAAAACCATGGATTACAGATATGATTAAATTTATGATGGCATTACGGGATAAAGCTCTAGTGAAAGCACATGCACAAAAAAATGAATCGTCCAAAAATTACTATCGCGATTTGAAAAACCTTGTTACGGCTGCTACGGAAAGAGAAAAGAAGGCGTTCATAAATAATTATTAATAATATGCTGCATCAACCAAATGTGATGTGGCGTAACTTGAAAAACACAGTTATTCCTAATAAAAAGAAAATAATGAATATTCCCGATCATTTGAATGACCCAGACAAAATCAATGCTCATTTTCTGGATCTACTCCCAATAAATGAGTCTAATTTAGTGAAGGCTACTTACTACTCGCAGGGTTGATTTAGGCGTAAGATTTGACATAAAAGTTACGACACAAGCAGAAGTACTAAAAATCCTAAATAATATCAGAACTAAGGCCACTGGTCATGACAATTTAAGTATAGAAATGATAAAACTTACCTTAGATGTTACCTTGCCGGTTGTCACTAACATTATTAACAAGTAATAATAATAAATAATAATAAACTTTATTGAAAAAACACAATGCTAACATAATAGATTAAAACATATGACACAATTAACATTCTAAAACTTAATTTATACTATTACAATGTTTTTCATTGGTTAAGGTGCATTATGGATTTAGCGATTTTAAGATTTTTGATTATCTTTGGACCCCACACTAGGAGACCTGTATCGTGGGGCCCGAACACTTGATTTCACAGGTTGCTAATCATCGGACCAAGACTTAAATATTCACCAATCTTATACTCTATTACGTGTTAATATTATATTATATAAGTATGTCTTTAACAAATACTTATATTACTATGATAATATTATAACTATAATAGTTAAATAATAAATAAAATATAGTAATAAAAAATAAATATATAAAAATAATATGATATATAATTAATATATATGTATATATACATAGTAAAAGTAATAGATAGAAATTAAATAATTACATTTAGTAGGTTTTCAGTGTCTTCATAGGAGAGGGTTTTGAGCCAGGATGTTATTTTAATTTTGGCCTCTTTCATTGTTACATGTTTTAAGTCGCAGTGTTTTAGCGTTTTGTTGTATACGTGAGCTTGAGCAAAAGGAGGAAAGCGTCTTGCAAAGGCAGTAGTGATACGTGGTATGGGTACTTTGTAAACTCTTTTTGTAACAATCCCCTTACGATCCGGTTCGCTGAATAGTCTATTAAAACATTAACTTTTCCGGCTTGCTGGAAACGAGCGCTGATTAGACCTATACCTAAAAAGAACATCGTCAAGCAGCTAAGAGATCTACGTCCAATATCAATTTTGCCGGTATTATCAAAGGTTTTGGAAAGAGTTGTATTAAATCAAATTGGAAGTTTTTTGGATGATAATAAAATATCATGGTACAGAGACGGCACTTTTAAATATTACTGATGATATAACAGAGGCTTCTGATAGTGGCATGAGTACTATTATGATCCTGCTTGATTATTCACGTGCTTTTGATTGCATTCTTCCAGAGTTACTATTGGGCAAGCTAAAATGTTACGGTTTTTCAAGTAACGCATGCCAGTGGTTTGGGTCTTTTTTATTAAATAGAGAGCAAATAGTAGTGACTAATAGTAAAGATGGCCAGAAGAGATACTCCACTCTAAAATCAGTTCAACGGGGTGTACCCCAAGGATCTCTACTAAGTCCAATATTATTTACATTATTCACAGCTGACCTACCTGACTGTATACACTTCTGCAAATACCACATGCATGCTGATGACACGCAACTGTACTACTTTTTTAAAGGTAAACAGACTAAAGAAGCCGTCCAAAACATAAACGAAGATCTGGATCGCATATTTGAATGGTCAGAAAATAATTCACTGTTCCTGAATCCATCGAAGACACAAATGCTGGTACTGGGTACAAAAAAACAAGTTGAACGGGTTTTGAAAAGCGGCGGAGAAGTTAGAATTAAAAATGCTACAGTTGAACGCGTTGAAACCGCTCGTAATCTTGGTTTAATAATGGATCCTCAACAAAAATATATTTATCACATAAACAATAATATTAGTAAAGCATTTTTTAAGCTAAAGACTCTTTACAAAATTAGATCATATATAAAAGAAGATCTCAGACTCAAGCTTGTAGACTCACTTATCCTCTCTCTTTTTAACTACTGCAGCACGGTCTTTAGTACCAGAATAAATACTTATACGCTAAGGGCTATTCAACGTGTCCAGAATGCTTGTATTAGGTTTTGCTATAACGTACCACGACGAGAACACATAACACCTTATCTAAATCGCAAAGGTATACTTAATATGAGTGCAAGAATGGAGTTAAAATGTCCCTAAATGACTCAGAGAGTTCTGTGGAGCAAGAAACCACAGTACCTCTTCGAGAAGCTCGCATGGGCTAGAGATGGTAAACGAAGCCTTCGGTCATCCAGCGTAAATCTACTAAAAATACCTTCTCACAATACTTCTCGCTATCGAGGCTGCTTTAAGTTTTCTGCAGCAAAGATTTGGAATGATCACACACACGCACACACGCACACACGCACACACGCACACACGCACACACGCACACACGCACACACGCACACACGCACACACGCACACACACACACACGCACACACGCACACACACACAATAATAACAAAAAAACAAAAAAGGTGTCAGTCAACGAAATAAGAGGGACGTATAACTTACGGATAGTGACATTTTTTAACTTTTTTTAAAATTATTGTTTTTTATTCCTTTGATTGCTAATGGAAAATTACTCGCTTGCTAAGGATAAATATAATTAGGAGCATATTCCACTGTCGGCTCCCGCCTATCATCGAAGGGAGCAGGTTGCTAAGGTGTAACTGAAAACCAGCGATGTCAGAGGTACTCACCTCAAGCATCAAGAGCTGAGTTACACCTTTTGCCATAAGCTAGAATTCATTTCTTTTTTTTTCTGTGTTTCATGTATATTGTTTTTTTTCATTCTCTTATGGCAATAAATGTGTTTTTATTTATTTATTTATATTAGTATAGTAGCATAGATGGCTACTTACATCGATATGTAGTTCCATAAATAATTTAGGATCAAAAATTTTTCGTGAGCATTCTATTTATATATCAGTGAATGTAATATATATATTTTAATCTTTATTAAACGACTTATCACAAAAACACTAACATGTCGTCCTAAAGACTTATTGTTAATTACATTTCTGAATATTTAAGCATAAATGTAGATTTGTAATGTATGTTTAGGTATAAGTAATATCTAAACATATGAATTTAAAAAAAAAACTAAAACCAAAAAACTAAAACTGAAAACTGCCTCTTATCTAAGCCTAACCTCACTAATTTACATAGTATGGCAGAACTTAAAACTATAATGTAAGTACGTTGTAATACGCCAGTCATCGCTTCTGGGCACTTCGTGTGTGAGTGCAAACGCGACTGGTTCTGGGTTCGATTCAGACTCGAGACATTGAAATATATAATATTACATTTTCTCCGCTCTGGTGTCGAGGCAAACGGCGGAGTTGTGTTCCGCCACTTATTTCACTCTGCCTGCTCTCTTATGTGCAGGATACAGCGTATAGGTATTTTTAAGAATTCCGAAAGCAATGCCTCGAAAATGAAGAACCTATATTCGCACTATAGTCTTATCTTTTTTTACATTTTTTTTACGAAAATCAGAGTTTTCTAATATTTGAGTTTCATTTTAAGTTTCACTGTAGATTGCACTAAAGAAAGACTAAAATCAATTCTAACTACACCTAAAACTTTCTCACAATAAAACAATATAAATAAACAAGAAAATAATTTTAATTATCCAAAAAAATGTATAACACTATAAAATCTTAAAACAAAAGTTACTAAACGCATCTAATTACGTCATAATAATATAGAAAATAAAAATATATAGCCTCCAACTACGAAAATGGCACAATCAGTCTGTTACAAAACGATTATTTTAAGTAAAACTAACAATACAATAAAATACATTACAATAAAATACAATAAAATAAAATACAATACAATAAATTACAATGTATTGTATGGTGCGCGTATTCTAACGTGAAAGGACCTAATTACAGTAGGCGTCGCAGAACTGATTTTTAGCTTGTGATTAGTGGAAAGATGCGAAGGGCGGAGAGACGCGCGAGAGACAAATGCTAGTGTCTCCATTACGCGGTGTGTAGTGTCTCAGTCACTCCGCACTCGTCAACTCTCATTGACTACTGACTCCATTACGCGGTGTGTAGTGTCTCAGTCACTCCGCACTCGTCAACTCTCATTCACTAGTGACTCCATTACGCGGTGTGTAGTGTCTCAGTCACTCCGCATTCGTCAACTCTCATTGGCAGGGTGACTGTACCAAAGACTGGTCAAGGTAAAATAGTCGTACTATACAATACAATACAATAAGCTACAATACAATATATTTATAAGAAAGGAGTGTCTAAACACTACCGAGATATGCTGGATAAAATTGTAATAATATTAATTAAAAAAAATAAGCAATAGGAAATTAACCAGCACGTCCTTTACATAGTTACAGGATATTTAAAGTGTTATTCTCACACTTAGTAAATGAAAAAACGATAAGAAAGAAAACAATATTTTTAGAAAACATAAAAATTTGAACCAAAACAAAAAAATTTGAACAAATTTTCAATCTTTTATACGTCTACCAAAATTTTGTTTTTTAAGTTATATATAATACATATATAATTAAACAGTTAAACATTAAACCAGTTGAATTAACCACCAGTTCAAATAATTAAACTCGTACATTTACTTACATACCAATTTTGATGGGAGAACGATGGATAACAAAAATAAATTATATAATATACACTATAAAAAAATAATTATTTCAAAATTAAAATCTTTTGTACTGTATATATCACTGAACACACAATTAACAAGAAAAAATCTGTAATAAAAAGTATTAAAATTATTATTTTTAATTTGACATAGTTAAAAGAATAAAAAATCGATTAAAAAAATAAGTAACGAATAACATCATGTATATGTATAATCTGTTAAAATTACAATTGCAAAGAAATAACAATTTAAACGTTTTAATAAGTATATTAATTAAAAATAGCAATGTGCTAACTCGGAAAAACCACGACTCGAGTCAACTCGAGTTAAAATTCACGTAACTCGAGTTGAACTCGAGCTTTTTCTATTTTTTTGTTGTGAGTGTAACGGATTATATAAAGATACCAAAATATTACTTCTATTTGCCTATTTGACAATCAAGTGTAATTTAAGTCTTTGACGTGAACATTCGTCTGATGAGATACGGTGTGGCGATAGTATTTAAATTTCCGAGTGAGAGAAAAAAAACTCGAGTTAACTCGAGTTAAGCCCAACTCGAGTCAAATCGAGTTAGTAACTCGAGTTGACACATCTCTAGTTAAAACCAGTTTCATTTTTACTATAATTCTATTAATCCGGTTAAAAATAGTTTCATTTCAAAATGTGCAGTAATCGCGAAAACAAAAGATATCAAAAAAGTATAATTTATAGAAAATCAATATAAACTCTTGGATATGCTTACAACCAGTTCTTATAAATATTTTTTTAAACATTTACTATTTAATGATATACACCACAGATTATAAAAAAAGTCAATAACAGTTAAAATAAAAAAAAATAAAAATGATATAGTATAATAATATTAACAACTTTCCTTTGTATTCTTTTGAGGTAATTATTATTTTTAAAAAAACCTACATAATATATACATAAATTTTTATATAAAAACCTTAACCAATATATACTAGCGGAAATAATTAAAGATCGTTAAAATATTCCAATTTTTTTGACGTTTTATAAGTGGCTGTATTTTCCTCAAAAATGGTTGCATTGAAATAAAAAAAAAAACAAGTGTTTTAAACCTTTAGGTTTTTCTCTCTCTCGGTTTTTATCAGGATATAACGGAACATGTCGCTTAAAAATATTTACAATCTTAACATCTCCAAACTAGAAACTTTAAGCTTTAAAATGCTTGTTTTTTTATTTCAATGCGACCATTTTTGAGGAAAATACAGCCACTTACAAAACGTCAAAAAATTTAGAATATTTTACCGATCCTTTAATTATTGCCGCTAGTGTAGTTGTTCATAAAACATTGTACGTACTAAAGTCTTATAAGTAAAAAAAAAGTGGATAAACACTAAAATTTACGTATAATTAGTTAATTAATATATTATATCGTTACGTATAATTCGGATTGAAATATTAAAACAGACGGTGTGGGTTCAAATTCTGTAATTTTATTTTTAGCTTCACGTTGTATCCCGCACACAGCAGGGTAGGCAGAGGGAATCTAGTATTAAGATACTCCGTTCCCCACGCACCGCCGAATTCGGAGGCATTGCGTGTTAAGTGGCGCAACTTAACGCCGCGCTTTACGTCGACACCAGAGCGAAGAAAATGGAAATATTGAAATATTAAATATTTCCACTCCTCGAGTGGGAATCGAACCCACAATCAGTCGTTTACAGTCACACGCTTGTGTCACTGCGCCACGACTGGCCACCGTGGCAAATTCTGTAATAAGCAAACTTATATCTCATTTGTACCTATGGCTAAAGTTATTTTGTTCAAGTTATTATATTTTAAACTACCCGTTATCTACAAATTTTATTCCCTATTTAAGTCCCTTTAGGATTCTCTGAACTTTCTATTCAGTCATAAAAAATATATCCTATAGCACTCCTGAATAGTGTAGCTTTCTAATTGTGAAAGAATTTTCACGATCGGTTTATTTCCGAAGATTACCCCTTACAAACAAACTTACAAACTTTACCTCTATTATATTAGTACAGATTTATAAAAACAATAACATTTTTGCATACCTTTTAAATAAGTATTTAAATTAAAATTTATGATTTTGTACAATATTAATGTAAATAAAAAAATATTAGGGCAAAAGTGAAACTCAAAAAAGACACTTTTTGGCACAAACGCATTAAATCTGAAATTATAACTGTCACATTATAATATACTAATGTCAATTTGACACATTTCTATTTTTTTTTAAAGTGTTATTCATACACTTTCAATAAAAAAAAATATTCAATATAATTATATTTATAAAAAAAATTGACACTTATTAAAACACTGTTATAAAACTGTATACAAAAATTCATTCAATAGGAATATTTTTATTTTTAAGCAATAAAGAACATTGCGGAACTCAACACCGCCTAACACTATACATTTATGAAAAAGACATTTTAAAAAACGTATAAAAATTTGAACGCAGCGGGATTCGAACCCGCGCCTCCTGGAAACCGTCCAGGCGCTCTCACCACTGAGCCATGCGTTCTACTACCAGCTGCGTCGAAATTCTTATACGCTTTATTACAACTTATTTTTGTTGTTACTATGTAAATATACATATATGTATATTTTAAATCAAATTACCTTCTAGAATTTGAACCCACACCTACTAATTCATATATTACTAGTATATAAAAGCTACTTAAAAAACAAAAAATATTATTTTCTTTAAAATATATACAAATTTGTATAAAAACAGCATATTATTATATGTAATATATGTACAAATGAAAAAAAATCTGTAAAAAAGCCCTATAACAACAGTTAGAACGGGTTCGAATCCTGATTGGTGCAAATTTATCAAAAAATGTCACAACATTAATATTACAAATGTATATACACATATGGACATGCCTATAAAAAGTTTGTTATTGAAAAAGCTTCACGCTGTATCCCGCACACAGCAGGGTAGGCAGAGGGAACCTAGTGTTAAGACACTCCGTTCTCCACGCACCGCCGAATTCGGATTGCGTGTTAAGTGGCGAAACTTAACGCTGCGCTTTGTATCAATAGAGCGAAGAAAATGGAAATACTAAATATTACCACTCCTCGAGTGGGAATCGAACCCACAACCAGTCAATCTGCAGTCACACTTTCTGCCACTGCGCCACGACTGGCCCCTAAATGGCATGTAAATTAATAAACGAATATCTTTTCTAGTATCAGAGGCAAAGTACGGCGTTAAGTTCCGCCATTTAACACGCAACACCTCCAAATTCGGCGGTGCGTGGTTAACGGAGTGTCTTAACACTAGGCTCCCTTACCTACCCTGCTGTGTGCGGGATACAGCGTGAAGCTATATAAAAAAAAAAAGAAAATCTCGTTTACACATATGAGGGTACTTATAAAAAAAATCTACCCAATCAATATTTTAGTAAATAAGTTAAAATCAAAGGCACGTCGATACAAAAACGGGCTTACTTTGCTATCTGTCTTCAGACTTATTTATGGACACAACTGTATCACGATAGATGGCGCTGTTCGTTTGGAGCATCTTCTCTCCTTCCGGTGACGTCACTTCCTCTGTTTTTTGGTCTGAAAACGGTAAAAAATATATATTAATTTATACATATATGGGGGAAAATATATTATTTGGGGTCATTTATCAATATGTATATTAGTAGAACGCAAAACATTGTTTTTTTTTATTTTTTTGTTTGTTTGTCTGTGTGTTTGTGTACGCAAACCTCAGAAACGGCTGAACCGATTTAAATACAATTCTGACTATAACATAAAAGATTCTAACTTACTTACTAAATTCTCTTCATATTTAAAAAAAAAGCTTTATTCAGTTTCCCGCGTAATAGGAAAGTCAGAAAGCACCTATGTCATGAGACCCTATTCTCTAATCATTTTTTTTTACCACTTTTTAAAACTTAAGTGCTGGCATTAACTTCCGCCACTTAACACGCAATACCTCCAAAAATCGGCGGTGCGTGAGGAACGGAGTGTCTTAACACTAGGTTCCCTCTGCCTACCCCTCTGTATGCGGGATACAGCGTGAAGCTAAGATAAAAAATGGACATACCTTTATCATTTCTTGTCACTGTAGCATATAATATAGCGTGAATTCCTGAAGCTACCAGTGCAAGTCCCGATAATATCCTAAAGGACCCTCTGCCTCCCGCATAACTATATAACTGACCCCCTACTAAGGAGCCTAGGGCAAAACCTGGAAAAAAAGAAAAAAAAATGATAAATTTTAACATTTTAAAATGTTATTCACACACACACGGAAAAACATTTTTTTTAGAGAACCGTATAAAAAATTAAACGCAGCGGGATTCAAACCTTGTGGTACAATTCACATTAACAAACTTAGGCCACTCAGATATTTCTCTCTTCTCCATTAAAAATAAAATAAATCAAATGAAGTCACCACCCGATATATCCATAATGTCCGAATGCCAAACCAGAGTTTCTTAACACTAATCTCTCCCTATGTCTCCACTATACTCATCAACACCATCGTCCATTCCAGCCTCGATTCCCTACACACTGACTGAATAACCTTCTTATCAAAACAAAAGAACAAATATCAAGACGGAATATCTTAACGTTATTTTCTCTCTCCGTTTCTCTTTTCTTTAGGCTGTGGGACAGCGTCTGATTGGAACACGATTATTTTAGATTCGATTCTCACTAAGGCAATGTTTATCTTTAAATTTTCATTTCTATGATACCTAGGACAAGACGCGGCGTTAAGTTCCGCCACTCAACACGATCTCGATTTCGGGCTAAAAATCAAGGGCGAAGTACCTTGACACAGGGTCCTCTCCATTAACAACAAAAAGAACTCAAATCCCAGAACACATCCATAATGTCCGAAAATCAAATCGGTATATCAAAACACTACTCTCTCCGCATTTCTCCGCTATACTCACCAACACCATCGTCCATGCCAGCCACTATCCCCTGTACCGTGGCAGAATACCCTTCAGGCGCGACGTGGGCCGCATACCCCACTATCGTGGAATAACATAAAGCATATGTCGGACCTTGCATTATACTCTGTAATAGAAAAATATAATCTGTTCATATAATAGCTAGAATTATTTGAAAACTGGAGCCAGTCGTGGCTAGTGGGTTTGGCGTTCGATTACCACTAGAGGAGTGGGAGACAAAGCGAGGCTTTAAGTTCCGCCACTTAATGCGTAATGCTTCCGAAATTCGGCAGTGCGTGGGAAACGGAGTGTCTTAACACTATGTTCCCTCTGCCTACCCGAATGTGTGCGGGATACAGCGTGAAGATGAAGAAGAAAAAGATAAATTACATGCTCAAAGTTTTGAACGTCCAATAATTTACAATCGGACACAGGTACCAAATCCTCGAGGAGGAATCGAACCCCTATCCAGTTACGTTTACAATCACACTTTGTCCATAAGCCAAGACGGTATGTTTATTTATCTTTGTATTTTTTTTAACAGGTCTATTATGATCTTATATCCATACTTATATTATAAATGGGAATGTCTGTGTGTTTGTCTGTCACGCTTTCACGGCTAATCTACTGGTCCGATTTCGATGAAACTTAGAATGAGAGTAGTAACAATAACTGGTTCTAATATAGGCTACTTATTTTTTCAAAAATCAACCTCTAAAGAGTTGAAATAGGGGATGAAAGTTTGTATAAAAAATCTACACCGCTTGACCGATTGTAATGAAATTTAGCATAAATATAGTTAATAATCCAAGGTTAAACATAGGCTATTTTATTTTTCAAAGGCCCACCCCCGAGGGTTGCAATATACCGAAGTAGTCACGTAGTTCACGTGGCGAAGCCGCTAGCGGGCCGCTAGTAATTAATATAATTATGGTCACATACTGGATTTTGTTCTATTACTGTTTGTCTTCCCAATAAAAAATAAATAACGTCAATAAAATGTACTATGTATATAAGAATTTCAACATAACCGAATATAAAACGTATAGCTTAGCGCTTAAAGCGCTTGGACAGTTTCCAAAAAGCGCAGGTTCGAATCCCGCTGAGTACAAATTTTTACAACTTCATTTAAAAATGGTTTTAGTATACTTACTTCAATAAACACAAGATGCCACGGATGCTGTATAAACGAGATGAGCGCTAATCTGACGCCGTAACAAAACAACGAGAATGTCATTGTCATACCGTAACCCCATTTTTTTATTATTTTACCTGAAAACCCAAAAAAATATATAATTATTATTACTTATATTATAAATGCGAAAGTCTGTCTGTTTGTGTGTCACGTTTTCACGGTTTATCTGCGGGTTCGATTTGGATGAAATTTAGAATGAAAGTAGTAAAATATCCAGGGTCAAACATTAACTTAGTCTTTTTCAAAAATCAACCTCTAAAGTCTTAAAAGAGTGGATAAAAGTTTATATGTCAGCCGCTTGACCGATTATAATAAATTTTGGAATAGTTGATAATCTGGAGCTCTGATAGTCCATACTTATATTATAAATGCGAATGTCTGTGTGTTTGTCTGTCACGTTTTCACGGTTAATCTATTGCTCCGATTTGGATGAAATTTAGAATGAAAGTAGTAAAAATGAGTGGGTCTAACATAGACTACTCAGTTTTTCAAAAATCATGCTCTAAAGGGTTGAAATAGGAGATGAAAGTTTATATGAAAAATCTACACCGCTTGACCGATTGTAGTGAATTTTGGCATATATATAGTTGATAATCCAAGGTTAAACGTAGGCTACCTTATTTTTCAAAAATCCACCACCGAGGGTTGCAATATACCGAAACAGTCAGGTATATCACGCGGCGAAGCCGCGAGCGGGCCGCTAGTAATAAATAAGTGTAGCTTCAAAGTTTGGGGTAGTCAGAGAGAATCCAGTAGTATACGAGTATAGTCATTCCATCACTCTACCAAGAGGGAATCGAACCCACGACCATCGTGTCCCGCGTCTGCCTGTATGTATGTATGACTAGATTTCTAAATTATCTTTAAAACTACGCAACTGATTTCGATGCGGTTTCGTTTAATAGATAGAATAATTCAAAAGGAAGGTTTATATGTATAATACATGCATAATATAGTAGAGAAACACTGTTAATTTTCGAGGTTTCTAATGTGATGTCTATATGCCTATAGTGAAATAGTTGTGTAGTTCACGCAGGCGACGCCGCGAGCGGGCCACTACGGTCACGGCCGGGCCACTAGTCTTTAATAAAATCTTACCAGAAAAGAAGAAGAATAGCAACTCCCCAATGAAACTCTGCGCCGCAACCACAACGCCCTCTATAAGCTTTATCTTCGCTGTACTACCAGTTTGTTCTGCCAATTCTTCTAAAAACCTAAAAAAAAGACATTTTTACTATGAATATTTTGGAACGGAGTGTCTGAACACTAGGTTCCCTCTGCCTACCCTGCTGTGTGCGGGATACAGCGTGAAGCTAACAAAATGATTTCCTAATACACATTTTGTATTTGACAGCACACCATTACATACTTTCAACATTGCCAGTGCCAGTCGTGGCCCAGTGACACAAGTAAACGACTGGTTGTAGGTTCGATTCCCACTCGAGGAGTGGAAATATTTAATATTTCCTTTTTTTTCACTCTGGTGTCGAGGTAAAGCGCGCCGATAAGTTCCGCCACTTAACACGCGATGCCTCCAGAATTCGGCGGTGCGTAGGGACACGTAGGAGAGTCTTAACACTATGTTCCCCATGCCTACCCTGCCGTGTGCGGGATACAGCGGGAAGATAAAAAAATAACATATTAATAGACGCATAAATTTACTAGCGACCAGCCTGTATTTGACCCTGAGTCATTTATAATATTAGTAAGTATGGATAAATTTAGTACAAAGTCAACTATATGATAACAGATGGCGCTGCCTGTTCTAGTGAGAAAACTTACCGACATCTATTACTAGACATCTATTAATAGGGGCCGTTCAAGTAGGGTTATGACATGGTAGGGGAGTTAGGGAAGTTTTTTCGGGGATTCCCGGAAATTCTTATAAAGCTATAATATTAATAAAAACAATAGACTAATTGAAAAATGTTTACTTAAGCATGGGGGGAGGGGTAAGAGCTTTACTTTTGCTGACAAAGGGATGGGGGATAAATAATTGTAATAAATCTGCTTACGTAATACTTAGACGGCCCCTATATGATAATTATAAAGTATTGTAGACTGGTGGTATATATTTAAATTCTCACAATTATATTACTTAGTGATATTATAAGAAATTTAGCTTCACTTGCTAATCATCAACATAATTTGACTGTCAGTTTTTTTTTGCAAAAATTATATTAAATATCGAAATAAAAACTATCCCACATATTGATGAAGCCTCTAAACTAATACCATCCACTTTTTAAGCATTTTTAAAGTGTTATTCCACACTTAGGAACATTGAAAAAGACATTTAAAGACAACGTGTAAAAATTTGAACGCAGCGGGATTCGAACCCGCGCCTCCTGAATACCGTACAGGCGTTCCTACCACTGAGCAATGCCATCCACTTTCACACATTGCATGTTGAGTGATACCAGAGCGAAGAAATGAAAATTTAAATAAAATCATTCAACCAGTGGAAATCGAACCTACAACCAATTTAAAATTAGACGCTACTCTCAATACGTAACCTATCTCTCTCTCTCTCAATACCTAAAAAGAAAAGAAGCCCATATATGTACATATATTACTAACCAAAACATATAATATATGACGAAACTGTCAAATGTACCCGCTACCACCGCGAAGGTAATGAAAACTACCACTCTGGGTATTTTCAGTACATCCCTTAGTGCTTTACCAGAATCTTCCGGACTAGAAAGTGAGGGTAGCTGAAAATAAAATCGATAATAAAATAACATAGCAAAACATATGTATGTATGTACGCGCACATCTTCGAAACTACTGGACCGATTTGAATGAAACCTTGTTTATTGTATAGCTTTGAAGCTTAGGCAGGGTCAAGGGCATAATTGATTTTGAAGAGAACACCAGATGTATAACCATTACAGACCAGGCATGCTATAATATATAAGGAAATTGCGTGTAACTAAAGTAATTCAGCGTGATGGGTATCTCGGTAGGAAGATTCATTGAGTCCACGTCAAGGAAATTGCGACCAGCTACTAGTAATCAGTAAAATATTTTATTTACACTGACTGTAAACGCAATGATTGTGGGTTCGATACCCACTCGGGGGAAAGAAGTCTTAGCAGTTACAGATTAGTGCAAATAAATATTCATTATTTTAAAATTATTCTCTGTCTGCCTTGTTATACGGAATAATCAGGTATTATCACGTATTATATAATCACTAAAAAATATATATATTTAATCGAAAAATAAAAATCTGCTTTTTTGCTTTATTAACTAACATTTCCCTTTACGCTTTTTCCTGCATAGCACTATAGTTAGAGAGAAGCCAGTGTCAAGCACTCCGTTCTCCACTTTCTGCCCGTAATCGAAAGATCTCTGTACTATTTAATAAATTATTTATCTGCAATAAATAAAAACACAACTTACACTCAGTTTCCTACATGCCCCCAGATCTACGACCGTAGCTATGATCGCTATAAGGAAAGCTGGCGTGAAGTCCTTATAACTGCCGGACGTGGCGTCGACCAGCCAGCCCCCTATTAACGCGGTTATGCCATAACCGGCTGTGCCCCAAGCCCTTTGTGCCCCGTATTTTGAGCCCCGTTCGGGACCTGAAATTTTTTGTAAGAAAAAAAATAATTTAACGCTCCTGTATCTGCACACAGCAGGGTAGGCAGAGGGAACTTAGTGTTATGACACTCCGTTTCTCATTTCCATTTTCCATCGGATCGTGGAGGCAGTGCGTGTTACGTGACGGAAGTTAAAGCGGCTCTTGTCTCGATATCAGAAGGAAGAAAATGGAAATATTTAAAATATTTCCATTTCTCGAGTTCCCACTCGGTCACACAACCAGTCGCGTTGACAAACCACGACTGGTTAAATGTCCAATTTCCACTCGAGGAATGGAAATATTTAATTTTCTTTGCTCCGGTGTTGAGGCACAGCGCGGCGTTGAGTTTCCAGAATTCGGCGTAAAATGGTGTACGGAGTGTCTTAACACTAGGTTCCCTCTGCGTACCCTGGTGTGTGCGGGATATACAGTGACAATAAAAAATTGGTATATACTTGGGAGTATCGTCTCGTAAGCAGAGAGAATTATCATAAATCATTCTACTCTCCACTTTATTGAGGTACTTATTTGAGGTCAAAGAATTTTTGTAATAGAATTCAACGTAATCTAACCAAACAAAATAAAGATCTATATTACTAATGTTACCATTAGCTTTTTTATATGCTTATATAAATATAGAGGTCACAAATCAAATATTTAAAATATAATTAGAAATAATATAATAATTTGAACGCAGCGGAATTTGAACCTGCGCCTCCTGAAAACTGTCTAAGCGCTTTGACCGCTAAGCCATGGGTTCTACTACCAGCTGTGTCAAAATTCAGTGAGTTAAATGTTAAAAAAGTAATCAAACATTAGTTAAACTTATATAAATATATAAAAACTTACCCAAAACGTCAAAACAGACAGCATCACCTATACAGTTGGCAACATTGAACGCCACAGTACCAACACACATTAAGACAACAAAGGCCCAGAAAGTCGCCGATGTATAAAAACTACCACCATCTATATTATCAGGTATAATTATATTTTTCACTTTATCTTTCTCCACTGTATTTAAACTATTGACACTAGAACCACTCACTTCTCTCCTACTTCTGTTAAACAAACTCTCATTCAAATTATACTCGAAACATAATAAATTACAATCTTTTTTGGGCACACACACATCACTCCCGCCATTTTCAGCCGCCATTTGCAATATTGAACACGAAATGTTTTTATTATCTATGTACATGGTGTTTATGAACCTCGAATTTGACAGATACACTTGGAATTTATAATCTGTGGTGCAGTTCCAGTGACAGGTGTATTTCTCCAATATGCCATCCGTTTGATTATTGTAATGTTTGACATATACTGTGTCGTTAAGTTGGTAGACAGATTCTTGTATAACTTCTGGTTCAGGTTCTTCGGGCATTGGGAGGAACCATAGACAACAGTATGAACCACTCATGACTAGAATAAGCATCATAAAGACTAGCTTTCTGTGACTCTGAAAAAGAGAGAAAAAAAAGTTTTATATAATTGTAGCTTTGCCTGTGCAAGTTTTCATACAAACTTTAAGCCGTTACAGGATTTTTTTTAAGTATTTTTTTTTAAGTAATAGTCTTACTTGTGGCATTTTAATTAAAATATAATGGCAATATTGTTTATTACATTAAATGTAGTAAACATATAAATGAACAAACAAATTACATACAAACACATTCTTTCATTCTTTATCTCTTTAATATAAGGATGTAGATAAATTTAAATAATAACTATACCTAAAAGTGACTACAAGTCCTAGCGTAATAAAGCATAAGCAACTTGACACTTTCAAAAATAAAAATATATAGTCTTAACTAAATTTAATATAAAGAAATAAAGGAATATATTTTTTTAGTTTCACTCTGTATCTCGCACACAGCAGGCAGAGGGGAGCTAGTGTTAAGACACTCCGTCACCCACTTTCCGCCTAATTCGGAGGCATTGCGTATTAAGTGGTGAAACTTAACGCTGCGCTTTGCCTCGACACCACAGCGAAGAAAATGGAAAAAATAAATATTTCCACTCCTCGAGTGGGAATCAAACCCACAACCAGTCGTTTACAGTCACACGCTTGTGCCACTGCGCCACGACTGGCCCCTTAAAAATGCTAAAAAAAAAAAACTCACCGGCCAAAAGTCGACAACGTAACCGAACAGTGGTTTCGCTGCAGCCCACAACAGGGGCAACACCGCCGTCACCAGCCCCATAACGGATGGCGACACGCCCAACTGCCGCCCGAAGACATTTAGCTGGGGCAGAAGGGGTCCTAGAGCTGGAAAATATATTTTACGTAAGTACCGAGAAATAAAGCGGCGTTAAGTTCCGCCACTTAACACGCGATGCCTCCGATTTCGGCGGAAAATGGGGAACAGAGTGTCTTAACACTAGGTTCCCTCTGCCTAGCCTGCTGTATGCGGAATATAACGTGAAGTTGTAATTAAAAAAGAACTGAGTTATATTAATAAAACTTTATTTGATTTCATACAAATAAATTATATGCGTTGGTAGATATAATAGAACGCATGGCTTAGCCACTCCCCACTTTCCGCCGAATTCGGAGGCATTGCGTGTTAAGTGGCGGACTTTAACGGCGCGCTTTACCTCGGGCACCAGAGCGAAGAAAATGAAAATATTAATTATTCCCACTCCTCGAGTGGGAATCGAACCCACAACCAGTCATTTACAGTCACACGCTTGTTCCACTGGGCCACGACAGGCCACTTTTAATAGTTTAAATGTAATTTAATCTTTTCAATTTTATAATATTGATTAATTCTAAATTTTTGACTTAATTGTCTAAATTAGATTGCATAAATTTTGTGAATGTTTTACTTTTTATGATTATTTATGAATTTTATTTTAATTTTTCTATATTATTTAATGTGAAATGTCCTAACATTAAATACATAAGTTTGTAAATGTTACTAACACGTATGGTTATATTCATCTGAAATAAAGAGTTTTATTATTATTATAAATTTTATGCGTTGGTAGATGACGCAGCTGGTAGTAGAACACATGGCTTAGCGGTCAGAGCGCCTGGACTTCCAGGAGGCTCGCGTTCGAATCCCGCTGCGTTCAAATTTTTATACGTTTGCTAAATGTCTTTTTTAAGTGGGTAGGATGCAGAAGCACGACCCTTGCAAATCTGTATATCGTCATATAAACATACGAGTACGTTACGCTGTAACGTACTTGCAACAGGGTTTCTCACGAGTAAAAAAAAATAAGCAGTATGCTTCACGCTGTATCCCGCGCACATTGGGGTAGGCAGAGGGAACCTAGTGTTAAGACACTCCGTTCCCCACGCACCGCCTAATTCGGAGGCATTGCGTGTTAAGTAGCGGAACTTAACGCTGCGCTTTGCCTCGTCACTGGAGCGAATAAAATGGAAATATCACATTCATCCCACCCACAACCAGTTAAACTTATTCAGTCACAAAGATCAGATTCCATAATAGAAATTTCTTTTCTATCACGTCAATTTAGAAAGGGGTGCCTTTGGGATTGTGCCTTATTAATATTAATAAGGATAGCAGACGATTATTGTTAACGGTCGGCCGTCGTAGCGCAGTGGTACAGCGTCTGACTGTAAACACGATGGCTGTGGGTTCGATTCCCAATCGAAGAAATTATTATAAAAATATTAATTTCTCCGTTCTGATACGTAAAACAAACTTCGACGTTAAGTTCCCGACTTGATAAGCAATGTCTCGATTTCCTAGGGAAAGCGTGAAGAAGCCTGAAGCGAGTTAGATATATATATTTTTTTTAACTTCACACTGTATCTCGCACACAGCATGGTAGGCATAGGGAACCTAGTGTTAAGACACTCAGTTTCCTACTTTCCGATGAATTCGGAGGCATTGCGTGGCGGAACTTATCCCCGCGCTTTACCTCTGATACCAGAGCGAAGGCATTGGAATATTAAATATTTCCACTCCACGAGTGGGAATCGAACCCACAACCAGTCGTTTACAGCCACACGTTCGTGCCACTGTACCACGAATGGCCCCAAAGAAATGATAATATAAATATTCATTTCTCCGTTCTGATACTTAAAACAAACTTCGACGTTAAATTTCCGACTTAAAAAGCGGAGGACAGAGTGTCTCTCTGACTAGGAGGGTTCCTATGCGGGAAAAAGCGTGAAGCGGGTAACCAAACACGCTCCACGTTTTATATACCTATATAAAACCACAAACAAGAATAACTCTGTATTATTACACGCGGCCGTACAGTGATAGTAATGACATGAGTTAAGTACTATTTTTATCTTTTAATTGCTCTTTGTAACAAGCGTATTTATAATATCTAATAATTTAGTTTAATAAGGTAATTTTCTAAAGAAAAGAAAATTAGGGGCCAATCATGGCGCAATGGCACAAGCGTGTGACTGTAAACGACTGGTTGTGGGTTCGATTCCCACTCGAGGAGTGGAAATATTTAATATTTTCATTATGTTCGGTGTGGTGTCGAGGCAAAGCGTGGCGTTAAGTTCCACCACTTACGCCACTAACACTTAACGCAATGCCTCCGAATTCGGTGGAAAGTGAGGAACGGAGTGTCTGAACACTACGTTCCCTCTGCCTACCCTGATGTGTGCGAGATACAGCGTGATGCTAAAAAAGAAAGATACTTCCTCGATAAGAACATTCCAGGTATCGTGGGGCGAGTAGAAAAAATTTAGTGTCAAGACACTCCGATGAACACTGATCTAATCCGTTTCAACGCGAAATTGAATGTGCAGTGGCGTAACTCTACACTGTGCTTTGTCTTACCTGTAGCATATGACATATAGAGAATGGCTTGTCTATGACCACCCTACTTTATCATGATCATGACACAATCGTTTATTATTATTAAGTTATTGTTTATTATCATTAAATAGTAAATACTAAGTTATTGAGGCTATCGTAGTGCAGTGGGACAGCGTCTGCCTGTTAAGTGATAATTGTGGGTTCGATTCCCACTCGGAGGAAGGATTATACATATATATGTATACAATATTTTCGTTTCTTCCCCCTGGTACCTAAAACATAGCGCGGCGTTTAACTCCAACACTAGACGCACAACGTCTCAATTTTGGGCGGAAAGTAGAGAAGTTAGTGTCTTGACATTAGGGTCTTTTGATTACGCTCCTCATTAGAACTGCCTTCCGAGTCAGTGCTAGCCTGATTTCATTCGAAGGTTGAAAACGTGGTATATGAATAAAATATATTTTTAATTTTAAATTTATAGCAGAAAAGTAATGGAGAGTAAAAGTATTTCCATTTTCTTCGCTCTGGTGTCGAAGTAAAGCGCGGCGTTAAGTTCCGCAACTTATCACACAATGCCTCCGAATTCGACGGAAAGTGGGGAATGGAGTGTCTTAACACTAGGTTCCGTCTGCCTACCCTGCTGTGTGCGGGATACAGCGTGAAGCTAAAAAAAAAGTACTGGAGATTTGAAACGGAATGGTGGGTAACAATACAATTTCCTTACATAATTTTTATTACCAACCTTGATGCGAAGTAATGTACATACAGATCTTAAGACTTTATAACGTGATTATTATTACTGAGATATGATAGAAATAATCTCCTAAGTGCTAGATAACGATAGAAGTTTAAACAAGTCGTGTAAATAATCTACAATGGACTTATTTGATACTAGCTGTGCCCGTGGCTTCGTCCGCGTGTCACAATAACAGTACCCTAATATAGTCCTTATTACATCAGCTATCTGCAAGTGAAAGTTACGTCAAAATCAGACCACCAGTTCCAAAGATTAGGCCAAACAAACAAACAGACAGACACAAATTGTAAATAATAAATATTTTGTTATATATACCAATTAAACATACGTATGCCCTTCATATAAAGCGGCGAGTTTAATATTACAGACATCTCATTAATATTTATTTGTACAGCAATATGATGTGTTCGATCCATCACAGTGAAGGTAACAGGTTTGGGATTCGGCAGGGTAAATACACAACTTCCCGCTTTCCTGCATAATAAAAAAGTCAAAAAGAACCTGGTGTCAAAACTCTCCGTTCACCAATTTCCGAGACATTACGTATTGAGTGGCTGAAATCAACGCCACAATTTGTCTTTGTCACAAAACAAGAATATTTGTTTACATTAGAATGTTTCAAGGGGGAAGGACCTGGTGACCTGAAACACAGGAAACCCTAGTTCAGGCGTCAGTCTACATGCCAATTGATTTTTACATTTTTTTTTATTGAATAAAGGAGGCAAACGAGCAGAAGGACCACCTGATGGTAAGTGGTTACCTTCGCCCATAGACATCCACAACACTATAGGGGTTGAGGATGCGTTGCCGACCTTGGGAGTGAAGGAGGGAAGGAGGGAGATAGGATAGGAATGGTGGGAATAGGGAGAGAGAGCTGGCTTACATGCCATCGAACCGGAACACATCAACAGATATTTGGCGGTTCGTCTTTGACATGCTAGTGGTCGCGAGCCAGTCGGAGAACAAGTCTCCTACCACCAAGCTACTGGGTTACCCGCCTTTTACGGGACGCTATCCCAGCTGCGGAGGGGAATTGTATTCTTAACCCGTCCCCCCACGGGGTAAAAGTTGTAAGTTTAAAATTGTAATTGTAGTATTTAAGATGTTTCTATATGTTTGTGAGTAAATAAATAAAAAATAAATAAATAACTATAATCCTACAGTGGGAATCGAACCTATTATTGATTGCGTTTTCAATCAGTCGCTGGCACACTTCGTCTCAATGACCTTACAGTTTAAACACTTAATCCATATTAATATTATGAATGTGAAAGTCTGTCTGTTACGCTTTCACTACTAATCTACTGGCCGAATTTGAATTAAATTCAAAACGAATATAGTCGAAGAACCAGGGCTAAACTTAAGCTATTTTTTTCCAAAAAAAACAACCCCTATAGGTATATAGGGGTTGAAAGTTTGTATGAAAAAGCTTAGGGGGCTGAAAATTTGTGTCAAAAATCACGTTAGCGAAGCCGCGAGCAGATCCCTAGTCAAATATACATACATACATTGAACCCACGCTCCTTAGTTACCGTTCTAACACTTCAGTCAATTATGCGGTCACGGTCACATCCTGTCGCGGCGAAATTCTTATACAGATGTTACGACTTTTATAAGAAGATTTAAAAAAAACTATGTTTATAAAATAAAAAAAAAGGTTTTTTTTAGCCTCACGCTGTGTCCCGCACACAGCAGGGTAGGCAGAGGGAACCTAGTGTTAAGACACTCCGTTCCCCACTTTCCGCCGAATTCGGAGGCTTGCGTGTTAAGTGGCGGAACTTAACGCCGCGCTTTACCTCGACATCACAGCGAAGAAAATGGAAATATAATTTCCACTCCTCGAGTGGGAATCGAACCCACAACCAGTCGCTTACAGTTGCCATTGGGCCACGACTGGCCACAAAATAGTTTAAGAATTTAAATAAAATGATATGGGGGGTGTTAAATTCCTATTTATTGCTCTGGTATCCAAGACATAAAGCGCGGCTTTGAGTTCCGCCAATCAACACGCAATGTCTTAATTTCGACCGGAAAGTTAAGGACGGAGTGTCTTTACACTAGGTCCCCATGAACTACCCCGCAATGCGAGAAAAAGCGTGAAAAGGCGTGAAGTTACGTTTTCTATAAAGATCTATGTATAAAGATTTATCTCGTGAGAGAATCTGTGGGCGATAATTGAATAATGTCGGAACTAAGTGTTAAACTAGTGAGGGTACCTTGTTGCCTTGACCTTTGAATACACGGTTATTTGTTAGGCTCGTGCTAGTGTCAATTCATAGCGCTATATAGCCTGTGGTGTTAGCAACCTATTTGGCTATTGATGAAATGGTTGGAGGTTTGATTACCTGCTAGGGATTATTTTATACAATTCAATTCCTACTCTGGGATTGAAAATATTTAATTTAGACGTCGAGAAAAAGGGGGCGTCAAATTTCGCCACTTGCAATGCCTCCTAATTCGGCGGAAAGTGGTGAACGGGGTGTCTTAATACTAGGGTCTCTCTTCCTACCCTGCTGTGTGATACAGCGTGATGGTACAGAAAAATAACTAATGTTTCTCAAAGTCGGGCGCAAATAGGAGAAGAAACTTTTTTGACATTAAATTCTTTCTGCAATCGTGGCGGAGTGGGTCAGTGTATGTATGTAATCACGATTGATTGATCCACCCGGAGAAATGATGATAATTAAATTATTTTAAAACCCCCGCTCTAGTGAACAAGACAAGGCGCTGTGTTGAGGTCCGCCGCTCAATACGGAGTGTCTCGAATGCCTAATTATCTCTGAATAACCAGCTATTCGAGTAAAAGCGTAAAGCTGAGAAAATATTTTCCGATTTGCTTTGGCACCACCCATCGTCGATGGAAAGAGGACGAACACATGTTTTTCTTTTTCATGCTGTATCTCACACACAGCAGGGTAGGCAGAGGGAACCTAGTGTTAAGACACTCCGTTCCCCATGAACGCATGTCTTATTCATAAATAAGACTTTTAAGATATAATTTAAGATTATTATTAATATAAATAACAGGGTCCTCCAAAAGTTGAATTTAAGAATAAAATACAACTAAATCAGTTTCTTTTTCCCCATTCCAATAAAATAAGTGTTAACCGGACTAAAAATGAATCCAACCGCGTTATTTTACCTTATATTCATTTAGTGGCCAGTCGTGGCGCAGTGGCACAAGTGTGACTGTAAACGACTGGTTGTGGGTTCGATTCCCACTCGAGGAGTGGAAATTATATTTCCATTTTCTTCGCTCTGGTGTCGAGGTAAAGCGCGGCGTTAAGTTCCGCCACTTAACACGCAAAGCCTCCGAATTCGGCGGAAAGTGGGGAACGGAGTGTCTTAACACTAGGTTCACTCTGCCTACCCTGGTGTGTGCGGGATATAGCGTGAAGCTATTTAATTTTTTTTATTTTTTAATATTCATTTAAATAGATGTAATACTAAATAGTGAAACTAAACTTCAGTTCAGAAGATTGTAATGCGAAGTGTCTTGACACTAACAAATAAATTCACTATGCCTATCTCAATAAGTGGGAGAGATAGATACACGATGAGAAGAGAGAGAGAGATAAAAAAGCAGCTAACGGTTTAAACAATAAAAGCATTTGGCGAACTATAAAAGGCAATTCAAAAACTTAAGTTTCAAAGTATAATTGTCCATAACAAGCAAGTATAATTTTATGAGTATGAATGAACGGTCATAAGGAAACTCGTATAGTGTTCTTAGAACGTGTAAAGAGACTAAAGGTGGCAGTTATCAGCTTACTTTTATTTCTTTATTTGCTTCGTAATATTGATGCAATAATAATATTTTTTTATAGTATTTACAATGATATGATGTTATATCATGTAGCATTGATACAGCGTTGGGCTGTAAGTAAATGGGATTCCCACTAGATAGAATGATTATATGATTTCTCATTAATTATATATTTTCATTTCTTCTTCTAGTATCTGTGACAAATCTTGGCGTTAAGTTCCAACATGCAATGCCTCTAGAATTCGGCGGAAAGTAGGGAACGGAGTGTCTTAACACTAGGTTCCTTCTGCCTACCCTGTTGTGTGCGGAATACAGCGAGAAGTTATAAAAACATTAAGGTGAATACCTCATGCAGCAGAAAAGATTTATAACAAATGGGTGCATACTACTTAACATAATAAAACACTACACAACTGACATTATATAACATTATCTATACTTATATTATAAATGCGAAAGTCTGTCTGTTTGTCTGCCACTTTTTCACGGCTAATCTACTGCTCCGATTGGATGATATTTAGAATTAAAGTAGTAAAAGATAATGAGTCTAACACAGGCTCTTTATTTTAAATCAACCGCTAAAGGGTTGAAATAGGGGATGAAAGTTTATATTAAAAAATCTAAACCTCTTGACCGATTGTTATGAATTTTGGCATAAATATAGTTGACAGTCCAAGCTTAAACATAGGCTACTTTATTTTTTAAAAATCCAACCTCGAATGTTGCAACACAACGAAACAGCTATGTACTTCAAGCGGCGAAGCCGCGAGCGGGCCGCTAGTTATACATAAGGACATATTCCTTAAAACTACACTACGGATTTTGATGCGGTTTCTTTTAATAGATAGAATCATTCAAAAGGTTTATATGTATAATACATACATAATATAGTAGAGAAACACTGATAATTTTAGAGGTTTCTAATGTGATGTCTTTGTGCCTTTAGTGAAATGGCTGTGTAGATCACGCAGGCGAAGCCGCGAGCGGGCCCCTAGTAACATATATATTATAAATAATTAAAAATCTAGGAACCTAGATGTCTTATAGGAATAGTTTAAAAAACAAAAACATAAGCCAGTGGGAATCTTGTTCTATTTTCACATTGCTACTGTTATGTATAGTATGGTATAGCTTTTAATACGACACAGGCAGAATAAAGAGACAAGGGGAAAAATACTAAATATTTAAATAAACTTGTTTTAAAGTATAGTAAACAAAAATATTTCAAAGCTTTATATAACTTATCTGCAACAAATAATATACATACAATTGTTAGACCGATTTCGATTAAACATTATATTTCTAAAAAAATATATTTTTTTTAAATTAAAATGAAAAAAAAAACACGTGTATAATGAGCTTCTTATGTACCTGGTCGTCATGACAACGACAACGAAAAAAATCTTCACAGCACACAAGACACTGTGCTCGATATCCCTCACTGTGACAAATTTCAGAGGTCTACTACAAATAGCCCAGGAAGAGTTAAACCACAACGAACACACACTTTTGACCAGTAAGAGCTTCGATTCGCACAGCTCAATAATAAATAAGAAATTCCATCAACATAAATATACTTTAATTATAATCTTCCCCCTCAAATACGATTCGAACCTGCACGCATCGCGTTTACTGCTACTGCGCCACGATGGCCTCAATGATATATGTATATATACCTTTACTAACATTTCTTAAGAACACAACACCTTTTCAATGACATTTCTCTTTTCTTTCTAATAAAGTTAAGTGTTTGTATACACTATGTTATTAGTAAATTGATAGTAAACATAATCGTATAAGCTACCACCTGACTTAGTAGCCAATATTTCTTTTTTTTCAGCTTCACGCTGTATCCCGCACACAACAGGGTAGGCAGAGGGAACCTAGTATTAAGATACTCCGTTCCCCACTTTCCGCCGAATTCGGAGGCATTGCGTGTTAAGTGGTGGAACTTAACGCCGCGCTTTACCTCGACACCAGAGCGAAGGAAATGGAAATATTATATATTTCCACTTATTATATATTTCCATTTTCTTCGCTCTGGTGTCGAGGTAAAGCGCGGCGTTAAGTTCCGCCACTTAACACGCAAAGCCTCCGAATTCGGCGGAAAGTGGGGAACGGAGTGTCTTAACACTAGATTCCCTCTGCCTACCCTGCTGTGTGCGAGATAATCCAATTCTTATACGCTTAACTTAATTGGAAATTCTTATACGTTTTTCATTACAACTTTTTTTGTTGTTAGTATCTCTGCTGTGTGCGGGATATAGCGTGAAGCTATTTAATTTTATTTAATTTAAATTAATATATTTCCACTCTACAAGTGGGAATCGAACCCACAACCAGTCGCTTTACAGTCACATTTTGTGCCACTGCGCCACGATTGGCCATATATAAAACGCTATAACGGTACTACAACTACTAAAATATAAGGATTTTTTATCTCTAATGCCGAGAAACTTAACGCTTCTATCCTATTTTGAAATGAAACTATTTTTAACCAGATTAATCGCGTATATTTTTGATATTCGAAAATATATTTTTAGAAACCCGACGTTTCGAACACTTTACAGTAGTCCGTGGTCACAGGTAGACATACTTCTATCCTACCAAAGGGAAGATGAAGATAAAAAAAACATTTAAAATATATATACATTCCCCGAGTGTGTATCGAACCAACAACCATCGCGCTTACAGTCACTGCGCCACGACGGTCTCGGAACACCGCATTCATAAAGTATATATCTTGTTATAGATTCATCGTCATTAATTTCTATTGTTGAATTCAAGGTTTTCCTTAATTATAATCATTTAAAAACAATTTTATTTTAAATGTGTATTCAAACTCTGATATTATGTCGCTCTGCTGTATTATAGGGCAAGAGTGAACAACATTTTTTTTGAAATGGACCTTGTTAAACATTTTTTAACATTTATTACTTTAGAAATGGAGTGTCTTAACACTAGGTTCCCTTGGCGTACCCTGCTGTGTGCGGGATACAGAGTGACGAAAAAAAGAAATATGTATTTAGGAACCGAAAAAGGGGCAAGTATTACATAAGCAGATTTATTACAATTATTCACCCCCTCATCCCCCTTGTCAGCAAAAGTGAGCATGCTGTGTAGCAAAGCTGACCCCCTCCCCATGTAAATGTAAACATTTTTCAATTAATGTATTATTTTTTATATTATAATTGTGATATAATAATAAGAAGATATGTGGCCAGTCGTGGCCCAGGGGCACAAGCGTGTGACTGTAAAAGTCTGGTTGTGGGTTCGATTCCCACTCGAGGAGTGGAAATAATTAATATTTCCATTTTCTTCGCTGTGGTGTCGAAGTAAAGCGCGGCGTTAAGTTCCGCCACTTAACACGCAAGCCTCCGAATTCGGCGGAAAGTGGGGAACGGAGTGTCTTAACACTAGGCTCTCTCTGCCTACCCTGCTGTGTGGGGATACAGCGTGAAGCTAAAAAAAAAAAGAATTTCATATGACGCAATCATCATCTAGACTCCCCTCCCCTGTCATCAAAAAGAAGCGATGCAAAGACCCCCCGCCCCCCTATAGTGCTCACGTGATACTTACACCAACCCCTTACACCAACATATACTATAATTAAACAGTAAAACAGTAAAACAGAGTATATGTTAGCGTATATCTTTGGAAGTACTGGACGGATTTAAATGTTTTAAAGATTTTAAGCTTAGGCATGACTTAGGACATAATTGATTTTGAAGAAAACACCTGATATAGAACCATAGCAGACCAGCTGTAATCCATACTCATATATTATAATAAATGCGAATGTCTGTCTGTTTGTCTGTCACGCTTTCACGACTAATCTACCGGTCCGATTTGAATGAAATTGAAAAAGAATGTAGTAAATAATTCAGGGTCAAAAAAAGGCTATTTTTTTTTTAAAAAAAATCAAACTCTAAATGGTTGAAATAGGGGGCGAAAGTTTATATGAACAATCTAAACAGCTTGAGCGGTTGAATTTTGGAATATAGTCTATAATCCAAGGTTAAACATAGGCTACTTTATTTTTTATTTTATATAAAAAATAAAACTACTTTATTTTTTATAAGCCACCCCCGAGGGTTGTAATATAACGAAACAGTTATGTAGTCCACGCGGCGAAGCCGCGAGCGGGCCGCTAGTATTAGATATAAGGAAATTGCACCATAGCACACAGCAGGGTAGGCAGAGGGAACCTAGTGTTAAGACACTCCGTTCCCCACTTTCCGCCGAATTCGGAGGCTTGCGTGTTAAGTGGCGGAACTTAACGCCGCGCTTTACCTCGACACCAGAGCGAAGAAAAATGGAAATATAATTTCCACTCCTCGAGTGGGAATCGAACCCACAACCTTAGCTAAAGTACATCATCGTGATGGGTATTTCAGTGGGAAGAGTCATTAAGTGGACACAAACAAAGTTGCGGGCAGTTACTAGTACAGAGTAAATCTAAATATAACAGTCAATCAATCAACACTGTCAGTCATCAATCTAACATTATCAGTAATTAATCGATTATGATAAATTAAAACTCGATAATTATGTTACGTCATTTTAGATTTTAGCTTCCTTTTATTATTAAAATTATATATTTGAAAAATATGGTATATATTTTCTAAACATTTTTAAAGTGTTATTCAACACTTAGGAAAATTGAAAAAGACATTTAGAAAACGTATAAAAATCCCGTAAAAAATCTACTTGGGGCAAGTCATGGCGCAGAGGCACAAAGTGTTACTTGTAAAGCGACTGGTTGTGGGTTCAGTTCCCACTCGAGGACTGGAAATATTTAATATTTCCATTTGTTTCGCTCTGGTGAAGAGGCAAAGCGAGGCATTAAGTTCACGCAATGCCTCCAGAATTCTGCGGTGCGTGGGGAACGGAGTGTCTTAACACTAGGTTCCCTCTGCCTACCCTGCTGTGTGCGGGATACAGCGTGAAGCTAAAAAAAAGAAGCTGGATATAGTTTCTTATTGCAAGATAAAAAAAAAACCTTATCACTTCAGGTTCCTACTACGAATATATTGAGGTAAAGCGCGGCGTTAAGTTCCGCCACTTAACACGCAAGCCTCCGAATTCGGCGGAAAGTGGGGAACGGAGTGTCTTAACACTAGGTTCCCTCTGCCTACCCTGCTGTGTGCGGGATACAGCGTGAAGCTAAAAAAAAAAAAATATATTGCATTGCTATCAGATTCGGACACGTGTTCAAATCTACATAATCAAGATTTTCTTACATAGATAGATAGTATGCTTTTAAACATTTTTAAACGCAGCAGGAAACCTGGAAATATCTACATCGATATTGATATTTTTATATAGATATATCGATACATCGATTAGTGGCCAGTCGTGGCCCAGTGACACAAGAGTGTGACTGTAAGCGACTGGTTGTGGGTTTCGATTCCCACTCGAGGAGTGGAAATTATATTTCCATTTTCTTCGCTCTGGTGTCGAGGTAAAGCGCGGCGTTAAGTTCCGCCACTTAACACGCAAGCCTCCGAATTCGGCGGAAAGTGGGGAACGGAGTGTCTTAACACTAGGTTCCCTCTGTCTACCCTGCTGTGTGCGGGATATAGCGTGAAGCTATTTTTTTTTTTGATTTGATACATCGATATTTCGATATTCTTTTTCAACTTCAACATCCCTAACACATAGATACACCTGAAGCCAAAAAGGAATATACCCACCCACTCTTATCTATAGATTTAATTTATTTTTGGGCTGTATATCACACAATTTGTGTGGACGTTCAGATAACCGATAGGGTATTGGCACTTAAACTAATAGTACATGTTAAAATACTCTGATTAAAACATGTTGATAATGTTGTATCTAAATGATTATTTGGAAAAAAGTTACTTTTAGACCATCGTGGAGTAATTGTAAACGCGATGATTGTCGGTTCGATTTCCATTTGAGGTATATGAGAAATTATAGAGAGAAAAAGGTTACACGGAGTGTGTTGATTTAAGATTCTCTCTAACTATCCTGCCGTGTAAGAAGATTTTTGTCTTGCATCAGAACAAAAAAGTACAAAAAAAGGAAGTCTAAATTAACCACTCCTTGGGAATCGAACCCACAACCAATTGCATTTGTAAGCTTCTAACATTTTTTTTATATTATAAATAATACGTATATGGCGTGTATTATTTTATCTTTTTAAATTGTAGTCAGTTACATTGGGGCCAGTCGTGGCGCAGTGGCACGAACGTGTGACTGTAAACGGCTGGTTGTGGGTTCGATTCCCACTCGAGCAGTGGAAATATTTAATATTTCCATTTTCTTCGCTCTGGTGTCGAGGCAAAGCGCGGCGTTAAGTTCCGCCACTTAACACGCAATGCCTCCGAATTTGGCAGAAAGTGGGGAACGGAGTGTTTTAACACCAGGTTCCTTCTGCTTACACTGCTGTGTCACACTGTTATTTATAACATTATTTATATAAACTTAGAAATGGAGATAATATGCAGAACAAATACAACCACAACAATGTGGTTAATGATTACACAATAAAAGGTACATATTGGTTGCAACAAGAACGATTTCTATTATTCTTAGCTTCTAGGGTAGTCAGAGAGAACCTAGTGTTAAGACACTCCGTTCTCCGCTTTCACCTGAATTCTGAAACATTGAGCGTTGAATGGCGGAAATCAACGTCGCTCTTTTTCTTACCACAACGGAGAAATGGGGAAAATTAAATTATGATTATTTTTTCGAGTCGCAATTGAACCCACAAGCAATCCTGACTACAATCAGACGCTACCTCACTGCGTCACAATAGCCTCATATATAAAAGAATAGAAATATGATTAATAATTGAGCGAAGCGAGCGGAGCGCCGTCAGAAATTTATGATATAGAAATATCTATATAAGAACAATAGTTCTTAAAAAAAAATGGAAATATAATGTCCTTGAGGAATTATCACCAAAAAAGTCTTTTCCCATTGAAGTTTATGGTGGAAAAATTTCGCGCGAAAAGTTTTGGATACAATGAACTGCGTGTGTCGAAATAACTGATTTTTATTTCCTCGCTTCGCTCAATATGTAAACGGCACCCGTGATTTCGCGAGCGGAGCGAGTCGAAATTGAAGGTCTGGTGTAATTTGTTACAAGTAGAAAGATAGAAAGAATCTAGTGTCAAAACACTTCATTCTCCATTTTGGTTAAAATTAAATTAAATTAAATTAAATAAATTAAAAATCAAAATTTTGTTAATTGAAATACGTTCACGTTTCGTATCGTCAGTTAACACACGAATGTGGGTATTGGTAGTCCTATAAGATACATTTTTTTGTTTAGCTTTACAGGCAGAAGAAACCTAGTGTTGAAATACTCTGTTTTCCATTTTCCGCCTTATTCTGGAGGCATTGTGTGTTAAGTGGCGGAACTTAACACCGCACCTTGTCTTAGGAAACAGAGCAAACCAATAATAATAGTATATAACTTTTCCCTTGAACAGAAATCAAACCCGCAACCATTGTTTACAAGTTGGACGCTTAAATTGAATTGTATATTTCCATATAAATTGAACCTATTACTATTTTAATCTTAAATGTCAACAACCATTACACTAATAGGTCATTATATACTTATTTAATACAAAAGCAAATAAGTATTATTATTATTTACAATATTCACTTAATTAATTTTTAATAACCAGATCTAAGTGTATTAGTTCCATATTATGTGCAAATCTTATATATATATTTTTTTTATAAGAAATTGTTATGTTTAAAAGCACGCTACAGCATAGTAATTAGAGGGAACATAGTGTCAAAACATTCCATTTTTCAAACTCAAGACATTGCATGTCGGATAGTGTGCCTCAAAATCATATGTTGTCTTGTTCATTAGAAGGAATAGATGAAATACATAAATTATAATTATTCTTCTAAATGGCAGTCAAACATCCAATTGTAATTAAAGTTTACAATTACGGACATTATCCAAATAATATTTTATCATCATTATATAAAAGTTATTATTTGTTTCAATTATTTTTCAATAATATTAATCAGTTCCAGGCATTTTAATTAAGCATTATAATTTTATATAATCTATTTTGTAAAATGAAGAAGTAAAAAATATATTAAATTATTTTTCACTTATTAGGTTCATTTACAATTATTATTTATCTAAATAAATATATTCATTAAATTTACTCATAAAGCAATAAAATATCTTTTTATATACAGACACAATACAAGAACTCAAAAACAAAAGAAATAAGTTATTCAAAATTCCTTTGTCATGACTTTCTTTGTTAACAGATATCAAACAATGCAATTACAAAAGATAACATTCATATATCATATATTATATGAAGAGAGATAAAGAAGAAGAGAGAAGGCACTCTGTTCACTATTTCTAAATATATATTGTAACAATGTATTTATAAAATAATCTAACAGACCTACATTTCTTATTCAAATTCATTTGAATGCCATCTAATCTTATTTACATAACTCGTTTTATGTACTCCAAATACATAACTTAAAATTGAACAACAAACCTTAAACAGTTAAATATGAAGATAGATATTTTACAGACCAGATTTACTCATATATTTATAAAATATAACATTATGAATTATATTTTAATTAATATGTTTTCATCATATAGAAATTAAAATATAATAATAAAGTTTAGCTTTTAAAAATTGTAAATAATAAGCAATATCAAAAAGACTCACCAGCAAAGAAAAAGAAGAAATGCAGCTTTATAGGCAGCAAACCTCTGTCGATTTTAAACTTCATATTGTCAAATAATTAATAAACTTTATGTAATAACTAAGTTAAAACTATATTTTATATAATTTATTGCATATCTTGCCACCTTCGTAGGTTAAACGCGTATTCGATTTGACACGTCCGCTTTCTAATTTTACATTGTAAAATAATAAAACACGTAGAGGTACGGCTTAAATACAATTATTGTTGTTTATATGAGCGCAAGATATAATCTCGGTGTTATCTACACCCTGATAAAAAGCAATTGTCTTTGTTTTGTAATTTGACATTGACATTAGATGTTTGGCAGTTTCGTATTGTACAGTTAATGAAAGAATATGAAAGATTAAAAATGTTATACAATATGAACAAAATGGAGGGATTTACTGGCCACTTGTAAAGCCGGGTATGTAGTTGACGGGAGATATATTTCTAAATGTATTTAGAAATATATTTCAGTAATATAACAGATTTTTTTATGTATATAGGCTAACTATAAAAGATATTTAAAATTATATTTTAAATCGATTAAATACTTTAAATAAAAGAAAGAACTTATGCAAAAAAAATTGTCATTTTTAATTTTTAATCATGTTTTGATGTATTTTTTATTGATATCTATTTTATATTAAAAATTTTTAACATATATTTTTTTGTTTTAATCAAATGATTAAGCTCTCTAAATTATTAAAAAACACCTAATCTATTGTAATTTATATATATTTCTGCTGGTTTATTTTTTTTTAATATTAACTTTATCACAAATACATGTATTGATAAATTAAAATGTTAAATAATTGATATTGATAAATCAATATACAGAATACAAATATATGCACAACAAAGAATAACTGAATATTAAAAAGTACATTACAAAAAAATATTACAATGTGTTAAGAAGCTAAGAATACAATTTATTATTAACTCATGAACAGCCAGCTTTATTACAAAAAAAAAGAAAAGAAAAACAAAACAATCATTCATTTGTCAAATGAAAGCGGAAATTTCGAACAGAGATCAAAAATTGAAAATGAAAATTGAACGACCTCTTTAATTACAAAATATTGTTATAATCATAATAAATTAACTTGAAAAAGTTTAAATATGGACGAAGAAGAGTTCGTAGGTTGCATTAGTTGTATGAGTGCGAACGATTTGTGTGATCTTTTCGTTTCTTACGCGAACAATGAACAAACTTTTGGACAAATGTTAGAAATTTGTTTTGATGTTAAGGTTTGATTTTTATTTAGCTTATTTATTTTATTATAATAGTATATAATTTAATTTAGTAGTATTATAATAGTACGAAATTTAATAGTTCAGGATTCGATCCTGTTCTTGATTTTTTTCACAAATGTTTCATTTAATTTAATTAGGTATAGTTTATTTTCTAATAAATATTTTATTTATTTATTAAAGTGTTATTAATACTACTACTTACTTACTTTTGTTAAAAAAATGGACTGTTTTGGAAGTTTATCCAGAAGGAGCGTAGTCCAACAAACGTTTACCCGGAAACATGTTCGGATCTTTAAATGTTTTCAAAAATATTTCTTATTAATTCAATTATTTTTTTTAAATTTAATAATTTATGAAATATATTTTTTAACTTGTAAAGCAGTGTGTTATTAATCAATGAGTTTTTGTTTAAATCTTATTCAGAGTAATATTTATAATCACCATTTTAGCATCTTCACGCTTTGTCCCGGAGAGGAGGGTAGTCACAGATAGTATTAAGATACTCCGTTCCTCAAGCACCGCCGAATACTGGAGGCATTGCGTGTTAAGTGGCAGAACTTAACGCCGCGTTTTGCCTCGACACCAGAGCGAAGAAAATGGAAACATTAAATATTTCCACTTCTCGAGTGAGAATCGAACCCACAACCAGTCACTTTACAGTCGCACTTTGTACCTCTGCGCGACGACTGGCCCCTGAAATATACGTTATTTTAATAAATAAATTCTATTTATATATTAAAATGACGTGTTTCAATTGAAATTCAAAATTTTAGCACTTTAGTTTTATGTTGTTAATAACATATGACTCGCTTTTACTAGAAGAAGAGAGAGTTTCCATTAAGTCACTGTACTTTCCAATTTATGCTTTTACGTATATACACGGCAGCGATAGTGGCGGAACTCAACGCCGCTCTTTGTTAACCAAAACTGGGGAAACGAAAATGCTTTTTTCCCATTTTGATTTTGATCATTTCCAGTGATAAGGCCGCCTTTGCACTAATTTATTTTTAGTATACTTGTCGAACCCTTTTGTATTTTTTTTGAGCAATGTTTTTTTTTTAGCTTCACGCTGTATCCCGCACACAGCAAGGTAGGTAGAGGGAACCTAGTGTTAAGACACTCCGTTCCCCACTTTCCGCCGAAATCGGAGGCATTGCGTGTTAAGTGGCGGAACTTAACGCCGCGCTTTACCTCGGCACCAGCGAAGAAAATGGAAATATCAAACATTTTCACATCTCGAGTGGGAATCGAACCCACAACCAGTCGTTTACAGTCACACGATTCTGCCACTGGGCCACGACTGGCCTCAGTAAGTGCAATAAAGAATTTTTATTATTATTACTATTAAGTTGTAGTTATATATACCCAATATAACTATAAAACTTTCAGGTATCAAACGATTTCAAATATATTTGCACCAATTGCGTAGAGAAGCTGGAAAAGGCCTATACATTTAAACTGCAAACTGTCAAAAATATAGACATGTTGCAGAGTATTAAAGGTTAGTTATTTACTTTACTATTTAACCACTTAACACGCAATGTCTACATTTCCAGCGGAAAGTGAAGAACGGAGTGTCTCGACACTCCGGTGGTTCTCTATGACATAGCGAGAAAAAGCATGAGGAGTTGACAAAGGAAATAGGGGCTAGTCGTAGCGCAGAGGCACAGAGTGTGCCTGTAAAGCGACTGATTGTGAGTTTGATTCCCACTCGAGGAGTGGAAATATTGGAATATTCCATTTTCTTCGCTTTGATATCGAGGCAAAGAGCGGCGTTAAGTTCCGAGCTCCGAATTAGGTGGAAAATGCAGAATGGAGTGTCTTAACACCAGGTTCCCTCTGCCTACCCGAATGTGTACGGGATACAGCGTGAAGCTAAAAAAAACAATCTATAAATTTTCATTTAAGTGTTACTTTTACACGATTTCAACACAAACATAATGAATTGTTAGTATTGTTAATTGTAATTAAATTTGCTCTTAAGAGGTACAGTGGGACAGCATCTGCCTGAAAACGGGATTGATTTTGGGTTCGATTCCTATACGAGGGTATGATTATATTATAAATTACTGTCATTTTACCATTCTGGTAAGAAAAAACACAAAATGCAGTGTTGAGATCACTTAATGATAATGAGAGGCAGGGGGAGACCTCGGTTGACCTTCGAAAACACAGTGTCAACGATACTGGAGGAAGGTCACGGTAAGGCGCATAAGGAGCCCCGGAGGGCGTGTATGAAGAGGTTGATGACAGTGGACGAGGCTAAAAAAATTTGCAGGGGCCGTAGCGTTTGGCGCTCCGTTCTCTCTGACTACCTCACAGGGGATACAGCGTAAAGCTACAAAAAAGAGATCACTTAACAAAGCCTCGATTTTGAGTGTTAAGTGACGGACAGAGTGTCTCCACACTGTGTTCTTTCTGACTACCCTTTCATGAGGGAAAAGTGTAAAGCAGAAAATATTATTAACACTAACGTGGTTCAGTGGGACAGTGCTGGTTCTGTAGACATTTTGGTTGTGGGTTCAATTTCAATTCGAATTTAACATCTCATTTCATTCTCTACATATGTTCAGACATAGAGACATATGATGAGAGGTCTTAGGTGCCCGCTCAAGTATTACGTAAGCAGATTTATTACAATTATTCACCCCCCATCCCCCTTGTCAGCAAAAGTAAGCAAAGCTCTTACCCCCACCACCATGCTTACATAAACATTTTTCAATTTATGTATTGTTTAATAATCATAGCATTATAAGAGTTTCAGATGACATAATCATCATTTAGACTCCCCTACCCCCCATGTCATCCAAAATAAGTAAAGCAAAGACCCCCCACCCCCCTATAGTGCTCACGTAATACTTGAACGACCCCTTAGTTTTAAAACACGCCGATCACCGTTTTCCGCTGATGTTAGCGCCATTGTGTTTCCTTTATTTATTTTTTTTTAACGTCAGGAAATCCTTTACGGATACCAGCCCGAGTGGGGACTCGGGACGTGGTTATGTGGGACTCCGGTGAGGCAAGATGGTAACGCCGCCGTTACCCACTATGTTACCCATTGTATTTCCTGGCGTAACCTAACGCTGTGGTCTCTCTTACAATGTATAAGTTATATAGCGATTCTATTTTTTTTCTTTTCATTATAAGATGAAGAATATCTCGACGAAAATATTTTAGAAGCGGATGAAACTCAAGGGTCACAGGTTCAAAAAGTTGTTATAGTAAAAAAGAAGACGAACGAAGAGTATGAGAAGGATGATGAGGGTATGAATAAATTTGTTTTATAATATTTGACAAACAGCGGCGTTAAATTACGCCACTTTACATGTAATGTCTCGATTTCGGGCAGAAAGTGGAGAACGAAGTGTCTTGACACTAGGTCCTATCTGACTACCCCGATACTTATATTATAAATGCGAAAGTCTGTGTGTTTATCTGTCACGCTTTCACGGCTAATCTACTGGTCTGATTTGGATGAAATTTAAAATGAAAGTAGTAAAAGGAACTGGGTCTAACATAGGCTACTTATTTTTTTAAAAATCAACCGCTAAATGGTTGAAATAGGGGATGAAAGTTTATATGAAAAATCTAAAGTACTTGACCGATTATAATGATTTTTGGCATAAATATAGTTGATAATCTAAGTGTAAGCATAGGCTACTATATTTTTCAAAAATCCACCCCCGAGGGTTGCAATATAACGTAGTAGTTACAAATTTCATATCTGTATTCGCAGACCTTAATATTTTTAACAGTATATAGGTCACGAAATACAGTATGATATAGTCTATACTATTAATTAAAATTCTGTATTATTGTTTGTATGTGTATGTATACTCGGTATATATACTAAAATAATAGTATTCACAATTTTTGTCTGTCTGTTTGTTATATTCTTATCCTTGTTTGGCTTATATTTGGAACGGTTAGACCGATTTTGACAGGAATTTCACTGGCAGATAGCTGATGTAATAAGAACTTTTAGTTTAGAATTATAACGAAATTAAACCCGGACACACTCGCGAGCACAGCTAGTGCCATATACATTATATACATTACTAGATTTTTTTTAACTGACGAAAATATAAAACTTTTTAGACGAATTCGACGAAGATCATGAAATTGAAGCGTTAGACGAAACCACATGCATTTATTGCAATTTACAACTAGATTCTATAGAGGACATTCATCACCATGTACGTATTGTACACGGATTGGAACCTCGGACCGGGAGGAAAGTGAAGGAGTGCAATATTTGTGGCGCTTCCCTTAGAGATTTGGCTGACCATATCAATAGGTAAGCTTTTTACCTGTAGTTTTTAGGTAAAGAACAAAAAATCTTTTTTTCAGCTTAGTTAGAAATAATCTTATTTCAAGACACGAATTTTCAAGTTTTGAGCCAAAATTTAGATATTATTAAGTGGAAGTTAACATCGCCCTTTGTCTTGGGGTGGTAGAGCAGAGAAATGAAAATTATATATAATCATTGAAATCGATGGGAATCGAACCCACAGCCTGAGCTTTTACCGTCACACTGCGCCATCAAACCCTCTAGTTGTTAACATTTAAGTTTTTAAATGAACCTATGAAAATACATTAATATATATATTTTTTATTTTTTTTGAGCGATTTTCGCATACTTGAGATAAAATTGAGTGGTAACAAGTGTATAAGACTTTTAACGTAGAACGTGTGGCTTAGTAGTTAGCGCTTGGGCTGTACGCAAAAGCGCGTGTTCGAATTCCGTTACGTTTTTAAAAATAGCTGTGCTATTTTCTCAACTATAGATTTACTTCTTAGGTTTAATTGATGGTCGAAACCATGGTAGGGCAGTTATGAGCTATGTATATATGTTACCATCATTTTAATTTTAAAATTCCAATTGCCTTCAAGATTTGTGTCGCATAGCAGGATAGACAGACAGAACATAGTGTCAAGACACTCCGTCCTCCACTTTCCTCCCTAAATAGAGACATTGTGTTGTGTTTATTGGTCGAACTTGTCATCGCACTATGTCAAGAGAGCGGAGAAATAGATATAAATGAGATATAATAAATTTCCCCGGGCGGAAATCGAACCCACAGCCATCACGTTTACAGTGAGACTGCGACGCGATGGTCTATGATTTATAGTAATTGATATTTTAGACCACATTTTTATTTTTACAACTATAAAATTTATTTTGGTCAATAAAATGATTGATTGATACAGTTTCCCCATAGCAGGATAGGCAAAGAGATCCTAGTGTAAAGACACTACTCTCTCCACTTTTCGCTTGACATTGATACATTGCGTTTTGATTGGCATAACTCTACACCACTTTTTGTCTTACCATACCTGAAGAAATGAAAATAATTTTAATATAATAATTCCCCCGAGCGTGTATCGAACCTAAAACCATCGCGTTTACAGTCAGACGCTGCCCCACTGCGATACGATGGTCTTATATATAAGTAGCAACTTTTGTTCCTTATTTTACCTCTTTATTATATTATTATAGATATATGGTTTTTTTTATAAAAGCACTAAAATATATTGAAAAATAAATTTTATATTAGAAAACGTATAAAAAATTGAACGCAGCAGGATTCGAACCCGCGCCTTATGAATGCCGTCCAGGCGCTCTCACCACTAAGCCATGCGTTCTACTACCAGCTGCGTCCGAAATTCTTATACGTATACGGTATTCAGGAGGCGCGGGTTCGAATCTCACTGCGTTCAATTTTTTATACGTTTTTCTAAATGTCTTTTTCAATTTTCCTAAGTGTGGAATAACACTTTAAAAATGTTTAAAAGTATATATATTTTTTTATTAAAATTTAGATGCCATAATCAGAGTTCTGATGCTTCCGGTCGACAATATGCTTGTCATTTTTGTGATAATGTGTACAATAGTAAGAAGGCGTGCTTTACGCATTTGAGAATGAAGCATGGATGTAAGTCGTTTTTATTATTATATTATTTAATAAAAAATAATTAATAAGCGATTGTGGCTAGTCGTGTCCCAGTGGCACAAGCGTGTGACTGTAAACGACTCGTTGTGGGTTCACGCTGTATCCCGCACACAGCAGGGTAGGCAGAGGGAACCTAGTGTTAAGATACTCCGTTCCCCACTTTCCGCCGAATTCGGAGGCATTGCGTGTTAAGTGGCGGAACTTAACGCCGCGCTTTACCTCGACACCAGAGCGAAGAAAATGGAAATATTAAATATTTCCACTCGTCGAGTGGGAATCGAACCCACAACCAGTCGTTTACAGTCACACACTTGTGCCACTGGGCCACGACTGGCCAAAAAAAAAAAGAAATGTAAATCTAGAAAAATATACTATATAATAGTTTAAAAATATATATCCTGCACCGGTTTTAGTAAAACTATGCAACGATCATACACCAAAATATTCGTCACGCGATCGCAAGAAATGTCACATTTGTGGAAGGGATTTTAGTCAGAAGCAAATATTGAATAATCATTTGTGGAAAGCCCATGGTTTTGAGGTATTTCTCCTGTTTCTATATATTTTTTTTGTTTTTTTTTTAGGCAGAGAGAATATAGTGTTAAGACACTCCGTTTTCCACTTTTTGCACGAATTCGAGGTATTATGCTGCGGATTTTAATGTCTTAGGGGCCGTTCAAGTATTACGTGAGCTCTATAGGGGTGGGGGGTCTTTGCTTTGCTTATTTTGGATGACATGGGGGGTAGGGGAGTCTAGATGATGATTACGTCATCTGAAACTCTTATAATATTATAATTATAATATAAAAACCATTACATTAGCTAATTGATAAATGTTTACGTAAGTATGGAGGGAGGGGGTAAGAGCTTTGCTTAATTTTGCTGACAAGGGGGATGGGGGGTAAATTATTGTAATAAATCTGCTTACGTAATACTTGGACAGCCCCTTAGATTTCAGAGCGAAATGAAAATCATTTAAATTATCATTCCTGCTGCGTTCAAATTTTTATAAGGTTTCTAAATGTCTTTTCGTGTATATGTTACCTTAAGTAACATCTATACAAATAAATAGAGCGAAGTGTTTTTAATATTAAAATAAACGCTTTTAACTAAATGCATGTTTATGTACACAGTACACATACCAAAATAACATTTTTTACCTTTTCTGTCTGTTTGTTTGTTGATCTGATCTCTGGAACGTATGGTCTGATTTTGATGGCAATTTCACTGGCCGATGCAAAAGTAGTCACTAAGTTTACTTGCATTTTAGGATTATTAACTTATTTCGGAATTTATTTATTCGGCAGTGCGTGGGGAACGGAGTGTCTTAACACTAGGTTCCCTCTGCCTACCCGAATGTGTGCAGGATACAGCGTGAAGCTAAGAACACTCCGCTAAGTCGCAGACAAAGTTTTTTTTAAAAAATACATAATAAACAAACTTTCTTTAAAGGTGGAAAAACGTAAAGCATTCTTCTGTCCGTTATGTTCGGAGAAAGTGAGTTACGGCTCCAACTTTAGTGCCCACCTTCTCCATCAGCACCAGGTCACTGAGGAGGTGGAACACTTGGAGTTCACCACCATGGACGGTGAGTTAGTGACGTGTTTCTCCGTATTTTTAGAAATGTGTAAAATTTACGTACATAACGCAGCGGGATTCGAACCAGCGCCTTCTAGGAAACCGTCCTCGCTTTGACCAATAAGCTATGCGATGTACTTTCAATCTTGTTTTTCTTCAAAATGTCATTACAATATTATATAAAGAACTCATAACATTTTAAAATGTCATTGACGCACTTAAGAAATTAGATAAATCATTTTTAGAAAACGTATAAAATTTACTTACTAAATGCAGCGGGATTCGAACCGGCGCCTCTTGTAGACGTTCAAGTTTTCTAAAAATGTATTTTTCAATTGTCTTAATTTTGTGAATAGCATTTTAAAATTTAGAATTTCCGCCACTTAAGACGCAATGCTTTCTATATTTCGGCGGTGCGTGGGGAACGGAGTGTCTTAACACTAGGTTCCCTCTGCCTACCCGAATGTGTGCGGGATACAGCGTAAAGCTAAAAACAACAAACTTAGGATTCGAACCCACACTCCTTTCTTTATAGATTTTCTGATATACAAAAGTGTCATACAAGAAGAGACAAAGTTTCGATTTCGTAAAACGACAGCAAGCAAACAAACTATAGAAGGGATTCGATCCCACTATATGTGCAGTCAGTCCGGTATATATGTATACCAGGTAAGTGTTAATTTGATCAAATTTCTAGCAATTTCTAGATTTTAATAAAGCACGCAAGCAAGCTTTATGCATTTTCCCGCATTGCGGGTTGGTCGGAGGGCTTAGTGTCAATACACTCTGTCCTTCACTTTCTGAGAAGAGAGAGAACGTGTTGAGTGGTGGAACTTAACGCCTACTAGAGCGGAGAAATGAAAATATATGTAAATGATCAGGTGGTTTGGGCACGTCGAGAGGATGAGTGATGGAAGATTGGTAAGAAATATTTAGTAAGCAAAGGTGAGTGGTAAGCGAGGCAGGGGGTGACCTCGGTTGACCTTCGAAAACACAGTATCGACGATACTGGAGGAAGGTCACGTAAAAAGCATGAGGACCCCCCGGAGGGCGTGTATGAAGAGGTTGATGACAGTGGACGAGGCGAAAGAAGTATGCAGGGACTGTAGCGTTTGGCGCTCCGTTCTCTCTGACTACCCCGCAAGGGATACAGCGTGAAGCTAAAAAAATATATGTAAATGATCTTTCGGGTAGGGATTCGAACCCACAACCAGTCGTTTACAGTCAGACGCTATCCCATTGCACCACTACGGCCTCTAGGTTATTTAGAAATAATATTGTCTAAAATAGACATTTTTAGAAAACGTACAAAAATTTAAACGCACCAGGATTCGAACCCGCGCCTGTCTGCACGCTCTGAGCGCTAGGTTATGCGTTCTACTAACAGCGTGGTCGAGATTCTTATTCATTTATTACAACTTATTTTTGTTGTTAGCAGCAGTCTCAGTCAGTCGTTTTCTAAAAATGTTTCTTTTTTTACTTTCCAGAGTATTCGAATAACATTTTAAAGTGCACACAAGTGTGTGACTGTAAACGACTGGTTGTGGGTTCGGTTCCCACTCGAGGAGTGGAAATTATATTTCCATTTTCTTCGCTCTGGTGTCGAGGCAAAGCGCGGAGTTAAGTTCCGCCACTCAACACGCAAGCCTCCGAATTCGGCGGAAAGTATGGAACGAATTCGGCGGAGTGTCTTAACACTAGGCTCCCTCTGCCTACCCTGCTGTGTGCGGGATACAGCGTGAAGCTAAAAAAGGAAGAAAAAAAGTTCATGTTCAATTGACTTTTGTTCTCTTTTACTGTAGATGTAGATTTTAGGGCTTTCCTCTCAATAAAGACTGTAAGAAATTAGTAATTTACATATTTATTTCCATTTTATATATTAATTTAAGTATCATTTAACTTTTAAGGGTAAAGGCAAAAGGCCAGCGCCTGAACGACAAATATACAAAACGGGCAAAGCCTGTCCCGCCCACATGATAGTGACCGAGACACTGGACAAGGTGTTAGTGACTTTTTACAAAACCCACGTGGGGCATGGCAGTGAGTATTGTATGGTTATTAGTGGTTATTAGTGTCTCCTTTTTTGTAGTTATTTTTTTAGCTTCACGCTGTATCCCGCACACAGCAGGTTAGGCAGAGGGAATCTAGAGTTAAGACACTTTGTTCCTCACTTCTCGCCGAATTCGGAGGCATTTCGTGTGGCGGAACTTAACGCCGCGCTGTGCCTTGGCTTGGGCCCCCATGCGATGAATGTGGAAATATTTCCACATTCATTCTCGAGGAGTGGAAATATTTAAATATTTCCACTCCTCGAGTGGTAATCGAACCCACAACGAGTCGCTTACAGTCACACGCTTGTGCCACTGCGCCATGACTAGCCCCAAAATATTTTAATAATAATATTCTCTTTGCAAAGGTATAAAATATATAGGTGAAATTTAATTTGCACGAATACACGATGGTAGTGGGATTCGATTCTTGTTTGGGAAAATGACTTTATATAAATTATTTTCATTTCCGGCTCAAGTAAGGCAAAACGCGGCATTGAGTTTTAGTATAAGACATTCATAATATGGAAGAGAAACGCTGATGATTTTAGAGGTTTCTAATATGATGTCTATAGTGAAATAGTTGTGTAGTTCACGCAGGCGAAGCCGCGAGCGGACCACTACTCCATACTTATATTATAAATGCGAAAGTCTGTGTGTTTGTCTGTCATGCTTTCACGGCTAATCTACCGGTCCGATTTGGATGGAATTTAGAATGAAAGTAGTAAAAGATACTGGGTCTAACATTGGCTACTTATTTTTTCAAAAATCAACCTTTAAAGGGTTGCAAAAAAGGGATGAACCTTTATATGAAAAATCTGAACCGCTGGACCGATTATATTGAATTTTGGGATAATATAATTGGTAATAAAAGATTAAACATAGGTTACTTTATTTTTTAAAAATCCACCCCCGAGGGTTGCAATATAACAAAACAGTAGTAAAACGTAGTTCACGCGGCAAAGCCGCGAGCGTGCCGCTAGTATTATATATAATATTCATTTCTACGCTCTGGTACCTAAATATAATATTGTTCAAACGTGTATCGAATCCACTACCATCGCCTTTACAATCAGATCTCAATTTCAAATATTAAAATTTTAATAAATATATCATAGCATGTCCATACTACGAGCCTAGAGAAGCTAAGAAAGCTAAAAGCGGAGAGAATAGTGAATCTCTGCTAATATGCGACACATGTGGTGCCCGTCTGCCTGCGGACAAGCTACATGCGCATGTCAACGCGCACGGAACTCACATGTTCACGTGTGACTTGTGTTCGCAGGTTAGTGCTGGTTGGTAGAGGGCTTAGTGTTAAGACACTCTGGTTTTAGGTTTAGTGATATTTTATATTATTTGAAAAGAGATACCTTTATATTTTTTTTCTTTTAGGGGGGTAGGTACGGAGAATTTAGTGGGAAGACACTCCGTTGAAATAGTTTTTTTCAGGTTCTCACTTTTCTTATATTAGCAGGGTAGTCAAAAAGAACTTAGTGTCAAAATACTCCATTTTCCTCCATTTTCCACTGTGTAGTGGTTGCGGAACTCAACGCCGCGCTTAATCTTTATTATCAGAGCGTAGGAATTGAATAATTTTCCTATAATCATTCTTTAAACGGTCTAAAAACGGAGAGAATAGTGAATCTCTGCTAATATGCGACATGTGGTGCTCGTCTACCTACGAACAAGCTACATGCGCATGTCAACGCGCACGGAACTCACATGTTCACGTGTGACTTGTGTTCGCAGGTTAGTGCTGGTTGGTAGAGAACGTAGTGTTGAGACACTCTGTTTTTTTGTAGGTTTGGATTGTGTTTTGTGTTATTGGAATGAAAATTTTAAGTGTTTATTCAATTTTACACTTTTTTTTGATTTAGGAGAGTAGTTCAAGAGAATTTAGTGGCAAGGCACTCTGTTCTCCATTTTTAATAGCTTTTAATATTATTGGAGTGGAGATATAGTTTTTTATTCACTTTTAAACTTTTTGTAGCTTAAAAGGATAGGTAGAGAGAATTAAATGAAATCCGAATTTTGTTTATTGAGTAGTGTAACTCAACGCCGCGCTTGATCTTATTTGTAAGAGCGAAGGAATGAAATAATATTCATACAATCAATAAACGGTCTAAAAACGGAGAGAGTAGTGAATACATGCGCATGTTAACGCGCACGGAACTCACATGTTCACTTGTGACTTGTGCTCGCAGGTAAGTGCTGGTTGGTAGAGAACGTAGTGTTGAGACACTCTGTTTTATTGGGTTTGGATTGTGTTTTGTGTTCTTAGACAAGCGAAATTTAATGTGTCTATTGAAGTTTTTTTTTCTTGGTTGGAAGGGAAGAGAAAATCTAGTGGAAAGACTCTCCGCTTTCTATTTTAGATTGTGTTTCGTTGAATCACAGTTGTATTTTTGAAATAGTTTTTTTCAGGTTCATGCTTTTCTTCGTATAGACGCTGGGTAGTGACAGAGAACATAGAGTCAAGACACTATGTTCGCCACTTTAAATTGTATTTAGTCTTATCACAGACTTGGATAGATTTTTTTTAGCTTCATATTTTCTCTTAAATAACACGATAGGTAGAGAGGGGGTCCTAGTGTCATGACACTGTTTTCCAGAAATTGGATATATTAAATGCTTGCACTCCTCGAGTGGGAATCGAACCCACAACCAGTCGCTTACAGTCACACTTTGTGCCTCTGCGCTACGACTGGTGTCTAATATAAAAATGTTGCAGTATTACGCCATATCAGTATAGATACTTAGACTTAATCTAGTGTCATGACACTCCGTTCTCCACTTGCCGCTCGAAATCGAGACATTGTATATTGAGTGGCGTAACCCAACGCCGCACTATGTCTTGTGAGCAGAGTGGAGATGTAATCGATCATTACCCCAAGTGGGAATCGAACCCACAAGCATCGCGTTTACAGTCAGACACTGTCACAATGCGACACTACTCTATTACTTTAACATAGCAGCCTCCTAGTGTCGAAACACTCCGTTCTCATTGCGAGACATTGCGTGTTGACGCTCAACGCCGTGCTTTATTATATGTACTTGTAATTTGTAATTGTTGTAGCTTCACGCTGTGTCCCGCACAGAACAGGGTAGGCAGACGGAACCTAGTGTTAATATACTCCGTTCCGCACTTTCCGCTACATTCGGAGGATTGCGTGTTAAGTGGCGGAACTTAACGCCGCGCTTTACCTCGACACCAGAGCGAAGAAAATAGAAATATAATTTCCACCCCTTGAGTGGGAATCGAACCCACAACCAGTCGTTTACAGTCACACTCTTGTGCCACTGGGCCACGACCTACCCTGCTGTATGCGGGATACAGCGTGAAGCTAAAAAAAAAAAAGAATATATTGTAATATATTTTTTTAGTTATTCCAAACTGTTGAAGAATGGTCGCTGCATGTTAAAACTGAGCATCAAAGTGAAAATTTGGTTTGAATTGGTTGAAATTTCCGAGCAGCAGGATTCGAACCTGTATTTCTTACTTTTAAACATTTTTAAAGTGTTATTCCACACTTAGGTAAATTGAAAAAGACATTTAAAGAAAACGTATAAAAATTTTTTGTATGTCTTGTTTTTTGTATTTTTTTGCGGATTTTCCTTGGAGAGATAGTTGGTAACGTAGGGGCAAACTTAGGCTAAATATTAACCAACCCTTAAGGGCTGAAATAGGGGATGAAAGAGGGTAGTGTTATTCACATACTGTCTTGGTCTAAGAGAAATATTTCAAAAAAATACAATTAACTTTTACTATCCTTCTTGGTTTATCGAATAATACGGGTTCGAATCCAGCCCCGTTCATTTTTTAAATGTTTTACTAAAATATGTATAGATAGATATCTAATTGTTTTGTTTTAAGATAAGATATTTTATTGTTTTTGGTTTGTTTTCGTTAAAATATGTTTTAAATGAATAAATGTTTTGTTTTATATGATGAGTTTCATTTTTATAAGCTTTCATTTAACTTGCTAGTTTGGGGCCAGTTGTGGCGCAGTGGCTAAGACGTGTGACTTCAAACGAATGGTTGTAGGTTCGATTCCCACTTGAGGAGTGGAAATATTTATTATTTCTATTCTCATTCGGTGGAAAGTGGGGAACGGAGTGTTTTAACACTAGTTTCCCCCTGTCTGATACAGCGTGAAGCTAAAAAAAATAACTTGCAGTGTATGTATGTATGTTTGTTTGTTCGTGTGCAACTCCTAATGTTGAAGCATATATCCTTAACCTATTAACTCCCAATATCAATGATCGATCTTAATCCAAAAACTGCAACCTTAGATTGATCTAGCTACCATTTTTTTTGAGTAAAGTAAAGGTTGAATATGCAATTCTTCGATTAGTTATTGGCAATAACTTCACTTAATTTTAACTTTCCAGTCGTGGCGCAATGGCACGAACGTGTGATAAACGACTGGTTGTGGATTCGATTCCCACTCGAGGAGATTTTCTCGTGGAGGGACGGGTTAAGAATACAATTCCACACCCACCCCACAATTGTGTCCGGTAGCAGATTATTTGAAGTTCAAAAAGTGAAGCATAAAACTTATTTTGAATTAAATTATTTGATTTTGACTTTGTCAGTGCTTGGTTAATGTGTCACTTGGTTAATGTGTGTTAACACATAAATAAATAAATAAATAAAACGCGCAATGTCTTAATTTCGGGTTGCGAAAAACACATTTTGAAACAGGGCCGGATTGAAGGTTTAAGGACTTGCCCTAGTTAAATGTATGTGAGTCCAAGAATTTTGTGACAGGGCTGCAATAAGTGTATTCCTAAATTTTGTATCTGAAAATTGGGAGAGGTATGTCATCTCATTACTATTCGGTTGATGTTATGGAGTAGAAATATATATGTACTAGCGGCCCGCTCGCGGCTTCCCCCCGTGAACTATTTCGTTATATCACAACCCTCGAGGGCGCATTTTTAAAAAATAAAGTAGCCTATATTTAAGCTTATATTATCATCTATATTTATGCCAAAATTTATTACAATTGGTCAAGCGGTTTAGATTTCTCATATAAACTTTCATCCCCTATTTCAACCCTTTAGAGGTTGATTAAAAAATAAGTAGCCTATGTTAGACCCAGTCACATTTACTACTTTCATTCTAAATTTCATCTAAATCGGACCGGTAGATTAGCCGTGAAAGCGTGACAGACAAACACACAGACTTTCGCATTTATAATATAAGTATGGATAGATATTCCGCAAGAAAACGTATCAAAATTTGAACGCAGCGGGATTCGAACCCGCGCTTATTGGTAACAGTCCAAGCGCTCTGCCGCTAAGATTTACTACTGGCTGCTGCTTATTACAACTTATTTTTGTTGTTAGCATTTCTGCTGCTCAAAGTCTGTTCTACGAACAATCGTTTAGCAATAGAGGATGCTATCTATTAATTTATTTATGTTTTAGCTTCACGCTGTATCCCGCCCACAGCAGTGTAGGCAGAGGGAACTTAGTGTTAAGACACTCCGTTCCCCATTTTCTGCTGAATTCTGAAAGCATTACGTGTTAAGTGGCGGAACTCAACGACATGCTTTGCCTCGACACTAGAGCGAAGAAAAGGAAATACTAAATATTTTAATTCCTCGACTTGGAACCGAACTCACAACCAGTCGTATTTACACTCACACTTTGGGCTTCTACGTCACCACTTGCCTCGTTAAATATATTTTTTAACGTTTTAAAGTGTTATTCGCATTTTGCTAAGTGTACGTTGCTAAGTGGCCAGTCGTGGCCCAGTGGCACAAGAGTATGACTGTAAACGACTGGTTGTGGGTTCGATTCCCACTCGAGGAGTGGAAATTATATTTCCATTTTCTTCATTTTCTCCGAATTCGGCGGAAAGTGGGGAACGGAGTGTCTTAACACTAGGTTCCCTCTGCCTACCCTGCTGCGTGCGGGATATAGCGTGAAGTGTGTACATAACACTTAAAATGTTAAAAATATATACGTAAGTAAATATATTTCCGAGTTACATTTTTCTATGAAAAAACTATTAAGGAAAAACCATTGATGTTATAAAGAAATACGCGTATGGGGAAACCTTACTGTTTCATAAGAATTTGATCTAGTTCTGAAACGGTAATGTATTACATTTAAATAGTCATTGTTCTTTAGTTTAATATAAAGAGGACGGAGAGTTACGTCACTCCGTTTAAAAACAGATTGAATATACTTTCAATTACTATATTTAAGGTATATTATGAGCATTTATCGTATGACGTATGTACGGACAATCCATATTTATATCATAAATGCGAAAGTCTGTGTGTTTGTCTGTCACGCTTTCACGGCTAATCTACCGGTCCGATTTGGATGAAATTTAGAATGAAAGTAGTAAATAATCCAGGGTGAAACATAGGCTACTTTTTTTTTTAAAATCAACCTTTAAAGAATTGAAACAGGGGATGAAAGCTTATATGAAAAATCTAAACAGCTTGACCGATTGTAATGAATTTTGGCATAAATATACCTAGTTGATAATCCAAGGTTAAACATAGGCTACTTTATTTTTTAAAAATCCACACCCGAGGGTTGCAATATAACGAAACAGCTATATAGTTCACGCGGTCGCAAGCGGGCCGCTAGTATGTCTATAAAGTTAAAAAAATTATAGAACACAGCTTTACGTTTTTTCCCCCAAAGGAGTGTAGACAAAGATAAGTGTTAAAACACTCCGTTTTACAAGACACTAATACAAGACATTGTGTGTTCATTGGCGGAACTCATTGCCGCGCTTAGTTGTTTACCGTAAATGAAATATTGTAAATATAATCATTACCCCAAGTGGGAATCGAACCCACAATCAATACCTAGTACCTATTTACTGTGCTATGGCAACCTCTATTAACTATACATATAATAAAAACCAGCCAGCCATCGGGCCATTCGTGGCGCAGATGCACAAAGTGCGACTGTTAAACGACTGGTTGTGGATTCGATCCCACTCGAGGAGTGGAAATATTTAATATTTCAATTTTCTTCGCTCTGGTGTCGAGGTAAAGCGCGGCGTTAAGTTCCGCCACTTAACACGCAATGCCTCCAAAATTCTGCGGAAAGTGGGGAACGAAGTGTCTTAACACTAGGTTCCATCTGCCTACCCTGCTGTATATGGAAAATATATAAGGAAAATTATTATTAGGGGCTTATTATATTAATATAATAGAACCCTAAACAATGATTTTTTACGACAATCTCTCGAGAGGCTCAACCGATTCAAATGCAGTTTTGACTATTGCATTTTGATAATCTTCCCTTGACATTTTGTGTTTATTTCAATGGGTTCATGAATAAAAAAAACGTTAGAACAGTTTAAATATTCTTTTTTTAGCTTCACGCTGTATCCCGCACACAGCAGGGTAGGCAGAGGGAATCTAGTGTAAAGACACTCCGTTCCCCACGCACCGCCGAATTCGGAGGCATTGCGTGTTAAGTGGCGGAACTTAACGCTGCGCTTTACCTCGACACCAGAGCGAAGAAAATGAAAATATTAAATATTTGCAGTCCTCGAGTGGGAACCGAATCCACAACCAGTCGTTTACAGTCACACGCTTGTGCCACTGGGCCACGACTGGCCACAAAGTCAGTTTAAATATTGTTCGACAAAATTGTCATAAAATAAATACAATAGTTTTATTAACTGGGCTGAGACTTCCATTTACGCAGGGGATACGCTAGTTATAAATAGGGATATAAATATTTAAATATATCAAGATGAGAACGGCCAGTCGTGGCACAAGCGTGTGACTGTAAACGACTGGTTGTGGGTTCGATTCCCACTCGAGGAGTGGAAATATTTAATATTTTCATTTTCTTTGCTCCGGTGTCGAGGTAAAGCGCGGCGTTAAGTTCCGCCACTTAGGACGTAATGCCTCCAGAATTCTGCGGAAAGTGGGGAACGGAGTGTCTTAACACTAGGTTCCCTCTGCCTACCCTGCTGTGTGCGGGATACAGCGTGAAGCTAAAAAAAATGAACGGAGTATTTTGACGATAAGTTCTCTCTGACTATCCCCTCTCTGCTAAGCAGAAAAAGCGTAAAGCTGTTTTTTTATAAGCTTTAAATATTTATGGATGTCCACTTTCTCCACATTTTGTCCACTTTGTCCACAATCATTAGCCAACTACGTCATTATAACCACGAATAGGTTATAATGACGTAGTTGGCTAATGTTTGAGTAATAAGTACTACTGGGAATTACTTTCCTAATATTGATAGTAAGTAAATTTTAGGAGTGTAAGTTATTACATTTTTTTAAGCTTCACGCTGTATCCCGCACACAGCGGGGTAGGCGGAATTAACCTAGTGTTAACACACTTTGTTTGACCGCTGAATTGAAGAGGTATTGCGTGTTAAGTAGTGGAACTTAACGCCGCGCCTTGCCATGGCACTGTAATAATGTATGTAATTAAATATGTAGGTGAAATAATAATAAATGCGTTATTTGTCTGCCTTGAGCGAAGAAAATGGAAATATTAAATATTTTCCCTACTGGAATGGGAATCGAATCCACAACCAGTCACTTTATAGACCAACTTAGTACCCACAAGTTATGACTGGTCTCATTTATTCGATCTACATGGTAACATTATATTTTTTCATTGGTAATCGTATTGGTATCCAAACTTCTAGTAATGAAATTTACCCGTGAGGGGACGGGTTAAGAATACAATACCCCTCCACTACAGAGTAGCGTGCCATAAGAGGCGTAACCCAGTAACTTGGTGGTAGCCATTCGTTCTCCGATTGGCTCGCGACCACTATCATATCAAACACGAATCGCCTAACATTCGATGATGTATTCCGGTTCGATGACATATACGCCAGCTCTCCCTATTCCCTATTATCTCCCACCCTTCTACCTCCTCCATCCTCAAGTCCGGCATGCATCCACAACTCCTTTAATCTTGTAGATGTCCATGGGTGAAGGTAACCACTTACCATCAGGGGATCATTCTGCGTGTTAACTCTCTTTTATGAAAAACTAAAAAAATCTTTTTGTAAGTGTATTGGAAAGGAAATATCTAGCAGTGCTACTGGTGAAAATACTCAGTAAGACTACTGAGCACAGGCAGTCGTTATGACGTAACAAATAAATAATCATATATCAATAATATATAAAAAAAGGCCCGTCTCCGTTATCTAATTTGCTCGTTTCATTCGTGTTATTGTAACTTCTTAACCTGTTTTACGGTCACTCCATAATGTTGCTAGTTGCGTCTAATTTACGAATGTTTGGGGAGATTATGTATATATTTTTTTATTTTTAATACATATAGATGTAATAAAAAATGGAATTGGTTAGTCTTTTAACGTGTGCGTAAAAAAAACTATTTTTTTATTTATACAAAGTGGAAAATTTAATTGAATAAAAACGTCAGTTGTAATAAATTTTGATTTTCGTATTATTTATTTGGTTCGTATTGAGTATGTATGTTAGCTATGTACCTTTACCTTAGACTCTCTGTAAACCCTGTTTAGTATAGGTTCTAATGTCACTTAGGGAGATATTCAGAATTATAAAAAAAATATTATCATTTTCCTATAACATGCTGTTATTGTCTGTTGGAAAAACATTTGTCAATTGTCAATGTAATGACTAAATAAATGTCTGTCTAAATATTTATTAAATAATTAAAAAATAATAGTTGTGTATAGTATTTTTTGTACGCCCATACATAACTATATATTTGTATATAATAATAATGTTTTTACATCACAATGCTTGTAAAACAACCAGGAAAACTTATACTTTAATTAGACATATGACCTCGAACGTGACCTTCCATTTACTCAGCTGTAACTGACAGTGACTGGTATATTTGCTAATATTTTAAGAGCAAAAAATGTAAGTTAACAATATTTGATGAAAGGATTAATGTTTTCATAATATGATCTCTTTATTCTAAAATATAAAAAAAAACAAATAAAACTTATTCAATTCTGTATAATTATTGATTTGAATTGGAATCCTCTTATATTACTTCAATAAAAACATTTCACATTGAATTGGAGAGGTCTAAAAAGACATTTAGAAAATGTATAAAAATTTAGAGGTCTTTTGATACAAAGTTTGATTACTAGGTACTTTGAAGTGTACATATATAGTTTCTGTGCTGCGATAAAATCATTGTGTTTGTAATTGGACATAGAATAAATATTAATAAAATGAATGACGTAATTATTGTGCACAAGTCACAATCACTTCATCCATAATTCAAATTATATATTGAAAATATATATTTTGTTGAAGATCTTGGGGCCTGTCGTGGCGCAGAGGCAAAGAGTGAGACTACAAAGCGGCTGGTTGTGGGTTCGTTTCCCATTTGAGGAGAAGAAATATCTACGTGCGGCGGTGCGTGGGAAACGGAGTGCTTAAACACGTAGGTTCCCTCTGCCTACCCTGATGTGTACAGGATACACCGTGAAGCTAAGATCTTATTATTGGAAAGGAGAGTATTAACATCAGTGAGAATTGATGACCATTGTAAAATGTGGCTAATTTTTAAAAATAAAATAAATGATAAAGATACATGACGTCAAATTAAGTAGTGATCTTTTAGGTTCAAGTTTTATCGCTAGCAGAGTGGTTAGTGAAGAAGGAGCGCCAAACGTTACGTTTACAAAATAACACAAAACAAATAAACTATATTAAATTATTTTTTATACTTATTATTTATACTCCCAGTATATTATATTATACACATTTATAAAATTTATATTAAACATTCAAAATAAAAAAAATATTATGAATTTAATTTAATTTCAAGGAAAACAGGATTTAACAACTGGCAACACTTAGGTTTTTCCCAACACTACATCATTATAAGATGAAACGTGGTTTCAAGTATTGTTGTGTTATCGTTCTACAACTATTCTAGTCAAAATAAATATGAAATAATAATAATAAGCTTATAAATTCATATAAATACGTATAAATGTAAATAAAATATATTTATAATGTTTTTTATACTACTCGTTATTGGTAAGTGTTTTTTTCCGTTTATCATTAGGTTTAAGTCAGTTTGAAAAAAAAAACAAATTTGTTTTGACGTTTGTGTTTGTGAAGAAAAAAAACAAGATTTGCATGTTATTTTAAAGTAATTATACTTAGATTCTTTTGGAACTAATTGCCAGTACTAAACTCCGTTGGAGCAAAGCGCGGCGTTGAGTTCCGCCACTCAAAACGTACTTTGACAAATTCGGGTAGATAGATAACGGAGTGTCTTAACACTAGCTTCTCTCTCTTTACTTGATTAACAGGAAAAGTTTGAAGCTGACCTTTATTCTTGTTTATATTGCAATTTTATTTATAACTATAAATCTAATATTATATAATATAACTTTAGCCACAAATAAGTATAATTTAATTTTAATGAACCATGTCTATCATATCACATTTAGCGACAAATACAAAGAGAACCTAGTGTCAAGACACTCCGTTTTCCGTCTAATTATAAATATGATTTTCCTGAAGTGTGACAGTGTCGGACTGTAAACGCAATTAGTTATAGGTTCGATTCCCATTTGGGTTAATGATTATATTTTAATTATTTTCATTTCTCGTTCGGTACTTAAGCGCGGCGTTAAGTTGCGCCTTTCAACATACAATGTCTTGATCATCGGTCAGAAAGTAAAGAACGGAGTGTCTTAACACTAAGTCCTCCCTGGCTACTCTGCTAAGGAGGAAAAAGTGTGGAGCTGTTTTTTTATGATTATACTATTCAAGTAAAATTTGAAACAGCAACTACTGTATTCAGTTATCAATTTTTCTACTGTGCCACGATGGTGTTACTTTTATCTTTGCGTTCAATTTTTTCCTCTTATATCTTTATATATACATATGTATATAAGAAATGTTATGATGATAATTATATCTATCAATTATTATTTATATATACAAGTATACCGTGGCACAGTGGGACAGCGTCTGACTGTAAACGCGATAGTTGCAGGTTCAAATCCCATTCGGGAGAATGATTATATTTTAATTACTTTTATTACTATTTTTATTGTTTGTGGCCAGTCGTGGCGCAGTGGCATAAAGTGTGACTGTAAAGACTGGTTGTGGGTTCAATTCCCACTCGACGAGTGGAAATATTTAGTTTTTCCATTTTCTTTTTCTTCTATTTCCTATAAACTTAGTTGCTCAACTAAGTTTATTGGAAATCGGGATTCACTTTTTTTAGTAACTCGATGACGTAAAACCAAAGCGGTTATTAACCGTACGACATTATTAAAAATTATATCCTGCTTTGAATCCGTCTTCGAAAAATATCCATCATTGGTATGAATTCTTTAAAATGTTTGCTTAGTGCCAAAACCTTCCGCTCACTTCTCTCCTCCCGAATTCGAAACATTAGTGGTGAAAATATAAATAATTTAAATATCAAAATGGGGCCAGTCGTAGTGCAGTGGCACAAGGTGTGACTATAAAGCGACTGGTTGTGGATTCGATTCCCACTTGAGGAGTGGAAATATTTAATATTTCCATTTTCTTCGGTCTGGTGTCGAGGCAAAGCGCGGCGTTAAGTTCCGCCACTTAACACGCAATGCCTCCGAATTCAGCGGTGCGTGAGGAACGGAGTGTCACCAGAGTGCACTCCAGGTTCCCTCTGCTTACCCTGCTGTGTGCGGGATACAGCGTGAAGTTAAAAAAATATATTAAGAACCGAGTGGGAATCTAACCTACTACCATCGCGTTTACAATAAGACGCTGTGCCACTGCGACACGATGACCTTGTTGTATAGATTTATATTTTTTTTACTTTGTACAATAATTTCTTATTTACAAATGATGATTGCATAAATCATTTGGAATCAATCATTACCTATAAGCAATTAATAAATACTTGTTCCGTATTGGGGACTTCCCCTAATTAGTTTAGAATTTATTTATTAAATGTTTTTTAACTTCACGCTGTATCCCGCACACATTCGGGTAGGCAGAGGGAACCTAATGTTAAGACACTTCGTTCCCCACTTTCCGCCGAATTCAGAGGCTTGCGTGTTAGTGGCGGAACTTAACGCCGCGCTTTACCTCGACACCAGAGCGACGAAAATGGAAATATTAATATTTCCACTCTTCGAGTGGGAATCGAACCCTCAACCAGTCGTTTACAGTCACACGCTTGTGCCACTGCGCCACGACTGGCTCCCAAAGAGTTTTTATTACTATTATTATACATACATACATTTATTTATGTATATTTGTATGTATATTTTTCAAATACTAACCTATTAAATATTTGTTTTTTTTTTAGCTTCACGCTATATCCCGCACACAGCAGGGTAGGCAGAGGGAACCTAGTGTTAAGACACTCCGTTTCCCACTTTCCGCCGAATTCGGAGGCTTGCGTGTTAAGTGGCGGAACTTAAGGCCACGCTTTACCTCGACACCAGAGCGAAGAAAATGGAAATATCATTTCCACTCCTCGAGTGTATATATAGTAAATATTTGTAATTAATTTTTACCCAACACTGGTTCCAATCTATTAACATTCACATTTTTATTCTTTTATTTTACTTATCGTAAGTATTTTATTCATTTATTAATTTATTTATTTATTTATACTTTATTGTGTACCATAAAAATATTTACACTGAGATTAGAATAACTAGAATAACTCAGCTTTAGCTCGCTGTTAAGCGATAGCAGCCTTATCGCTTAACAGCGATCTCTTCCATACAACCTTCAGGTTACGAGATTTGGAGAGTCATGTAGTCAAAGTCAAAGTCAAAGTCAAATAATTTTATTCAAAGTAAGAAGTTACATGCTTCATTTTTTGAACGTCAAACAATTTACCACCGGTTCACTAAAGTTAATGCCTCAGACCTGAGAAGAACCGGCGCAAGAAACTCAGCGGGACGATTTTTTTTTTTTAATATATATATTTTTTAAGTCAAGCATTTACAAATAATTATATATTGACAATGATACCATTGAAATAGCCTGGAGCGAGCATTTCATTCCCAAGGCGTGTTATCGTTCAAAAATTCATTAATGTAGAAATTGGTAATGTAGAAATTGGTGGTGGTGTAAATAATAAATATGTATATATTATACATATTATACTATATCCTAATACATAGACAGAATACACAAGTTTTAAATTCACAAGTATATGACTTTAAAACTACAAAATATAAGAAATTATGAAATATTTACTCTGAGTCTCTTCAGGTAGCTTGTTGTAGGACTGACTGACTGATAATACTGACGTGCGTGTGTTGACTGACTTTATGAAACTGCATATTTGATTGAATAATATTTTTAATTGATTTTTTTGAATATAATTATATTTATTTGTAAGTATATTGCTTAAAGATACAATTACGCAATTGGATAGCGTGTGACTGTAAACACGATGGTTGGAAGTTCGATTCCCATCGCCATTCAACACGCAAAGATATGAAATCAAGGTTCAGGCGGAAAGTGGTGAACGGAGTGTCTTAACACTAAGTTCTCTTTAACTACCCCACTATGCGAGGAAAACGTGAAGCTAATAAAAATAATAATAATTGTTTCCAGGAGGTGTTTCACCAATACTTTCCGCCTCTGTATCAATCGGAAGGACGGATTATTGCTCGTGAGTATTTCCTTTATTTGAACATCATGTCGCAGTGGCAGTGTATTTACTGTACGCGATGATTGCAGGTTTGATTTACAATCTGGGGAATAATTGTATGTAAAATCATTTTCAATTATCTGATCACGAGGCGAAAGAAGTATGCAGGGACTGTAGCGTTTGGCGCTCCGTTCTCTCTGACTACCCCGCAAGGGATACTGCGTGAAGCCGAAAAAAAAATTATCTGATTTATTTAGACAATTGTCATTATCGATGAGCAGAGAACGAAGTGTTGTATCGCTAGGCTCTTTCTGCCTACCCTGCTATGCGATAGATCAGGGGTTCTTAAACTATGGGTCGCGACCCCAAAAGGGTCGCGTAGCAAAATTCTGGGGTCGAGAGATTTTAATGTCACATTTATACCATTTTATAACATCACTTGGAGTTGGCGGAATACAATGGAGTGGAATTTTTAATTTTATATTTTTCTATGTTTCAAAACCTATTCTAAAACTATATATTTTTATATGTATATTGTTACCTAATAAATAAATTATCAAAATATAATAATTTATTTTTGTTTTATATTTGTATGGGGTCGTCAAGAAACTCGCAATCACAAATGGGGTCGTTAATGAAAAAAGTTTAAGAAGCTCTGCTATAGATGATAGTATATATGGGCAAATTAATTTTCTGCACTCGTTCTCCTTGTAAACTTTCATGCCATATTTCATACTCCTCTGTCCTCGATTTTTTTTGGAAAAAGGTAGTTCAAAGCTTTTGCTGTACTTATCAATACAACGATTTTTTATATTTATTTAACTTCACGCTGTATCCCGCACGTAGCAGGGTAGGCAGAGGGATCCTAGTGCTAAGACATTCTGTTCTCCAGGTACCCAGGTACGAATTGTGGACGCGTTACGTATTGCCGTAGGTGAATTCAACGACGTGTAAATATTTCGTTTCTTCAAGTGGGAATCGAACCCACAACCAGTCGCGTTTACAGTCACACTTTGTGCCTACTAGCAACGACTGACCTCTTATTATAAACCTATAAATTTGTATTATATTTTTTTTAATTATTCCAAACTGTTGGAGAATGGTCACGTCATAAAAAATGGTTTCAATTCGTTGAAATTTTCATTTCTTGAAATTTTACACGATTAAAGTTGTATCTACGGTTTCGGAAAATATTTTTCCTATTCTTAGTCTATTGTTCTTAGTAAATCATCTTTATGTAAGAGAAATTGGCAAAAAACTCTCTACAAACATGCAACTATAAAGTTTCCATGGGGCGTGGATTCGAGTCCTGCTAAGTTAAGATTTTTTTTTAAGCTTTACGCTGTATCCCGTACACAGCAGGGTAGGCAGAAGGAACCTAGTGTTAAGACACTCCGTTCCTCACACACCGCCGAATTTGGAGGCATTGCGTGTTAAGTGGCGGAACTTAACGCCGCGCTTTACCTCTGCACCAGAGCGAAGAAATTGGAAATATAAAATATTTCCACTCCTCGAGTGGGAATCGAACCCATAACCAGTCGTTTACTGTAAACGACTGTTTATGGGTTTCACACGCTTGTGCCACTGGGCCACGAATGGCCACACGTTAAGTTTTCTTAAAATATTTTTAAATTACTAGAGTGTTTGCTGTCCGAAAATCTAAACATTGCATGCTAAGTGGTGGAACTCAACGCCGCGCTTTGTCATACGCACCAGGGCGAAGAAATGAAGGTGTAAACATAATCATTTCACCGTGTGGGAATCGAACCCTCGACCAGTCGCTTTACAGTCACACTTTGTCCCTCTACGTCACGACTAGCTTGTTTAGAAATCTAAACAATTTTTTTAAAGCCTTTTTTTTAATTTTTCAGACACGACGACTTCACTTGTTTAGACGGAGGATGCGTTAGGTTCGACAAAATCTGTGACGGTATAATAGACTGTCTGGATGGCTCAGACGAAACTATATGTTCTGGCGTGTAAGTATTTCCCTTTTTTTTTCAACTTCACGCATTTACACGCTTAGCGGGGTACAGAGAGAATTTCGCTGGTGCTTTCCGCTTTCCACACGAATTTAAAATATTGCATAAAGTGGGGAACGGAGTGTCTTAACACTAGGTTCCCTCTGCCTACCCTGCTGTGTGCGGGATACAGCGTGAAGTTAAAAAAATATTTATTGTGCAGCGGAACATAACGCCGCGCTTTGTCTTAACAGAACTGAGAAATGACAACGAATTAAATATAATTATTATCTTATTCTCCATTGTAAACATGACGTGGAACTTAAAGACGCACGTGAACTTATCATAGCGGTAAAAAGGAAAATAACTCAACTTGTGATCATTTCACGTAGTAGGAATCGATCCCGCGACCATCGTGTTTACCACAACCACTGTTCCACTGCGACACAATGGCCAAAAAATTACCTGACTTTATTGTTTAATAATTTACTTACTATACTTATTTTGATACTAATAGCTTCACGCTATATCCCGCACGCAGCAGGGTAGGCAGAGGAAACCTAGTGTTAAGACACTCCGTTCCCCACTTTCCGCCGAATTCGGAGGCTTGCGTGTTAAGTGGCGGAACTTAACGCCGCGCTTTACCTCGACACCAGAGCGAAGAAAATGGAAATATAATTTCCACTCCTGTGGGAATCGAACCCACAACCAGTCGTTTACAGTCACACTCTTGTGCCACTGGGCCACGACTGGCCGAGTTTTGATACTAACATTCTAAATATGTGAGAAGCGCAAGGTCAAATCCTACTAATTAATTTAGCATGAAAATAGAATATATTTGTCACGGTATTAGTAACCCGTTTGCGGCTTCGCGTCCGTTAATTTAAATTTCAGAAAAGGTAATAAAACTAAAAAGGTGATTTTTAGATTTTTTCATATTTTTATGCACTCCGCAGGTTTTCTTCCGCATTTAAATATAGTCTTTTTAGTTTTACGCTGTATCCCGCACACAGCAGGGTAGGCAGAAGGTACCTAGTATTAAGATACTCTGTTCCCCACTTTCCGCCAAATTCGGAGGGATTGCGTGTTAAGTGGCGGAACTTAATGCCGCGTTTTACCTCGACACCAGAGCGAAGAAAATGGAAATATAATTTCCTCTCCTCGAGTGGAAATCGAACCCACAACCAGTCGTTTACAGTCACACGCTTGTGCCACTGGGCCACGACTGGCCACTTTACTGGCATATATACTTGATAAATGCCCCCAATAAGAATGTTTCTCATATATCTTCCATGTACAGATAGCGATCAGTTACACTTTTATTATATTAATATATAACTTTAAAACAGTAGAGGCCAGTCGTGGTGCAGAGGTAGTAACTGTGACTGTAAAGCGACTGGTTGTGGGTTCGATTCCCACTCGAGGTGTGGAAATATTTAATATTTCTATTTTCTTCGCTCCGGTGTCGAGGCAAAGCGCGGCGTTAAGTTCTGCCACTTAACACGCAATGCCTCTAGAATACGGTGGTGCGTGGGTAACGGAGTGTCTTGACACTAGGTTCCCTCTGCTTACCTTTCTATGTGCGTGAAGCTATAAAAAAAAATAAAAAAAAAATATGTTTATATTTCAGATCTTACGATAATTCTTGGATGAACAACAGAGTGAAACGACAATCCGCTTGTCTGTAAGTATCAAACAGTCAGTCAATATTGCTTCACGCCAAATGTCAATAATCGATCCTAATCCAAAAACTGGGACCTTAGATTCAAAGTCAAAGTCTAAGTTAAAGTCAAAGTCAAAGTCAAAGTCAAAGTCAAATAATTTTTATTCAAAGTAAGAGGTTACAAGCTTCATTTTTTGAACGTCATACAATTTACTACAGGTACACTAAAGTTAATGCCTCAGACCTGAGAAGAACCGGCGCAAGAAACTCAGCGGGACGATTTCTTTTTAATTTTTTATTTTTTAAGTCAAGCATTTACAGATACCTAGTGTTAAGACACTCCGTTCCCCACTTTCCGCCGAATTCGGAGGCTTGCGTGTTAAGTGGCGGAACTTAACGCCACGCTTTGAGTAAAGTGAAGTTTGAATACGCAATGCGTCGGTTGTTTATTACTCGAAGGATTGCGTATTATTGATATTGGGCTTTAGTCACACTATTTCCGGTATAAGAAAGTAGTTTGAGAGAATATAGTGTCAGATTATTCCGTTCTTCGATTTCCATTCTTTGAGTATAAGGAGAATGGATGAAATGAAAATCTTGAAATGGGCATTGATATAGCCAATTGTATTTACAGTCAGATGCTGTATAGTACCCGGCAATAAATAATGCACATCGATGCTTAGAATGAAACAGTCGGTTAGCTTCGACTTCGTAGAGCGTTGTCTCGGTCGCTTAAAATAATAACAATGGGAAACGTCACATATCAACTGAGTGACAAAAACAGCGCTCTACGAAACCGAAACTGACCGATTGTTTCATTTTAAGCACGAAGTGCATTATTTATTGCCGGGTACTATACTACTGCGTACTATACATACTAGGTATATATAATAATTCGACACACTTATAAATCGATAAAATCATTACATTTCCTCTAAATTGTAAATTTAAAGCGAAACATTGATTTATAAACTAAATTATATTAAAGTAAAAAAAAAGTTTCTCTATTTGAAAAAATATTTATTCTATAAATATATGTATTTCAGAAAAAACCAATGGCAATGTAGAGACGGCACGTGTATAGGTTTCGACGGAAAGTGCGACGGTATCGTCGACTGTCCCGACGGAAGCGACGAAACACATCCGCTATGTCGGAAAATACAGTGAGTATCATCAACTAGCTTCACGCTGTATCCCGCACACAGCAGGGTAGGCAGAGGGAACCTAGTGTTAAGATACTCCGTTCCCCACATTTGGCCGAATTCGGAGGCATTGCGTGTTAAGTGGCGGAACTTAACGCCCCGTTTTTACCTCGACACCAGAGCTAAGAAAATGGCAATAATTAAATATTTCCACTCCTCGAGTGGGAATCGAACCCACAACCAGTCGTTTACAGTCACACGCTTGTGCCACTGGGCCACGACTGGCCACAATGATATCATCAACTATACGACGAATAAATTAACAAGTATACTTTTACGGCCAAACTTTTATAGGTATAATGATAAACCACTACAGAATTAGGTGTTATGGTTCTACATCAGGTGTTCTCTTCAAAATCAATAATACCCTAAGTCCTGTCTAACATTAAAAACTATACCACACAAGAGTATTATTGAAATCCGTTCAGTAATTTGAAAAATCTTTTCCTACTGAGTCATTCAGTTACTGTTTTATTATAGTACTAGAGGCTGCCTGCATCTTTGATTGCGTAGACCTAATGATATTCCCCACCAAAATAACCATCACGCTAAACTGCTTTAGGTGAGGCGCTATTTCCTTATATTTTATAGTGTTCGATCTATTACGATTTCAAAGTAGATGAGACAAACAAACAAACTTTTTATACAAACTGTCATACCATATTTCAGTTATTTGGTTTTTTTTAATAAATGGTACGTTATATTTGTCCCTGAGTCTTCAACTATTTTCATTCCGAATTCCATTCTACTCAGACAGGTAGATAGCCGTGAAACAGACAGACAGACAGACAGACAAATATACTATTACAGATATACTATTACATTTATAATATTAGTATAAACTAGAACAGATAGGTAGATACCATTTTTTTGTTATCTAAACAGATGCCAAAGCAATTGGTTCCGTTGTACATACTGCGCCTGCGTTAACATTACCACGTTTTGTAACGGTATACAAGGATACGCTTACAAACAGACTATTGCATTTATGATATTAATATAGACTACTATAGATAGGTAGGTAGGTAGTTAGAATAACCAAAAATATCACAGCAAATAAAAAAAGAGCAGAAAAGAACACGTACCCCAAAATATTGTGGTGTGTTAAATCCCTTAATAAAAAAAGAATGCGCCAGACAGATGGACATACAGACAGGCAGATAGACTTTTGCATTTATAATAATATTGTAGATTATTGTAGAAAGATAAATAACATTCTTTTTATATTAACAGATGCCAAAGCAATTGGTTCCGTTGTACATACGGCGCTTGTGTTGACGGTACCGCGCCTTGCAACGGTATACAAGAATGCGCTGACAACTCCGACGAACTGTTACCAAGATGTCGAAATGAGACTGAGGAAGTACGGTAAGAATACAGATTTTTTTTTTCCTTTATGTTAAAATAACAATCTTTATATACAATGTAACCTTTATATAGAAGTAAGTTGGCTAAGACTTGGTTTTAAGTACTGGTATTGTTGGAAAAGTGTAGTTTATTAAATAAAGAAGAATACTTTTAACAAAAGGTATAGATATATGTCCGGAGTGTTTGATGTAAGTAAAATAAAATAAAAAAAAGCTAGTGAATGCGTGACGGGAGCGTTACGAAAAGTGTGATCGGTACCGCACGAACGGTAATGAACGAAAGTTGAGATATAAGTTACTGGAGATAGAGAGGGAATTAGTATTATACTAACGCTTCTTCACCACTACTAAATCGTCTAAGTTTCCGTCTTGGATGGTCTCCAAAGTGGTTACCCGTTCATTTTTTTATATATTTTCTATAAATCCCAATTTCTTCCATATGTGGGAAACCACAATTATTGCAACTTATTTTCGCCAAATTTCATTATGTTCAAATTTTTATACGATTTTAAACAATCACATTACAGCGGCCAATATAAATGCCAGAACGGTCAAACGATACCCGCGTCCCAGCACTGCGACGGCGCGGTCGACTGCACCGACGGGTCGGACGAGACGGTGCGCGCGTGCGCCGCAAGGACCTGCCCCGCCTACGTGTTCCAGTGCGCGTACGGGGCTTGTGTGGACCAGGGGTCGGATTGTGATGGCGTGAGTGTTGACCGGTCGGTTGTTTGGCCGGTCGGTTTGTTAGGGTGGCGGGTCGGATTGTTTTAGGATTTTTGTGAGGTGTAACTCTGATGGTAATTGGTATTGGTTGTGAGTTCGATTCTCACTTGAGGAATTGTAATATTTAATATTCTATTTTCTTCGCTTTGGTGTCGAGACAAAACGTGGTGGTGAGTTGGTGAGTTCCTCACAGCTCATAGCTCACAGAAAGTGGGAAGCAGAGTGTCTTAACACTAAGCTCCCTTTGTCTATTTACCTGTTTTGCATGGAATACAACGTGAAGATAAAAAAGGTTTATTATATTTACGCTTTTTAGGGTATGCGGATAGAGGGGTAGGTTAGGTTAGGTTAGAATATAGTCAGAATGAATATAGTGAGTGAGAATATAATGTTTAGAGTATAAACGCAACTTTTGGCCCGAATTAGAGGTTGATTAAGTCTTGAGTGAGGAAATTCGACGCTACATTCACTTAACAGAGAGAAGAAACGAAAATAATTTTGATAACAATCGTTTCTCCAAGTGAAGATCGAACCCACAACTATAGACAACTAACTACAGTTAGCTGTTTAACTGCTGCTTACTGTGACCTATTTCTTCTAGGAAAATGTTTAGTATACTTATATATTATTTCTTACGAAATAAAGTATCTTAACACTTTTATAAGGATATATATTATTTATATTTTTTATGACATTACAGAAACAAGACTGCGCCGACAATTCCGACGAATCAGACGAACTATGTAATAGAATATCACCAGTTACGAAAAAACCAGCCGTTGTTACCCAGAGGTAAGTCAGATTATATGCTATCTTATGACATATTACTATTATATTTGAGAGAAAATATGAGATTCACAATACATTTTATAATATTATTCAAATTGAAATTATTAATTTTAGAATTTTTTCTTTATAAATTGAATGTTTTACCAAATTTTTTGGTATTTGTATTTATAAAACCCATATTAAAATTAAAATTCATCGAATAAAATACTACATACAGTAAGTTCTAATATATATTTAAATTCATTCAGAAAAACATTTTTGTGATGATCACGAGTATTGCGATGATCATAAACATTGATTCTTATTTATATGGCCCAGTGGCACAAGCATGTGACTATAAATGACTGGTTGTGGGTTCGATTCCCACTCGAGGAATGGAAATATTTAATATTTCCATTTTCTTCGCTCTGGTGCCGAGGTAAAGCTAGGCGTTAAGTTCCGCCACTTAACACGCAATGCCTCCGAATTCGGCGGAAAGTGGGGAACGGAGTGTCTTAACACTAGGTTCCCTCTGCCTACCCTGCTGTGTGCGGGATACAGCGTGAAGCTAAAAGAGAAAAAATATTGATTCTTATTTATCTGGTGAAAAAAAAACTTGTCCCCAATTCAGATGGAGAGCGGAGTATGTTGACACTAGGATCTCTCTGAGTATGCTGCTATTCGCAAAAAGAATGAAGCTTTATAAGCGTTGTAGTGTATATTTTACAATAAGAGAATCAAACAAGCAGAGAAATAAAAATTGAGCTACTGCAAGTAACTGTAAATGCGGTGGTTGTGGGTTTGATTCCCACTTGAAGAAATTATAATTTTTTATTTATATTTATTTTTCCGCTCCGGTAGTTGAGTTCCACCACTTATAAAACAATGTCTCCATTTCAGGCAGAAAGCCTAATATCTTATATATCAGCCTAATTCATATTCATTTTCATTCATATTAATTCACATTTAGCGTAATTAAAAGAAATCAATTTCAGGCCGATACCACAAGGCGGTAAATGTGTGTTACCACCGTACCCAAAACACGGAACGTATACCGTGGGTGGTAACCCAAACGCGTTACCGGGTCAGACGTATCCCAATGTGTTCATAAACGTTACTTGCAATCCTGGCTTTGGTGTGGAGAATCAAAGGGACTCGTTATATTGCTATGAAGGAGTCTGGTCTGAGGATATGCCCAAATGTGTTCGTAAGTATATTTTTACTGTTTTTTAGATATTATTAGAGGTTGAATGTCAATGCGATGGTACACACTTGGAGGCTAGATTAAATTTAAATGATTTTCATTTCTCCACTCTGATAAAAAAATACAAGTTAAGTTTCCTTACTTGAGCGGAAAGTGGTGAGAGAAGATTTCTTAACACTAGATTATGACTGACATGCCTGCCATGCGAGAAAAAGCGGAAATGTATTTATAACATTACCGTCATTTTGACAATTTATACCTCTTGTTTGCTCTCTTCAAGTTGGCGAATGAAAATGTATTGGTTGAAATTATTTGAATCTATCATAACCCCTTCATGATATTGATCTATCAGATTGTCTTGAAACTAGCTTCTCTCTGGCTACCCTGATATGCAGTAAAAAGCGTGAAGCGTGCAAAAAATAATCTAACTTCACAGCAACACCATTAACAAGTTTTACTTATAAATTTCTTAAATTTTGTCCTTTTTTAGGTTTCTGCCGTCTCTACAAGCATCCAAGTGTCGAATACCGCTGTCTTATAACCGGCACGAATGGTATCGAAGGTTCCAGGGAATGTGGTTCCCTTGAACCTGCAGGCACAGTGGTCAGACCTGAATGCAGAACACCAAATTATTATTCAGGGACTTTATCCTTCATGCATTGTATCGACGGTAACTGGGACTATGTCGCCGTGTGCAAACCAGGTGGGAACATAACGATAAAAGTTAACGATTCAGTACTTATTTATGTCACAAATTACGATCAGAATACTAGTATTGAAATAAACGCGGGTCACCAGAATGTTAGTGTTGAAGGGAACGGTTTGAATGTTAATATAATTAATGTGGGTAACAATAACACTAATTTAAGCATTTTGAGTAACACAACAAGTAACGGTAACGTGTTACCATTTGACCCGAACGGTAATATAATAAATGTCGATAACGGTAACAGTAACGCGTTAACTACTGAAGATTCTTCTGTTTACGATATAGATGAAGGTGATTGGCGGATCGGTCAAGCAGTGGTCACACGACCACAATATCTGAAATATAAAACTGATAATAATGTCAAAAGGAATACGGATAGCCCAGTTATATATTTTGAAAATTAATTTTATATGGATGTATACTTAGGAGATTATATTAATAATAAACCATAAAAAATAATTTTCAATTTATAAATGGATTAGTAATTATATTTTCATTGCTCCGCTTTGATAAACAAGACAAGTTTCGGCGTTGGGTTCCGCCATTCCGCCATACAGTGTCTTAGATTCGGGCAGAAACTAAAGAACAAAGTGTCTTGACACTAGGCTATCTATCCTTGATATACAGGAAAAACGTGAATTTAAAAAATACAAAATAAATCAACTTAATAAGTAAAAATATATATAATTATAAAAAAATAGTCTTCTAGACTTCCGTTAACCTTCGAGAACACTTATATACTGTTCCCGTCATATATTTATACCATTCATACAATATATTTATTTTACGATACCAAATGTATAATAAAACAGACGTTCCTAACTTATTATAATAAATATATTAAACTTAATAATTCTAAAGATACAATATATTTTTTTGAAAAAAAAAAGATTATTAATAAGCATTTCTATATAGAATAATAAAGTAATATTTGATTATTATAGATACCTCATTTATTTTAGTAATTATATGACCGTTAATACTTAACGTTTGGCCAGTGGCACAAGCGTGTGACTGTAAACGACTGGTTGTAGGTTCGATTCCCACTCGAGGAGTGTTAATATTTAATATTTCCATTTCCTTCGCTCTGGTGTCGAAGCAAAGCGCGGCGTTCAGTTCCGCCACCTATCACGCAATGCCTCCGAATTCGGCGGAAAGTAGGGAACGGAGTATCTTAATACTAGGTTCCCTCGGCCTACCCTGCTGTGTGCGGGATACAGCGTGAAGCTAATACTTAATAATAACTATATGACTCATTGACGTGTAAAATACGCGTTGCCTAGCAACGTGTGACACTTTTTACAAAAGTATATATCACTTTATACCTACATAAATTTAAAAACTAAACTAAAACTTGGTAGTGTGTGTAATTTTTTTTTATGTTTTTGTGATTTAATTTTTATACGTTTTCTAAATGTCTCTTTCAATTTTCCTAAGTTTGTGAATAACACTTGTAAAGAAGTATAAAAATGTTTAAAAGTATTTAATAAATAGCATTCTCTCTTGCCAAATGATTGTTCGTAGAATAATCTTTGGGTAGCAGAAATTTGTAAAAATCTCTCTACAGAGATGCTAACAACAAAAATAAGTTGTAATAAAGCGTATAAGAATTTCGACGCAGCGGATAGTAGAACGCATGGCTCAGTGGTGAGAGCGCCTGAACGGTATTCAGGAGGCGCGGGTTGGAATCCTTTCTTTAAATGTCTTTGACATTACATATGTTTCAATAACTTCTATTTTAATTTTAACATTATTGTAAAAAATATCGTGATTACTTTTCTCTGCAATTCTTCTCCATATTAACTTTAAATATGTCAAATTTTATACACCACTCGAGGAGTGGAAATATTTAATATTTTCATTTCCTTCGCTCTGGTATCAGAGGCAAAGCGCGGCGTTAAGTTCCGCCACTTAACACGCAATGCCTCCGAATTCGGCGGGAAGTGGGGAACGGAGTGTCTTAACACTAGGTTCCCTCTGCCTACCCTGTTGTGTGCGGTATACAGCGTGAAGCTAAGAAAAAAAAAGAAAGTAAAAACATTATGTATGTACACATACATCTTCAGAATTACTGGACTGATGTGAATGTAGACCCGTAACTGACCAGCTATGCTATAAGATATAAGGAAATTACGCCTTAACTAAAGTACTTCAGCGTGAAGGGTATTTTGATGGCGAGCGTCATTAAGTCCACGCAGCACTCACAGCCGTCAATTAAAATTAAAATGACTTTACATTTACCTTTAAACATTTTTAAAGTGTTATTCTACACTTAGTAAAATTGAAAAAGACATGTAGAAAACTTGAAGAAATTTGATCGCAGCGGGATTCGTACCCGCGCCTACTGGACCGTCCAGACGCTCTCAACGCTGAGCAATGCAGTCTTTTTCAATTTTTCTAAGTGTGGAATAACACGTTTAAAATGTTTAAAAGTAAATAAATAAAGATCAATATTAATAAAACAAAGTTTTAAAAGATTAGAGGCTGTTTAAGTAGTAATCCACTTAGTACAACATAATTTAAATAATAATATTAATTACTAGCGGCCCGCTCGCGGCTTCCCCGCGTTAACTATATCGTTATATTGCAACGCTCGGGGGCGCATTTGTAAAAAGTAAAGTAGCCTATGTTTAAGCTTAGATTATCAACTATATTTATGCCAAAATTCATTACAATTGGTCAAGCGGTTTAGATTTTTCATATAAACTTTCATCCCCTATTTCAACCCTTTAGAGTTTGATTTTTGAAAATAATAGTAGCTTATGTTAGACCCAGTCACTTTTACTACTTTCATTCTAAATTTCATCCAAATCGGACCAGTAGATTAGCCGTGAAAGCGCGACAGACAAACACACAGACTTTCGCATGTATAATATAAGTATGGATATGATACTGCCTTGATAACTACTAGATAAATAACAAAAAACGGGCCAGTTGTAGCGCAGGGGCACAAAGTGTGACTGTAAAGCGACTGGTTGTGGGTTCGATAACTCGAGAAGTGGAAATATTTAATATTCCCATTTTCTTCGCTTTCGTGTCGAAGCAAAACGCAATGCATCCAGATTTCGGCGGTGTGTGTTGAACGGAGTGTCTTAACACTAGGTTTTCTCTCTGCCGTGTGTGGGATACAGCGTAAAGCTAAAAAAAATAAAGAATTTAGAGATACAAAAAAACAAGATCTTGGAAGATCTCTTCAAGAGAAGAGATGCATATGATGTCATCGGAACGATGCATCCCCTTTCAATATTTCTGCTACAATTCTTTTTTCTAGCTTCACGTTGGCAGAGGGAACCTAGTGTTAAGACACTGCGTTCCTCACTTTTGCCGAATTCGGAGGCATTGCGTGTTAAGTGGCGGAACTTAACGCCGCGCTTTGCCTAGTACAAATATATAACTATATTTGAAATATCACTCATAAATAAAATATAATAAGTAATACATTATTACTACTACAATTTTAAGTATGTTTAGATGTATTTTTTATGTAAAAAAATATAATTTTTATATGATTAAAGACGTATTCAAGCCAAGATTATACTCAATATTTAATTCTTTATTTATTTATAATAAAAATCTGAATAATTATGTCATTGAATAAAATAAATTATTATGAATTTATAAAATACTCACTCTGTGTTCAGACTTTAATTTGAAAGGAGATTTGACTGTAAAAGCCCGAATTACGGTAAATCATAAGATTTTCCTGTTTTACCAACTTTAACGGTAAAAGATCAGTTTGTTCTTTAGTCACTATTAATTTTGAACTTACTCATACTCAAATCTTAATTAGGTAAAAATAGAGATAGTAGAGTTTTACCATTAAAGTCGGTAAATGTTAACTTTTACCAGGAAAATGTTAAAATGCACCGTATTTTGGACTTTTACAATAGCATATATGCTTAAAATAAAGAACTTAACAGTTACCTGGTCTTAGTACAAGTTTTAAATAATATTATATTTTGAAATGAAACTGTTTTTAACCGAATTAATCGCGTATATTTTTGGTATTTGACAATAAATTTTTAGAAAACCTGACGTTTCGAACACTTTACGGTAGTCCGTGGTCACAGGGCACAAATGAACACAGGAAATTTTTGATAAATCTGGTTAAAATAATTTTATTTCAAAATGTATAAAACGTTCTTACTATATTATACTATTATATTACTTATCCAAAGAAATTGTATTATTTTCACTATATGGTTTATATTTATTTGTAATAAATGTAATGTTAAAAGGATGGATTTTATTTTAAATAAATGTATCTGTATTTAAATGATCAGTAGTTTGTTTTATACCTGAATCCTCCATCCTTTTAACATTACCTATAGCGTGAAGTTGCTTATCACGCTTTTCCCGCATAACAGGGCTGTCAGAGAGAACCTAGTGTTAAGACACTCCGTTCTTCACTATTGTCCCGAAAATCCATCGGTATATTGTGTGTTAAGTGGTGAAACTTCATAAAGTGCTTTGAAATGAAAATTCAAATATAATCATTTCTCGAAGTGGATATCGAACTTACAACCATCGCGTTTCCATTTAGACGCTGTTCAACTGCACTACAAGGTCTCTTAGACCAAACTGATATATGTACAAATATAAATAATTTATAAAAGAAATTTATATATACTCATGTAGATTAAATATATTAAAAACTAGCGGCTCGCTAGCGGCTTCTACGCGTGATCAACGTGGTTGTTTCGGTATATGCAACGCTCAGGGATGGATTTTTGAAAAATAAAATAGCCTTTGTTTAATCTTGAATTATCAACTATATTTATGCCAAAATTCATTACAATCGGTCAAGCGGTCTAGATTTTTATATAAAGTTTCATCCCCTATTTCAACCCTTTAGAGGTTGATTTTTGAAAAACTAAGTAGCCTATGATAGACCCAATCATTTTTATACTACTTTCATTCTTAATTTCATCTAAATCGGATCTACTGGAGATTAGCCGTGAAAGCGTGACAGACAAACACACAGACATTCGCATTTATAATATAAGTATGGACTAGGCTCACAACTAAATATTAAAGATACACAAAGAGTCTAGGTACAAAATATCTATTGAAATAAATAACATTAGTATGTGTTTGTAATATTAAAATAATTATTATTTATTAAATGTATATGTTATGCTACATATAAAAAAATAACATTTTCTATTGTTTTTGTCCATCTGCCTATTTGTTGTGGCTAATCTCTGGAACGGCTGGATCGGTTTTGACGGAGCTTCCTCTTGCCATGTGCCAATGATCTGCCAGTTGATGTAATGAGGAGTAACTAAGGCTACTTTTATTTTAAATATCTATCTATAATCTAGGTGGTTAAATTCCACAAGGGTGAAGTCGCGGATCCGGCTTAATCTAGATTTAAAGTTACGAGGCGTTTTACTTACAAAAAATAATTAGAAAATCAAAAAATATAATATTATGAAGAATATATGCTTTTTTCTAATAAATGTATAAAAAATATTTCTATTCTTTTGTCTTTTTCTTAGTATTTTTCATCACATTCATAAAATACATATCTAGAAAAAAATATGTACCTAGATTAAATTATTAAAATAAATATTACACATACTTCTGTTTGTTTGACATAAACTTTGTGTAAAGTGACGATACACATACACGTTGCTAACAGCACTGCAAAAATAATAAGTAAAAATAATAAAACTAAATAATATAACTTTGAAATGAAGCTATTTTTAAACGGAACAATCTTTTAATTTTAAATTACCGGAATAATAATTGGTATTCGGGTAGAATCAGTCTACCGAGTGAGAGCGTACTTTCACAGCTAATCTACTAGTCCGATTTGGATGGACTTTACAATAAAAATAGACGAAAATCCAGGGTCAAATATGGGTCAAAAAATGCTTTTTAAACTGAAATATATGAATAACACTTACATTATCTTTTGTTTTCGCGATTATTACACATTTTGAAATGGAACTATTTTTAACCGGATTAATCGTTTTTGGTATAGTCCCCTGGCGCTGGCAACTACATGCTTAAAAGGAGGTTCCAATCACTAGTAGGTTTATGTAACAAACTTGTTTTAATAAAGAATTTATATATTTATAATTTTATTTATGCCTCTAGTCTACCGGTGACCACGGACTACTGTAGTGTTCGAAACGTCGGGTTTCTAAAAATGTATTTTCGAATACCAAAAATATACGCGATTAATCCGGTTAGAAATAGTTTCATTTCAAAATGTGTAGTAATCGCGATAACAAAAGATCTTATTAAATAATATAAGCAGTTTTAACATAAATTTATAAATGTATGTTATTATTATATACCATATATTAGACGCCAGTCGTGGCGCAGTGGCACAGATGTGTGACTTGAAGCGACTGGTTGTGGGTTCGATTTCCACTCGAGGAGTGGAAATATTTAATATTTCCATTTTCTTCGCTCTGGTGTCGAGGCAAAGCGCGGCGTTAAGTTCCGCCACTTAACACGCAATGCCAGAGAAAAAAAGTTTTATTTTCCAAATTTCTCTAAAAAAACTAAATAATATAAATTTTATTTCAACAATTGTTTAACAGAATGCGGTACAATAACTCCTGAGGGTATCATTCTCGGTATTGGCGGTAGGACAGCCAAACGAGGGGAATTACCGTGGCACGCGGGTATTTACACTAAAAGTACTACACCGTATATGCAGATATGCGGGGGTTCCCTCATCAGTACTACTATTATTATATCAGGTAAGTGTTTTTTTTACAGTTTTTCGCTTTTTTGGAGTGTTTAAAGAGGACTAACAGAAACAAAATAAAACATTTTTGTTTTTTTTGGTTGAATAAAATAGTTGTCTGTCTGGTACGTCATAACTTCGAAACTACTCAACCGATTTAAACGAGGTTTCTGTAGGTGGATTACATATAATTAGGAGCCCTATCAACACTTTGTTTCGTCAAAATCGGTTCAGGTAAAAGGAAGTTGTGATCAGTTGAGAATTTACTCCAAGCACTTGTAAAAAGCACTAAATATATAAGCTTCTTTGAATATAAACATAAACTTTATATCAGAGCTAGTGCAGGATTCTCTCTGAACTCTCCGTTTTATTTACAGCCGCTCATTGCTTCTGGAGTGATGTCACTAAGCTGCAATCAGCTTCTAACTACGCGGTGGCTGTGGGGAAGCTGTACAGACCCTGGAACAACCCCCACGACTCGGATGCACAGAAATCTGATGTAAGTAATAATTGAGATAACAGTGAAATCGCTGATCTTTTGGGCCAGACCAGAGGCCAGTCGTGGCTTGTGGGCACAAACTGTGACTGTAAACGCGACTGGTTATGGGTTCGATTCCCACTCTAGGAGTGGAAATATTTAATATTTCATTTTCTTCGCTCTGGTGTCGAGGCAAAGCGAGGCGTTGAGTTCCTCTAACACGCAATGTATCGAAAAATTCATTGGAAATTGAAAAACGGAGTGTTTTAACACTTTTTATATCACAATTTAAAAATGGTGTGAAAAGACGTTTGTGTGTTAAAAGTTATTAACTAATTCAAGATTTTATAAATGATAACACGCCTTGGGAATGAAATGCTCGCTCCAGGCTACTTCAAAAGTATCACTGTCCGCAATAAATTTGTATATAACAATTACTTTAAAAAAAAAAGACATCCCGCTGAGTTTCTTGCGCCGGTTCTTCTCACGTGTGAGGCATTAACTTTAGTGTACCTGTGTCCGGTGGTAAACTATTTGACGTTCAAAAAATGAAGCTTGTAACTTCTTATTTTGAATAAATTTATTTGACTTTGATTTTGACTAGGCTAGACGGATGTGTGATTTAGCTTAAAAGTGTTTTTTTTTAAGAATAAACAATAAAATCTTTAATTAACAATTTCAATTTAAAATATAATAAATAATTGAAAATTAAATGTTTTGTTTCGAAGCCATAGATTGTTTCCTTTTTTTTTTTAGCTTCACGCTGTATCCCGCACACATTCGGGTAGGCTAGTGTCTTAACACTAGGTAGGAAACGTAGTGTTAAGACACTCCTTTCCCCACTCGTGTGACTGTAAACAACTGGTTATGGGTTCGATTCGTTCGTTCGAGGAGTGGAAATATTTAATATTTCCATTATCTTCGCTCTGGTGTCGAGGTAAAGCGCGGCGTTAAGTTCCGCCACTTAACACGCAATGCCTCCGAATTCGGCGGAGGTATTGCGTGTTAAGTGGAGTATCTCAATACTAGGTTCCCTCTGCCTACCATGCTGTGTGCGGGATACAGCGTGAAACTTTAAAAAAATAAATAATAGTAATTAATTTTTGCTCAACACTGGATCGAACCCACACATCACGTTGATATAATTTTTTTATTTAATTTTGTTTAATATTTTTTATTAACAGGTAGCTGAAATAAAAACCCCGTCAAGATTTCAAGGGTCAGCTGCAAATTTTCAAGATGACTTGGCCTTAGTTATAGCAGTAACACCGTTTACGTACCAAGTGTTCATACGCCCTGTCTGTATCGATTTTGATGTGATTTTCAATAGACAACAGTTACACGACGGGAATATGGGAAAGGTAAGAAATCTAAAAAATGCTTACTCAACAGAATTCGAACGTGTCTCTTAAACATTATATACCGCCACCGTTGTTGCACAGTGGATTAGTGTCTAACCGTATACACTATGGTTTTCACTTTGGATTCGATTCTGACTAAAATCTTTCTACATCTGATTACCGCGAATTTCTTATTAGCTTATTAGAAGTTATTTGTTATTAACATTAACTTAACGCTGCGTTCAAGTATTAATACGTTTTCTAAAAATCTACTTTTAAACCAAATCTCCAAGTGTGTAAATAACACTTTTTTTTACCTTCACGCTGTATCCGGCACACAGCAGGGTAGGCAGAGGGAACCTAGTGTTAAGACACTCCGTTCCCCACGCACCGCCGAATTCGGAGGCTTGCTTGCTAAGTGGCGATACTTAACGCCGCGTTTTACCTCGACACCAGAGCGAAGAAAATGGAAATATAATTTCCATTCCTCGAGTGGGAATCGAACCCACAACCAGTCGTTTACAGTCACACGCTTGTGCCACTGCTTCACGACTTGCCACATAAATAACACTTTAAAGTGTTAAAAAGTGGTTTATTTAATAAAAAACATTCAACAGGTAGCAGGTTGGGGTTTAACAACAAGGAACGGGAATCCCTCGCCAGTTTTGAAAGTCTTAGATCTTCCCTACGTCAAGATAGAAGACTGCATCGCAATCTCTCCGCCTGGTTTCAGAGAGTACATCACTAGTGACAAAATATGCGCAGGATACACTAACGGTGAGTGAAAGTGAAAAAAATGAGTTTTGTCACTCATATAATTAAAAGCATTAAGTTAGTAAGTAAGTTTTGAATTTGAAAGCCTACTGGCGACTATTAGGAGGATGGATGGAGGAGAATGATCACCGATCTGATCACAAGACAAAGCGCGGCGTTGAGTATCGCTACTTATCAACTAATTTCGGGCGGTGAGTGGAGAACGGAGTGTTTTGACACTAGGCAGACTAATTAAACACATGCTTCTATGAAGCTCATTTCCTAGACATATCACAGATTTTCAGATCTGTGAGTAATATATTTAAAGATTTAAGTGCATATAAGTAATTATGAGGACATCGTGTCGCCTCGTGAGAATATCTGGCAGTATACTCCGTGGATGTGGGTTCGATTCCCATTCGGGAGAGTTAAATACTAAATTATTTTCACTTCTACGCATTTGTGATAATTGTTGAGAAATTTGAAGTTACAATCATTATTTTTATACAAAAATACAAAAATACGTCGCAGTATCCTATTCTAAATTTCTTTAATAATATAGCATTTAAAAATTGTTTTTAAGTTATTTACGAATTTTGAACTGACTTTCCTTAATAGCGGAACTATCTATAATTGATACTACTTGTTATTGACTTTCTGCTGCACTCTGATAAGACTAAAGATTGTTGAGTTCCGCCGCTTCTTCACTCAGAGAGGATCCTTTGTACAATACACGTCGTCCTCCACTTTCTGCCTGAAAGTGAGACATTCTTTTAAACATTTTTAAAGTGTCATTCCACACTTAGGAAAATTGAAAAAGACATTTAAAGAAGACGTATAAAAATTTGAACGCAGCGGGATTCGAACCCGCGCCTCCTGAATACCGTTCAGGCGCTCTCACCACTGAGCCATGCGTTCTACTAGCCGTTGCGTTGAAATTCTTATACGCTTTATTACAACTTATTTATGTTGTTAGCATCTCTGTAGAGAGATTTTTACAAATTTCTGCTACACAAAGATTATTCTACGAACAATCATTTGGCAAGAGAGAATGCTATTTATTAAATACTTTTAAACATTTTTAAAGTGTTATTCCACACTTAGGAAAATTGAAAAAGACATTTAAAGAAGACGTATAAAAATTTGAACGCAGCGGGATTCGAACCCGCGCCTCCTGAATACCGTTCAGGCGCTCTCACCACTGAGCCATGCGTTCTACTTATTTATGCTAACAACATAAATAAGTTGTAATAAAGCGTATAAGAATTTCGACGCAGCGGCTAGTAGAACGCATGGCTCAGTGGTGAGAGCGCCTGAACGGTATTCAGGAGGCGCGGGTTCGAATCCCGCTGCGTTCAAATTTTTATACGTCTTCTTTAAATGTCTTTTTCAAGTGAGACATTGTTTGTTAAGTGGCGGAACTTAACACAATTATTAATATTTCAATTTCTCGAGGGGGAATCGAAAGAAGCCACGACCGGCTAAATTCTTCTTAGCTTCACTCAGTATCCCAGTAGTAGGTTAGGCAGAGGGAGCATAGTGTAAAAACACATCCGTTCCTCACTTTCCGACGAATTCGGAGGTATGTGCGTGTTAAGTGGCGCTTTGCCTCGGTGCCAGAGCGAAGAAAATGGAAATATTAAATATTTCCACTTCTCGAGTGGGAATCGAAACCACAATCAGTCGTTTACAGTCACACATCTGTGCGACTGCACTACGACTGGCCCCTGGCTAAATTCTTCCATACATACAATTCATCAATGGAGAACAGAGTGTCTTAACACTGGGTTTCCTGTGCCTAAACAAAAAAAAAGATTCAAAGTTTCAGGTCACTCTACACGACAATCCACCAAGAGATCTTATAGATCTCTTCACACACAACCTGATAATCTATTCTATTCTACAACCAATTAACAATATATTTTCTTCGATAGGCACAACTCTCTGTCAAGGCGACAGTGGCGGAGGGTTGGCGTTCGCAGCGGAAGAAAGAGGCACTCAGCGATACTACCTGCGCGGAATCGTATCCACTGCCCCCCGGAACGACGACCTCTGTAATGCTAACACTTTAACCACTTTTACTCAAATTGTGAATCACGAACACTTTATTAAACAATATCTGTAAGAAGAGAATGAAAATGAATCTTTTTTTTTAAATTGGCTTAATTTTTTATGAGATTTATATGCGTTTTTTGTTATTTAAACTTAAAAAACTAGGTGTTTCGTTATATTTCAACCCTTTGGGGGTGGATTTTTGAAAAATTATGTGGCCTATGTTAAATTCTTGATTATTAACTATATTTATGCCAAAATTCATTATAATTGGTCAAGCGGTTTAGATTTTTCATGCAATTTTTTATTTATATATGATATTTTGATTAGTTTTTTAAATAATAATAGATAGCCTATATTAGATCTTGTGTCATAAAGTTCTTTAGAGAAAATTCATCAAAATCTGTCAAGCCGTTTAGATTTTTCATAGAAACTTTCAACTATTTCAACACTTAAGCAGCTGTTTTTTTGAAAAACAAGAAGCCTTTATTTGAGCCTATATTTTTAGCTATTTTCATTGCAAATTTCGTCCAAATCGGACTACTATATTAGCCGTTAAAGTGTAACAAGCAGACAGACTTTTGCATTTATGATATTAGTATAGATGCAGCAAAACGGATTATGAAATTTGGCATAATTAAAATTTTAACACTTTTAAAGTGACTTATTTTTGAAGAAAACATAAACAAGTCACGGACAGCTTCCAAAAGTCGCGGGTTCGAATCCCGCTGCGTTCAAAATTTTATACGTTTCCTAAAAAATATTTTTAGTTCAAGATTTCTTTTAACGCATATAATCTTATAATTATTAATGCTATGCTCAAAGTTATTGTGATTTTTTTAAATACATATATATGTATTTTTTCTACTTTTATTATTAATTTTCAATTTAATATAAGACAGATTTTGATTGAAACAATAGTAATGATCTCGTTTTCCACTCTCTCGCCTCGAGAACGGAGTGTCTTAACACTTAGCTCTCTCTAACCTGCTATGAGGGAAATAGCGTGAAGCTGTGTATCACGTTTTTAATATAATTTTAAATTCTTTAAACATTTTTAAAATGTTATTCCACACTTAGGAAAATTGAAAAAGAAATTTAGAAAACGTATAAAACACGTTCAAAAATAAGTTTTAATAATGCGTATAAGGTTTTCGACGCATCTAAAAAATACACATTGAGAAAAGCAGCTTCACGCTTTATCCCGCATAACAAGATCTAGTGAACCTAGTGTCAAAACACTCCGTTCTCCACTTTCCAAATTACTTATTTACTATTATGCTAACAATATAAATAAGTTTTGATTAAACATATAAGAATTTCAACGCAGCTGGTAGTAGAACGCATGGCTCAGTGGTGAGAGCGCCTGAACGGTATTCAGGAGGCGCGGGTTCGAATCCCGCTGCGTCCAAATTTTTATACGTTTTCTAAATGTCTTTTTTAACTTAATTTTATTCAGAAAATCCTATGGAAATCATTATTTTTTGTAAAAAAAATGTTATTTTTATTAAACAATAGTTATTATCCATTCATTTCGAATACTCAGTTTTATATAAATGTCATATTAATAATATATCAACCTTATATTAATTTTGGTATAAAAGAAACTCTTATAAAATATATTGTTTTATTTATTTAATTTTTATTGTTACATATGTATAAAAGAAGGGGCCAGTCGTGACACATAGGTACAAAGTGTGACTGTAAAGCGACTGGTTGTGGGTTCGATTCCCACTCAAGTAATTTCGAATATTGCCATTTTTTTCGCTCTGGTATCGAGGCAAAGCGCGGCGTTAAGTTCTGCCACTTAATACGCCATGCCTTCAGAAATCGACGGTGCGTGGGGAACGAAGTGTCTTAATACTAGGTTCCCTCTGCATATCCTGCTGTGTGCGGGATACAGCGTGAAGAAAAACAAAATTAAGTATTCATATCTAATCTATACATTTACTATTTTATTTAAGTATTTCATTATCTTATTTAAATCATGTTCATAAATTTAAAAAAAAACAAATATTTAAAAAATTGCTATAAGCTTTAGTTTTGAAAGGCAAAACCACGAACGGGTCGCTTGTAGTTGTATAGAATACTATAGTAGAATAGTCCCTTATATTACTAGTATAGCAAAGAAGTTCTAAACAAAAAAAGGAAAAGGTAAAAAAAACAAGAAAGACAATAATATAATCACATTTAAATACTTAAAAAAAACAAATTTACAATATTTCGAACAACAATAAGAAAAACAGTCGAGGCCCAGTGGCACAAGCGTGTGACTGTAAACGACTGGTTGTGGGATCGATTCCCACTCGAGGAGTGGAAATAATATTTCCATTTTCTTCGCTCTGGTGTCGAGGTAAAGCGCGGCGTTATGTTCCGCCACTTAACACGGAGTGCCTCCAACCAAGTGTCAAGACACTCCGTTCTCCACTTCTCGCCTAAACTCAATAAATTGTTGAATGGCGGAACTTAACGCCGCGCATTGTCGTGAGTACCAGAGCGAGGTAATTAAAAATAATACATATATAAATCATCCCCTCGAGTGGGAATCGAACCCACGACTTGCGTTTACAGTCAGATGCTTTCCCACGGCACGAAGACTTATAATGCTATTAATTACCTTAGACTTAGACCATATTTAAATAATAAAATATATTAGTTTATAATAAAATAAATGCATTCTTATACTTTAAAAAGAAATCTCGGAAAAGAGTAAAACAGAAAAATATTTAAGAAATTTATTAAATTTTTTACATAATGGGATTCGAACCTGCGCCTTTTGTATTCATTCCTGGGCTATATATTACTAAGCTATACGTCGTCCAATTTTTCATGAATATGATTTTTTGATACATTTCTTTATATTTTTCTTTCCTATATATAGAAAATAATACGTTTAAAGTCAGTATACAAAAAAAAAATTGAAAATAACATTTTTATATACATATATTAAAATAACGGACACAATTATCATTTTTTGCGGGCACGGGACACTCCGTTCCCCATAAATAACATAGTCAAAAACAATAATATGTATGAACTAAATATTATTGTTTTTGATTGTAACTGTATATTACCTTTATAATACTAATATACACATTGCAAAAAGGCTCCCTAGAGTTAGTTAGTTATAAATTGGCTAGATCAAGGCTTCTTAAACTTTTTTCATTTACGACCCCATTTATGGTTGCGAGTTTATTGACGACCCCATACAAATATAAAAACAGTAGCAGTCGTGGGACTGCCGATAGAAGTGAAAACGGAACTATTAAGTTGAATGTAATTAAAACTATATGCAAAAATTATATGAAATTTTTTATGTTTTATTTATTAGTTACATATGATGGATTAAACAAATCATGAACAAAATATAAATACAAAGTACAAGTTGAAAAAAGCGTCCAACGTGCACATAATACAGTCAGAAATAGTCGATGTATGTAGTGTATACGTGTACACAGGCTACTGCGCGTGCGCTAGTCTGGCTCTCCATAGCTATAGATATACTATTATCATGTCGCATGTCGGTGACGCGAACCGAGGATTTTACCCTCTACCAAAACGCTCAACGCGCCTAAACAAGTTTTTACTTCAATAATTAATATACAATACAGTCAGAAATAGTCGATGTATTAGTGTATACGTGTACTGCGGCTACTGCGCGTGCGCTAGTCTGGCTCTCCATAGCTATAGATATACTATTATCATGTCGCATGTCGGTGACGCGAACCGAGGATTTTACCCTCTACCAAAACGCTCAACGCGCCTAAACAAGTTTTTACTTCAATAATTAATATACAATACAGTCAGAAATAGTCGATGTATTAGTGTATACGTGTACTGCGGCTACTGCGCGTGCGCTAGTCTGGCTCTCCATAGCTATAGATATACTATTATCATGTCGCATGTCGGTGACGCGAACCGAGGATTTTACCCTCTACCAAAACGCTCAACGCGCCTAAACAAGTTTTTACTTCAATAATTAATATACAATACAGTCAGAAATAGTCGATGTATTAGTGTATACGTGTACACAGGCTACTGCGCGTGCGCTAGTCTGGCTCTCCATAGCTATAGATATACTATTATCATGTCGCATGTCGGTGACGCGAACCGAGGATTTTACCCTCTACCAAAACGCTCAACGCGCCTAAACAAGTTTTTACTTCAATAATTAATATACAATACAGTCAGAAATAGTCGATGTATTAGTGTATACGTGTACTGCGGCTACTGCGCGTGCGCTAGTCTGGCTCTCCATAGCTATAGATATACTATTATCATGTCGCATGTCGGTGACGCGAACCGAGGATTTTACCCTCTACCAAAACGCTCAACGCGCCTAAACAAGTTTTTACTTCAATAATTAATATACAATACAGTCAGAAATAGTCGATGTATTAGTGTATACGTGTACACAGGCTACTGCGCGTGCGCTAGTCTGGCTCTCCATAGCTATAGATATACTATTATCATGTCGCATGTCGGTGACGCGAACCGAGGATTTTTACCCTCTACCAAAACGCTCAACGCGCCTAAACAAGTTTTTACTTCAATAATTAATATACAATACAGTCAGAAATAGTCGATGTATTAGTGTATACGTGTACACAGGCTACTGCGCGTGCGCTAGTCTGGCTCTCCATAGCTATAGATATACTATTATCATGTCGCATGTCGGTGACGCGAACCGAGGATTTTACCCTCTACCAAAACGCTCAACGCGCCTAAACAAGTTTTTACTTCAATAATTAATATACAATACAGTCAGAAATAGTCGATGTATTAGTGTATACGTGTACACAGGCTACTGCGCGTGCGCTAGTCTGGCTCTCCATAGCTATAGATATACTATTATCATGTCGCATGTCGGTGACGCGAACCGAGGATTTTACCCTCTACCAAAACGCTCAACGCGCCTAAACAAGTTTTTACTTCAATAATTAATATACAATACAGTCAGAAATAGTCGATGTATTAGTGTATACGTGTACACAGGCTACTGCGCGTGCGCTAGTCTGGCTCTCCATAGCTATAGATATACTATTATCATGTCGCATGTCGGTGACGCGAACCGAGGATTTTACCCTCTACCAAAACGCTCAACGCGCCTAAACAAGTTTTCACTTCAATAATTAATATACAATACAGTCAGAAATAGTCGATGTATTAGCGTATACGTTTACATAGGCTACTGCGCGTGCGCTAGTCTGGCTCTCCATAGCTATAGATATACTATTATCATGTCGCATGTCGGTGACGCGAACCGAGGATTTTACCCTCTACCAAAACGCTCAACGCGCCTAAACAAGTTTTCACTTCAAAAAAAAACAGTATAATAATAGCGATCATCGATCGTTTACTGCTGACGACTGCTGCTAAGGTCCAGACGATGGTTACTGTATTAAAAATGAAAATAACTTAAGTATAATCATTTTTCGAGTGGGAATAAAACCAACAACCATCGTGTTTACAGTCAGATGCTGTCCAAATATGATACCACACAATAAGGGCAAAATATTGTTTAATATTAAAATATATATTTAATCTAACAAGTTTTTTATAATTACGTATATACTTATGGTGTGAATGATCACAATACATTAAATTCTATTTATTTACATTTATTTAAATAAATAATATCTAAATGTAGAGTAAAATAATTAATAATATATATTTTATTTTATTATTTACGTGAAATCCACTATTACAGGACGAGGCTAGTGTCAAATCACTCTGTCCCTTACTTTAGTACATTTTAAGACATATTACGTATTAGGAACATGACGTTAAGTGTTACCAGATGGAACAAAAGTGAATATTATTATTTCAAATATAAAAAGTGTCACTTTCACAACCATTACCTCAATTAGAAAGTTTTAAAATGTATTTATTATATACACATTTAATTTTAACTTAATTAATTTAGTTTTTTTACCTACAATTTTTTTTTAGTCAGAGGGAACTCAACGTTAAGACACTCCGTTCCACACGCACTGCCGAATTCTGGAGGCATTGCGTGTTAAGTGGCAGAACTTAACGCCGCGCTTTGCCTGGGCAACAGAGCGAAGAAAATGGAAATATTAAATATTTCCACTCCTCGAGCGGGAATCGAACTCACAACCAATCGTTTACAGTCACACGCTCTTGCCACTGCGCCACGACTGGCCTACAGATTTAATGTAATTAATTCATAAGAACTTTACTCAAGAATGACATTAAAGAAAAAAAACCTTTTTTTTATTCTTAAATCTACTTTTTGCTAAAAATATCATAAAATTACCAAAAATATTGCTCACATTTTCAAATAATACTCAATTAGGACAAATTCGTTAGTTGCTTTGTTAATACATTCATTTAGTTTCATTACAACCTGAGGCCCCTTTGCGGTAGGGGGCCTTAATTAAAAATAGCTTCTTTAAATACATATAACACTAGGGGCACCACCAGTGGCGTTTGCATATTGAGCGAAGCGAGCGAGCGAAAGCGAACTTAGTTTTTTTTAGCGAAATCCACTTTTACAGGGCGAGGCTAGTATCAAATCACTCCATCATACACTTTAGTACATTTTAAGAAAAATTACGTATTAGGAACACGACCTTAAGTGTTACCAGATGGAACAAAAGTGAATATGATTATTTCAAATATAAAAAGATTTAAGATTTTTCTCACCGCCATGGAATTTTTTTTTTTACAAATCATCGGAGTTTAAATAAGTTTGTAAAAAAATAATTGATGCACGCACAAGAAATGCAAAAAGTCACTAGTAGAGCGCTACGCTCGCTTCGCTCAATGTAATACATATAACAAAATGTTACTGGTATTTAAAAGAAAAATTAACTAAAAAATTTACCGTAATATTTATACTAAAAACGGATTATTTTATAAATTATATACATAAATAATTAAATTAAATGCTAATAAAATTGACTAGAACTGGCAATATCTATAAAAGGCCCGGATATTGTCCGGGGGCCTATACAACACTAATAAAACTAAGTAATTTATTTAGTAATATTAAATAAATTATTACATTTATAATACCCCCAACAGCATTTTGCTAAGTTCATAAAGTTAAGACAAGTCATCACGTCAACCAATTGTTGTCAACTTACGATATATTAATGCTACAAAAATACTATAATTTCTTGAACCCGGCTTAGCGATAACGGAAAAATAATATAAAAAACGAAACTCCTTAGCATTCCATCTATTTACTGTGTTGAGCATCGCGTTATAGAGAGAGGAAATAAGTGCCCAGACACTCTTATTTCACTTACGACACTAAATGTAGTATTAAGGGGCCCCTCACTTACGACACTAAATTAAGTATTAAGGGGCCCCTCACTTACGACACTAAATGAAGTATTAAGGGGCCCTTCACTTACGACACCAAATGTAGTATTAAGGGGCCCCTCACTTACGACACTAAATGTAGTATTAAGGGGCCCCTCACTTACGACACTAAATGTAGTATTAAGGGGCCCCTCACTTACGACACTAAATTAAGTATTAAGGGGCCCCTCACTTACGACACTAAATGTAGTATTAAGGGGCCCCTCACTTACGACACTAAATGAAGTATTAAGGGGCCCCTCACTTACGACACTAAATGAAGTATTAAGAGGCCCCTCACTTACGACACTAAATGAAGTATTAAGGGGCCCCTCACTTACGACACTAAATGAAGTATTAAGGGGCCCCTCACTTACGACACTAAATGAAGTATTAAGGGGCCCCTCACTTACGACACTAAATGTAGTATTAAGGGGCCCCTCACTTACGACACTAAATGAAGTATTAAGGGGCCCCTCACTTACGACACTAAATGTAGTATTAAGGAGCCCCTTTCGAAGTCAATATCAAATAATTTTATTCAAAATAAAAAGTTATATGCTTAATTTTTTAAATGTTGAATAATTTTTAAGTGTGCAATAACACTCACCACCACTGCCTGAGCTTTTCTCTCTATTTAACTCATTATAAAATAATTATTTCACAATATTGTTCACCTTAATACTAATTTATCATAAATACTTAAAAACTCTATATAATCTAAGTAATTTAAACTAAAAATACATTAAAAAGTCACATTTTCAAATTAAATAACTTCAAAAACATCATTAAATTAAAATAAAACGACTTATTTAAAATTTATTTACATGAAAAAAGACTTAAGTACACTAAAATCAACATTAAAGGCCCCCTATTATTGGGGGGCCTTTTTAATATATAGGAATATATTAAAACTTTTGCTTTTTTGAGGTTAAACTATAGTTTAATCGTCAAGTTAAACCACAGTTTATTTTCTAAGTACTTATTAAGTGTCAGTTATATTATAATTTATGTCAGTCTCTGTGATGAATGTGTAATCTGGATGTCAGGTGTCAAAAGTGCGAGGCATGTACCTGGTGATGAGAAAGTAATGTCAAAAATGGTAACGGAAAGAGACGTAGTGTCAAGACACTCCACTTTTTAACAGATTTTGAGAAAGACATTTAAAGAAAACGTATAAAAATTCTCTCTTGCCAAACGATTGTTCGTAGAAATAATCTTTGGGTAGCAGAAATTTGTAAAAATCTCTCTACAGAGATGCTAACAACATAAATAAGTTGTAATAAAGCGTATAAGAATTTCGACGCAGCGGCTAGTAGAACGCATGGCTCAGTGGTGAGAGCGCCTGAACGGTTCAGGAGGCGCGGGTTCGAATCCCGATGCGTTCAAATTTTTATACGTTTTCTTTAAATGTCTTTTTCAATTTTCCTAAGTGTGGAATAACACTTTAAAAATGTTTAAAAGATTTTGAGACATTACGTTGCATCCTCAGAATTAAACTGACCTAACTCCGACTTAAAAGCGACCATTAAAAGTTTATTCTAATATTCTATTCAGTTTACCAGTTCAGTTTAGTTCAGTTTAGTGGCCAGTCGTGGCCCAGTGGCACAAGCGTGTGACTGTAAACGACTGGTTGTGGGTTCGATTCCCACTCGAGGAGTGGAAATATTTAATATTTCCATTTTCTTCGCTCTGGTATCGAGGCGAAGCGCGGCGTTAAGTCCCGCCACTTAACACGCAACACCTCCGAATTCAGCGGAAAGTGGGGAACGGAGTGTCTTAACACTAAGTTCCCTCTGCCTACCCTGCTGTGTGCGGGATACAGCGTGAAGCTAAAAAAAAGGAAAAATATATACTCACCTAACACCAAAATCGTGTATCTTGAACACAGCATAATGTATATTTCTAAAAACTGGATAAAAATGCTCCACTGGCTCAGTGAGTAATGTATGGCATAGAAGCGGGTTCGATTTCATTGAAGGGTATTCTATGTCCCATATACTTTCGAACGAACAGCCTTTTCTGTTTAAAAATATAAAAAATAAAATATTATTCATTTTGAAATGAAACTATTTTTAACTGGATTAATCGCGTATATTTTTGGTATTCGAAAATACATTTTTAGAAAACCCGACGTTTCGAACACTTTACAGTAGTCCGTGGTCACCGGTAGACTAGAGGCATAAATAAAATTATAAATATATAAATTCTTTATTAAAACAAGTTTGTTACATAAACCTACTAGTGATTGGAACCTCCTTTTAAGCATGTAGTTGCCAGCGCCAGGGGACTATACCAAAAACGATTAATCCGGTTAAAAATAGTTACATTTCAACACATATAATAAACGCGAAAAGAAAAGATCTAATTAAGAATTGAATATATATCATTGAAATATATGTTATTCATATATATCAGATTTAAAAAAAAATCGGGAAGTGCTTCAAATTCCGAAGTGGGATTCGAACCCGCGCCTTTTGTAAACTGTTTAGGTGATTGAAAAAGGCATTTAGATAACGTATAACAATTTGAACGAACGAACGGGATTCGAACCCGCGCCTCCTGAATACCGTCCAGGCGCTCTCACCACTGAGCCATGCGTTCTACTACACGCTGCGTCGAAATTCTTATACGCTTTATTACAATTTATTTTTGTATCGCGGGTTCGAATCCCGCTGCGTTCAAATTTTTATACGTTTTCTAAATGCCTTTTACAAATTTCCTAAGTGTGGAATAACACTTGAAAAATGTTTAAAAGTGTTTAGGTGATGTCAATATAGTTTACAGTAAAGTAACAAAAGTAAATAAAAGTAATTTCATGCTTTGTCTTGTATAGTAGTGGGTTCGATTTTATTGAAGGGCATTCTATATCCCATATGCTTTCGAATTAACTTTCACCTCTATTAAAAATAAAAAAATAATTTCAAAGTGTTATTCATACATTTCAGATTAAAAAAAAAATGGAAAATGTTTAAAATTTTGAAAGCAAGCGGGATTCGAACCCGCGCTTCTTGAAAACTGCCCAAACCACTTAAATTATTGTTTGCAATAAAGGATTAAGAATTTTTGTAAAAAAAGCTCATATTTGACTCTAGATTTTCATCTATTTTCAATGTAAATTTCATCCAAATCGGTCTAGTAGATTCGCAGTGAATGCGAAAAAGATACACAGACAGACGTTCCCATTTATAATATTAATATGGATAGAAAAGACTAGTGATGGCTTGTGGGCACAAAGTGTGACTGTAAACGACTGGTTGTGGGTTCGATTCCCACTCGAGAAGTGAAAATATTTCATATTATATTAAATTTACTTTGCTCTGATGTCGAGGTAAAGCGCGGCGTTAAGTTTCGCCACTTAACACGCAATGCCTCCAGAATTTGCGGGAAATGGGTAACGGAGTGTCATAACACTAGGTTCCCTCTGCCTACCAGAATGTGTGCGGGATACAGCGTGAAGCTAAAAAAAAGGAATGAATAGAAAAGAGACACTAACTTGCTCTTCCCGTAGCAATATTTAGTTTCAATTATTAAATAAGTCGCTTTCAATTTGTTTAATTCTTCATAATAATAATTCGGCGCGAATCTTCCATACACTTTGTACACAGAATATGCGCGTTTTCTGAAATTAAAAAAAAACAATTATAGATTAATAATTAATTAAAAAAATATAAAAAAAAATAAAATAAAAATAATTTATTCAAAATTTATAAAAAAAACCATAATAAAAAGAAAACAATTATATTAATAATTAATTTAAAAAACAAAAAAGAACTATTAGATTAATAATTAATTAAAAATAACAAAAATAAACAACTAACCTAATAATAAATTAAAAAAAGAATAAATTAATAATTAATTTAAAAAAAAATAAACACACTGTTTAACACTTTTAACATTTTAAAGTGTTATTTACACACTTAGGAAATTGAAAGACCTGTTTAAAGAACGTATAAAAGATTCAAGAAGCGCGGGTTCGAATCCCTTTGGGTTCAAATTATTTCTTTTAAGCACCTTCACGCTTTTTCCCGCACAGCGGGATTGTCAGAGAAGACCTAATCTTAAGACACTCCGTCCTTCACGCACCGCCTGACATTGACATTGCGTGTTGCCAATAAACAAGAGTCAAGAGTGGCGGAACTCAACGCCGCGCTTCGTCTTAGATACCAGATCGAAGAAATTCAAAATTTAAATATAATCATTTCCCGAGAGGAATTTTTAAAAATATTTCACGATTCACGCTTTTTTCCAAATAGCAGGATAGTAGAGAACCTAGTGTCAAGACACTCCGTTTTCCACTTTCGGCTCAAAATCGAAACATTTTAAAAACTTTAATAACATAAAATCCATACTTATATTATAAATGCGAATGTCTGTGTGTTTGTCTGTCACGCTTTCACGGCTTATCTACGAGGCCGATTTGGATGAAATTTAGAATGAAAGTAGTAAATGTTACTGTATCTAACATAGGCTACTCATTTTTTCTAGAACCAACCTCTATAGGGTTGAAATAGGGGATGAAAGTTTATATGAAAAATCTGAATCGCTTGACCGATTGTAATGAATTTTGGCATAAATATAGTTGATAATCCAAGCTTAAACATAGGCCATTATTTTTTAAAAATCCGCCCCCGAGGCCCCCGACAGCGGAAACGCGATGGTTGTGGGTTCGATTCCCACTCGAAGTAATATATAATAATTAATATCTAATCAAAACATAATCATTATTATATATTTCATTCATTTCTCCGTTTTGTACCTAAGGCAAAACGGTGTTAAGTACGGTCAATCAACAAAAAAGGCCTAGAACTCGACCCGATATAGGAAAACGGAGTGTTTTAACACTAGGCTCTCTGTGATTGCCTTGCTATGCTTAAAAACACACGTAATAAAAAAAGAATAGATCAAGTCAAATGATAAAACATCAAATATTTTACTAACGTACAAAATTCATCTTTCAAAATTAATCAATCATAGTGGCCAGTCGTGGCCCAGTGGCACAAGCGTGTGACTGTAAACGACTGGTTGTGGGTTCGATTCCCACTCGAGGGGTGGAAATATTTATTATTTCCATTTTCTTCGCTCTGGTGTCCAGGTAAAGCGCGGCGTTAAGTTCCGCCACTTAACACGCAATGCTCCGAATTCGGCGGTGCGTGGGGAACGGAGTGTCTTAACACTAGGTTCCCTCTGCCTACCCTGCTGTGTGCGGGATACAGCGTGAAGCTATTTATTTATTTATTTAAAATTAATCAAAATCGATCAAAATCCCTCAAAATCTACACTCACCTAGCTTCCACATGTTCATAATGAGGATGTGCGACTACCGGCCGTCTCGTGGACAACATGACGCTGGCCAGAACGGGCATCGAACCCGCGAACGCGCCTGCACCCGCCTCTTTGGAAATCCATTGGAGTAACTGCTCTTGTGGGTAGTCGTTGAATTCACCTTTAAATTAAAAATAAAGAAATAAATAAATACTTTTTTAAGCATTTTTAAAGTGTTACACACTTAGAAAATTGAAAAAGACATTTAGAAAACATATAAAAATTTGAACGAAGCGGGATTCGAACCCGCGCCTCCTGAATACCGTCCAGGCGCTCTCACCACTGAACCATGCGTTCTACTATGTATGGTATTCAGGAGGCGCAGGTTCGAATCTCGTTGCGTTCAAATTTTTATACGTTTTCTAAATGTCTTTTTCAATTTTAATAAATAAATGTGGAATAATACTTTAAAAATGTTTAAAAAATAATAAAACATACCTATATGCGACATTTCATGCGATACATTCTTGATAAGTTCTCTCAAAATCGGCAACAGCGCTATCGCCCAAAACACTGGCCCATATTTTGCAAAAGACTTTGGAAATCTGAAAAAGATATGAAAAATCCATACTAATATTATAAATGCGGAAGTCTGTTCTTCATTTCAAAAATATATACCCGAAGGGTTATTTTAGGGCAAGAAAAAAAAATTCTTTCGATACCCAGCAGTCGGGCAGCGTCTGGTTATAAAGTAACGGTTGTGGGTTCGATAGTGTCTCGTAAAAGACGGGTAACCCAGTAGCTTGGTGGTAGGAGATTCATGTAAGAGGCTCTCCTTATTCCCACCATTCACATCCTTCCTCCCTCCTTCTGTCCTACATTCCCAAGGCTGGCAACGCATCCATAACTCTTATGTTGTGGATATCTATGGGCGAAGGTAACCACTTAACACCAGGTGGACCATCTGCTCGTTTGCCTCCTTTATTCCATGAAAAAAATTAATGAGTAAATACAAAAAACAGAAATACTCACAAATTATAATTCCTATTGGCTATAAGAGAACAGATGAGGCACATTTGCGTCGAAAACAGCAACTTCAGTCTCATCACCAGACTTGCCATCACACCGTACACAAACATTTGGGACAGATTATAGAATATCGCCGGCTCAATATGTAGATTTTTCAATAAAAACATAGAAACATCCTTGATTTCGTCAAGTTTCTTCATTTTCCCGTTAAAAGACGAGAGGATCACGTCCAGGTCTTTCGGATTTTTATTTTTCACCGATTCGGAGTTGTTCTCTATGCCACTGTCATCATCATCTCCCTCGACCTCTTCTTGTTTGACCAGATCATTAATCATTTTTTCACACTTCGAAATCGTCGTCGAGAACCAATAAGAGACCACATTAACACAAATGAGCACCACAAACGGAATAAGTAGTGATTTGGACATGTTCTTCACAGAAGACCAAGGTAAAAAGTCGAAAACCTCTGAACACGTGTAAATTAACGTGTGAAACGTTTTATAATCTGTTATTTTAGAGTACAGGATATCCCACACATGAGAATCGTCCTGGACCTCAAGAAAATCGCATAAAACCTTCTTCAAATATAAGGAAGACGTCAAAGCCAGTAATAACCTTAGAATGACCAGCCAAGTTTCTACGAACAGGTCCAATTTACTCTTTACATTTATTCGAAAAGTGCTGAAGAATAAGCAATATATGGATATTATAGCGAAGAATGAGGTGTAGAGGGATGTTTTCAGCATATCATTGCCTTGGAGAAGGAGTATGGCTGTGTGGAGTCCACAAAAGTGGGAATGGAGGAAGATTGACAAGGTTTTGGTATCAATTATTCTGAATTGCTCCATTACAAAGAAAATCGCGGTTTGGGTGAGGAATATGAACTGCGTGAACTGCCAGAACAAAAGGCATAGGCTGTTCGTGATGAAAATGCCGACCTGAAATAAAAAATACAAGCTATTTAAACCGTTTTTTAGGCCTTTCAGTTTCAATATTCCCGTATAGTAGTATCCCGTACACAGCAAAGATAGGCAGAGGGAACACAGTGTCAAGTGACTTACTGCCGCGTTGTACCTCGATATTAGAGCGAAGAACGGAAATATTTTCATACTTCGAGGGGGAATCGAACCCACAATCAGTCGCGTTTACAGTCACACTCTTGTAGTCCTGCGCCACGACTGACCCATATAATATATATTAAATATTTTTAATTATAGAATATGAATACTTGTTTTCTTTTAGACAAAGCGCATCGTTAAGGTACTCTATTTAACATCTGCACATTCCTCACATAGTAAAAAAGTCAGAGAGAATCTAGTGTCAAGACACTCTAATCTCCATTTTCTACCCAAATCAAGACATTGCGCGTTTTGAGACACTCAATGTCTCTTTGTCTTACGTACCTGAGCGAAGAACCAAAAACAAAAATAACATCTAACCATTCCTGCCAAAGAGAATAGAACCCCGAACTATCACGTTTACTACACGTTATTCCACTGTACTACAATGCCCTCAGACCCTATATATCCAAAACCTACCAACAAGTACACTAAATACTTTTAACTAACAACATAAATAACTTGTAATGAGCGTATAAGAATTGTGGCCAGTCGTGGCCCAGTGGCACAAGAGTGTGACTGTAAACGACTGGTTGTGGGTTCGATTCCCACTCGAGGAGTGGAAATTTATTTCCATTTTCTTCGCTCTGGTGTCGAGGTAAAGCGCGGCGTTAAGTTCCGCCACTTAACACGCAAGCCTCCGAATTCGGCGGAAAGTGGGGAACGGAGTGTCTAACACTAGGTTCCCTCTGCCTACCCTGCTGTGTGCGGGATATAGCGTGAAGCTATTTAATTTTTTTTTTTAGTATAAGAATTTCAACGCAGCCGATAATAGAACGTATGGCTTAGCAGTCAAAGCACTTGGTCGGTTTCCAAGACACGCGGGTTCGAATCCCGCTGCGTTCAATTTTTTATACGTTTTCTAACCAATACTAACCTGCAATTTCAATACATTATTCTTGTTCTTCTCCCGTAGCTGTAGAGTGAGAAGCCAAGTCTGCAGTAAGAGGAGTGGAGCCGCCAAGTTCTCCCTCTCGTTTGGTGCCCACTGCACTCTTGTGCATTCCGCGTGGTTCGCGAAATACTGTACCACTGCTAGAATACCACCTAGAATACTTTGGCTGGAAGGGGGATGGGAAATATATGGGAAAAAGAGTGGGAAAAGAATTGGAAGGAGTTCAGAGAGGAGTGGTAAAAAGAGTGGAAAAAAGAAAAGATTTTATTTATTTATTATTTTATTTTAAACTCTTTATTACACCAACAACAAAGAAGAAGATAGCATAGCAAGTAATATAAATATTAAAAATATAGTAGATTAGATATTATATCTTTGAAATTAACTATTTTTTAGCTTCACGCTGTATCCCGCACACAGCAGGATAGGCAGAGGGAACTCAGTGTTAATACACTCCGTTCCCCACTTACTAAAACGTGTTAAATGGCGGAAACTAACGTGGCGCTTTGCCCCGACGCTAGAGGGAGGAAAATTAAAAATATTCCCACCCCTCGGGTGGGAATCGAACCCATAACCAACCGCGTTTACAGTCACACTTTCGTGTCTAGAAGCCACGACTGGCCTCAACATAACTATTAACTATTCTCCGGTTTAATTTTAAGAACCTTAAATTAAAAGTTGTTCTTTTAAATTTGTACGCTTTATTACGCATACGCATTTACGCATACGGTCGAGGGAACCTAGAGTCAAGACACACCGTTCTCCGTTTTCTGAAAATCGAGATATTGTGTGATGTAAGGCAGAACACAACGCTGCGTTTTTTCTTCTTAGATTCCAGGAAGGAGAAAAGAAAATAATTAAAATATTATATTGTGGCCAGTCGCGGCCCAGTGGCACTAGCGTGTGACTGTAAACGACTGGTTGTGGGTTCGATTCCCACTCGAGGTGTGGAAATATTTAATATTTCCATTTTCTTCGCTCTGGTGTCGAGGTAAAGCGCGGCGTTAAGTTCCGCCACTTAACACGCAATGCCTCCGAATTCGGCGGAAAGTGGGGAACGGAGTATCTTAATACTAGGTTCCCTCTGCCTACCCTGCTGTGTGCGGGATACAGCGAGAAGCAAAAAAGAAAAAATATTATATTTATTGTAACTGTAACTGTATTATATATTCGCCCCGAGTAAATTTTGATTATTAATTTTTATACATTATTTTCTTTGACATAATGATTACATATTTTCATTTCTCCGCTCTGATACCTTAGAAAAAGCTCCACCGAAAAAGTTGAGTTCGGTCACTCCACACCGAACGTCTTGATTTCGGTCTTAAAACGGAGAACAGAGAGTCTTGACCCTATATTCTCTCTAAATACCCTGCTATGCGAGAAAGACAGTAAAACTGCAAAAAAATTGTCAAACAAGCAAACAAACAAACATATTTACTATCTCGTTCACTCACCTCAAAACGGACGCGTGCACGAAAAGGACGGCAACAGTCAATCCAGCCAACCACCATATAGCTTCTAAATAAAAGTAAATCGGCTGACCAATCCCGACGCAGCTCTCAACAGGCGGGTGATCGTCACCGCGCTCTATCAGGTGACACTCTTTGTGAGTGGAATTGAGCCACGGCTCGAAATATCGATACATCGCACCGATTATTACCTGGTTTGGTGAGAAATCGATATTATCTATATTATTCATACTTTTTTTTAGCTTCACGTTGTATCCCGCACACAGCAGGGTAGGCAGAGGGAACCTAGTATTAAGACACTCCGTGCCCCATTTTCCGCCGAAATTTGGAGGCATTGCGTGTTAAGTGGCGGAGCTTAACGCCGCGCTTTGCCTTGGTACCAGAGCGAAGAGAATGGAAATATGAAATACTTCCACTCCTCAAGTGGGAATCGAACTCACAACCAGTCGTTTGAAGTCTTACGTCTGTGCCACTGCATACAAATACAATAATACAATACCACGAATCTAGGCTACTTTTTTCAAAAATCAACTCCTAAAGAGTTGAAATAGGGGATTAAAATTAATATAGTTACGCAAGCGCAACCGCGAACGGTCGCTAGTTATAAAATTTTACATCCCCATAACGAGAATCGAACCCACAACCACTGGACATAAGAGAAGTAAAAAGAAAACACATTTTCGAACTCACCTCAGGATTTATATTGAATCTATTAAAGGCATTCACATCTTTAGGATACTCGACAAGCTGGTCATACATTATCTTAGATATGCCGCTGGCAAAAGTTTTCTCTTCAACTATAGTTTTATAATACGAATAATAAAACCCCATTTCCGTGCGGAGTGACATTTCTCTCTCTAAATCGGAGAGATAGGAGAAACTGCGATCGTTCTCGAACAAATTTGAGACATATTTGTAATGTATAGAACCTAGGGCTATTGCTGTAACAAAAAATAGATATGTTAAACTCTTTTAAACATTTTTAAAATGTTATTCCACACTTAAGAAAATTGAAAAAGACATTTAGAAAACGTATAATAATTTGAACGCAGCGGGATTCGAATCCGCGCCACTTGAAAACCGTCCAAGCCATGTTAAGCCATGTTAAATAGCATTCTCTCTTGCCAAACGATTGTTCGTAGAATCTTTGGGTAGCAGAAAGTTGTAAAAATCTCTCTACAGAAATGCTAACAACACAAATAAGTATTAATAAAGCGTATAAGAATTTCAACGGAGCTAGTAGTAGACCGCATGGATCAGTAGTGAGAGCTCCTGGACGGTATTCAGGAGGCGCGGGTTCAAATCCCGCTGCGTTCAAATTTTTATACGTTTTCTAATGTCATATTCAATTCTCATATTTATATTATTTTCATTTCTTCGCTCTGTTGATAAGACAGAGCGCGGCGTTGAATTCCGCGCCACAACACGCAATGTCTCAATTTTTGGACGGAAATGCTATGAAAGCAAAATTATAATCGTAGAAAAATCATAATCATGTATATTGTATTAATTATAACCATTACTGTTTTTGTTCGTTACACGATGGTTGTGAAATCGAGACACTAAAACTATACTATAAAACTAACTGTAAAATGGAAAGTACGTTTTTTCTAAAAAAAAAAATCGTTATAATAGGTAGTTTGTATCAAAAATCCAAACCGCTTGACCGATTTTGATTATATTTTTTCCGAAAAACAGTTGTTGACGCAAGCTCAAACGTAGACTATGTATTTTTTCAAAAACGAATTCCTAAGTGGCTGAAATATAAACCTCTTAACTTGAATACACCGTTTAAAATGTAAAGCAGCGATATTTAATGTCGTTCACGGGACTAAGACTAATATTAAAAAAAAAAGTAATCTAAGTCTTGTGGCCAGTCGGGGCCCAGTGGCACAAGCGTGTGACTGTAAACGACTGGTTGTGGGTTCGATTCCCACTCGAGGATTGGAAATTATATTTCTATTTTCTTCGCTCTGGTGTCGAGGTAAAGCGCGGCGTTAAGTTCCGCCACTTAACACGCAAGCCTCCAAATTAGGCGGAAAGTGGGGAACGGAGTGTCTTAACACTAGGTTCCCTCTGCCTACCCTGCTGTGTGCGGGATACAGCGTGAAGCTAAAAAAAAAAAAAAAAGTAATCTTAGCTTTTGTCCGCATAGCAAGGTAGTCAGAGCGGACTTAGTGTCTAGACTCTCTGTCCTACTTTCCGTTCAAAAATCAAGACATTTCCATGCTGAATGTCGTAACTTAACGCCGCGATTTGTCTTTGTCGCGAACCAGAAGGAAAAAGTGAAAATTTAAACATAATCATTTCTTTGGGTGGGAATCGAATCCACAGCCATCGCTTTACAGGCCGAGAGTCTCAAATAACGTAACTCTAAAATAAGTGTGAACTTTTCAATGACTAATTTCTTTCAAATAAAATGATCTCACGGTCTTCTAATTTCGTATTGTATATCTTATGAAGGTCAAAATGGAAAGGGGCAGTAGAACCAAAATTTTTTTTAGCTTCACGCTGTATCCCGCACACAGCAGGGTAGACAGAGTGAGTGTTAAGACACTCCGTTGCCCACTTTCCGCCGAATTCGGAGGCATTGCGTATTAGCACCAGAGCGAAGAAAATAGAAATAATATTTCCACTCCTCGAGTGGGAATCGAATCCACAACCAACCAGTCGCTTTGCAGGCCCAAATTTTAATTTTTATTATCCATATTACAATAGTATTATAAATATAAGTCTGTCTGTCTTTAACACTTTAATAACTAATCTACTGCTGCAATTTGGATAGAAGCTAGAATAAAATTTGTTAATGATCCAGGGTCAAATAGACTATATTTTTTCACATATCAACCCCTAAAATTTAAAAATAAGGGACCAAGTTTTCTATGTATCTAAATGACTCGATCAATTGTAATGAAATTTGGCATAAATATAGTTGATAATCCAAGAATAACCATAGGATAGTTAAGCTTTAAAAATCCAATTAAAGGTTGGAGTATAAAGAAACAGTTATAGTTGTGTAGTGCAAGTAGTATGTGGGGGTTGTTTATATCACATATTTTAACTTCTATTTGTTTTTGCATAGCAAGTTAGTCAGATATAACCTGGTGTCGAGATAGTCTGAACAGACTGGATTCATACGCAAAGTGAAGTAGTGAACTTAAAAGCATACTTTATGTTCTCATCAAAACCAAGAAATAAAACCAATATAAATGTTATCATTCCCCTTATTGGGATCATACTCGTAATCATATACAGCAGTGATGGGGTCGAAAAGGTTTATAAAAGTAAGCTTTTAAAAACACTATTAAAAATGTTGGATAACTGTACACATAACTTACAAATGGTAAATCAGAGGGAATTGTATTATATTGTTACTTGTGCAGTCAACTCTTTATAGTAATAACTCAATTTTTTTTTTTTTTTTAATAAATTTGGTTATAATTTTTAAATTTTGGTTAATAGTTAAAAAATAACCTGTATATTATAAAACCTGTCTATTTAACATAAGAATAAAAAAATCCTATTGTAGACATCTTAAAACAAAATCACTGATAGTCCTCTCCCAGGCAATAAATGTATTAGAATCAAAACACACAATAGTCTAAATATATTTCATATTTAAAATAAGCTATTAGATATCTAGCAGATAAAACTACTTTAAATTATTATAAACTGCTTTAATAAAACAATCAAAGTTAATAATAAATAAAAAGTGAATGGTAAGGCTTTCTTCCAAATAAGAATGAAGTTCTTTACCATCCATACTAATATTATAAATGGGAATGTCTGTGTGTTTGTCTGTCATGCTTTCACGGCTAATCTATGGGTCCGATTTGGATAAAATTTAAAATGAAAGTAGTAACAATAACTGGGTCTAACATAGGCTACTCATTTTTTCAAAAATCTACCTTTAAAGGGTTGAAATAGGGGATGAAAGTTTGTATGAAAAATCTACACCGCTTGACCGATTGTAATGAAACTTGGCATAAATATAGATGATAATCCAAGGTTAAACATAGGCTACTTTATTTATCAAAAATCCATCCTCTAGGATTCCAACACACCGCAACAGCTATGTATGTAGTTACGCGGCAAAGCCGCGAGTGGCCGCTAGTAGTGTATAATTACACACTTATGAAAAGTTATTATTAAATAAAAATATTTTCTTTTTGTTTCATAGCTTATCTTACATATCGGGGTAGTCTGATTAGAATCTAGCGTCAAGACACTCTGTTCACTGCTTTCTGCATAAATTGAAGACATTACATGTCATATGTTAAAGAAGTCTCACTGAGTTTTTTGCACCGGTTCTTCTCAAGTCTGAGGCATTAACTTTAGAGAACTGGTGGTAAGCTATTTGAAGTTCAAATAAGAAGCATGTAATTTCTTATTTTGAATAAAGTTATTTAACTTTGACTATAGTGGACCACAACATGCTGTTTATCACATTCACCAGATTATAGAAATACAGTAATCATATTTAGATATTTTTTCTAAATGGGAATCGAACCCACAACCAATCTTGTTTACTCGTTCGCTGTCTCAACATATTTTATATAATTATAAGTAATATAATAAAGTAACTACATAAATAATCAATTTGATACAGTAAATAAACATTCTTTACCTCAATCGACATTTTTAGAACGTAACCTTGTATGTATTCATAAAAGCTTTTTACGAAAGAGATGTTAATATTTAAATTATTCAGTGATATAAAAACAAATCGTAAGTAAGCTTTAAATAAAAGAAAAAATCCATACCGAGTATTATAATCAAAACATATTCACTTATTTTCTTTCCACTGTATCCTTGTTCACCGTTTTGGCTTTGGACTTCAGAATTATCAGCCATTTTTTAATATTTACATGCTTTTCTTATAAAGAAGGTGTAATTAATAATTTATTTTCTTATTTAGATGTTTGCAAATACCGAATAAAATCGATTTCTTAACAAGTGACAGTGACAAGTGACGTGTGTCACATGTGTTGTTTATCGAATAATTTAGTGTTGTTAGATAAAAAAAATATTAAATTTTATAGCTTTTTAGAAAAAGTATAAAAATTAGGACGCAGCAGGATTCGAACCCGTGCCTCTCGGATATATATATTTTTAACGTCAGAAAATCCGTTACGGATACCAGCTCGAGTGAGGACTCGGGACGTGGTTATATGGGACTCCGGTGAGGCAAGATGGTAACGCCGCCGTTACCCACTTGCGCCTACTTGGGCCGGTTAGGGCGGAAGGCGACGAACATGTGCCGCCCTTCGGCGACCCGGTCGTTTGCGGCGGACGGCAAGGTTGGACAAGACCTCCTTCGCCCGTTCCACCGCCTCCTTCTCGAGCACCACCGCCTCGCAGAAGGCTCTGACCACATCCCACGACCACTCGCTCTCCACCATGGCCTTCACCACGGCTGGAAGGGAGAGGTCGTCCCCAATGACGCCGCGCAGAGCAAGATTTTCATGAAACTTAGCAAGTAGGGGGTTTCAGGGAAGAAAATTCGATCTACCTAGGTTTAATTTTTATAAAATGGTTTTTTTCTGGATTTTCGGGCATTTAAAAAAGACTGCTAAAATATCATTAGTATACGAAAGTCAATTTCACAACTTACCGTAACGTTGTGTTTGCTCAGTTGAAAGAACGGTTGCTTTATATGGTTACTTTTTACGGTTTGTCCACAGTTCGATTCTGACATCCAGACAATTTTTTTTTTATTTTTTTTTTTGTTTCATTTTTTTTTTTTTTTATTTATTAGATTTTTTATTGTAATTTTTATTTATTTTATCATTTTATTATTATAATCATTCTGTCATATTTTTATTTATTTTATTTTTATTTCTTGTTTTTTGTTTTAATTTATTAGATTTTTTTATTGTAGTTTTTATTTATTTTATCATTTTATTATTATAATCATTATTTCAAAATAACGATTTCTCGATAGAAATACCGGTCACCGGATATTTTTCTCATAATATGTCATATAATATCCAAGGAACAAATGTAACTGGAAGAAGAAACTTTCCTTGCCTTTTTACAATACATTTACTGAAGAAGGAGTATGAAATTTGGCAAAATTTAAAGCCACGGAAATAATAAGTACTGATATATTTTATAATAATGGACAAAAAAAATTATGTTAAATTAGAAAAACATATTACACACTAGTATGTGCTTGGAAATAAAACACAAAAAGAAAATTAAAAAAATGTAATTACGATATTAAGCTGAGTTATTTCTATTTTTTTTTTGTGGATAAATGACATGAAATTTATTATACATTTTACAAAATCTATTTACACAATACTTTCAGTACAGGCCGCCCTTAATTTCTTGAGATTTCATAAAAAAAAACTAATTTTTAAATTAATAAAGAATGGAAAAAAATCGTAAGACAATTACGGTCGACCTGTAAGACATTGGACATATCAAATAATTAAATTTTAATATGATTATAAATTAATCTATTTTATTAAAAAGGTTTCAAATCGCTCTAAAATTATTGTGTCCGATTTGGACTACTTTCAGATAAATTACTTTTAGACAAAGAACTTATTAGTCTTCTTTACTGGCCAAGATAAAAAATCTATTGAAAAATAAATATCTAAGTACTCAAAAACACTAAGTACAACCACAGGTTAAAAATTAAAATCACAACTGAAAATAAATTAAACACATAAAAAAAACTAATTTGTAGGCTGAACAAGAACAATCTAAGCCAAATATTTGAAAATAAACAATGGAAATTTAAAAAAAAAATACTTTTAAAGTATACATAGGTATATCACAATTATTATGGTTGGTTATGCCTGAGGCATAATAAATTATTTATAAGAAAATGTATTTTATACAAATCTATATTTAAATAATATTTCATAAATAAAAGAAATGTGATACCACATTTCTGCCATTTATTTTTTTTTTAATTAAAAAATAATTGCATTAGAAAGAGGACATATTCTACAAAAATATTTAAAAAAATTGTTATATAAAAATTGTTCTAGGAATTTTGACAATTTGTACTTGTAAATATTACTGTAAAAATTCTTTCCTGGTAAATATTAGGTTTAGCCAGTAAATTTAAGGATTTACCATAGCTTGTTGGTAAATGTATAGGTTTTGTAAAAAAGATGAGGTTAGTAAATATTAGTCCCTAAATATTGTCCCTAAAGAGAAATAAGGCAGGTTAGTAATTGTTAGACGTTCGGAATTTCGAAAATTTACTAATTTTTGTACTTTTACCAATTAAATAAACAGTACATGTTTAAAGTGACTAGTAAATTTTAGAATTTACCATCACTTGCTGGTAAATGTACAGATTTTTTAAAAAGATGAGGTTAGTAAATATTAGTCCCTAAATATTTTCCCTAAAAAGAAATAAGACAGTTTAGTAATTGTTAGAATATCAGCTTTTAGATTGAAATTTTGAACATTTACCATTTTTTGTACTTTTACCTATGAAATGTACAGTACATGTTCAAATTTACTGGTAAATTTTAGGATTTACCAAAGTTTGACATTTTACAGTAACATTTTTGTTTACAATTACAATTCTTTAAGAAAACAACAGAGAAACATTGGTAACATAAAAAAAACAAATAACAAACTGGTTTAAAAAGGAGGTTGTTTAAGATTTCCTTTCAATTAAATCTTATGGTTTTTAATAAAAACTTTGTTCATTACAAAGTTAACATTTGTCTCATTGGTATTCAAAAATAATTAATATTTTTTTAAAATTCAAAATCTAATTTTTTTATGAAAACCATTCTACGTTGGCTAAGATGTTACTTTGACAGTCTCACGAAATTGAAAACTCTTGTTAGTCCTACAATTAACGATATGTATTTGAATTTTAAATTTAAAATTAAGTTAGTTTTGAGCAAATATTTCTTTACTAAAATTGATGTTACAAAAAGTTTTAAATGCAAAATTTAATGTAGGAAAATTAACGGAATGCAGCTAGATTAGATTTAATGTAACCATTATATCGATTTTTTTTATCGATTTTGCTTTGGTTTTTCGATTTTAAAACTTTTACACTGCATCCGAATTTTTATACACGGTGGGACTAAAAAATTAATTATCATAATTTAGAACAATTTTCTACGAGACTTCATTTAAAAAAGCTATTAAATCAAAATATTTGGTCAAAATTTGGTCAAAGTTTGTGACAACTGGAGGAAAATACAAGAGATATTATCATTTGTACGGTCAACACAAACGTTGTCCTGCACGGGAATAGTACCCGTTAACTTACAAATATATCATAAGGTTTAAAGTATAAACCTGCTTACAGCATCCATACTAAAAATATATTATACATGCCAAAGTCTGTCTGTCTGTTACGCTTTCACGGCTTAATTTATAAGGAATTTAGAAAGAAACAGTTGAACACATAAGGTCAAACTTGGACGCCATTTTTTCAAAAAACAACTCTTAACGGTTGAAATACGAGATCCAAATTACAATTTACTTGATATGAATTATAATTTTTATCCGAAAAGCTGCAGAAATATTCAACTGTTGCTCTTTTCAAATATAATTTTACAATAAGTTTATAACTATGATTAGCGTTTATGTGAAATTAATTGCAAACATTTTGAAGTTATGGATTTGACGTTTTTGACAACTGTGTGACAGAAATTGACAGCTGTTGTTTTTTTTAAATATTGACATATGAAATATACGATTTAATTATTAAATACTAGCAGCCCGCTCGCGGCTTCGCCGCGTCGACTGCCTAGTTATTTCGTTATATTGCAACCCCCGGGGGTGGATTTTTGAAAAATAAAGTAGCCTATTTTTAGCCTTGGATTATCAACTATATCGATTCCAAAATTTATTACAATCGGTCAAGCGGTTTAGATTTTTCATATAAACTTTCATCCCCTATTTCAACCCTTTAGAGGTTGATTTTTGAAAAAATAAGTAGCCTATGTTAGACCCAGGGCTATTTACTATTTTCATTCTAAATTTCATCCAAATCGGACCGGTAGATTAGCCGTGAAAGCGTGACAGACAAACACACAGACTTTCGCATTTATAATATAAGTATGGATTTAAATATTTACGTATTTTATTTTTTTAATATTTATTTACATAAAGTATAAATCTTGAATTGATTTAAAAAAGCAGTAAAGCAGGTTTACACTCAAACACTGATTGTATATTTTCTAATACATTTTAAAATATACCTAAGTATTACATATAGGATAAAAGTTCCAAGATACAACACTCTTCATACTTTTTAAAGAATTTCAGAAGTGATGAATCCTACAATTTTAAATTTCATAAAAGATTTTTAAAATATTTTTATGGAATAAACTAAATATATGTACTTTTTTAATTATTATTTTTTAATTCATAAATGATTTAAGTATGACTGTATTCAATCTTAAGTTGTATGCATTATTGTATAGTTATTCTTTAAACACTTTTGTTCAAGAAATTAATATAAATTACGTATTAAATATGAGTGAAGCTAAATTTAAAACGTCTCTAGTCATCTAACTGTTTAAGCCTTAAATATGGTTTCATATTAAAAAAAATGTTTGTAAATTTTTACTTATAGTTAGAAGTGTGTAGAACACTTTTAGTTATTATAAAATCGTGTTCAAGTGTGACTTGAAGTTGAGTGAAGTGACACTTGAACAAAACACTTGACTTCCCATGAGGTATTAAAAATTCTCTCTTAATAATTACGTATAGTCAGGTTTACAACAAATTTCATAATATATAGTGGACAGCGAATTTTTTAATACAATTTACTAAAAAAATAATCGATTTTTCCAATAAAATAAATAGAAAAATCGATTTTTTTACTATAATTTATTCTATAACACTTGTAGAATTGCCTTCCACAGTCTGAATAACTAAAATTACAGCCAATACTAGTAACATTACATGATATTATTAAAAATATCTTTAAAATAAAAAAAAAATCTCAATCTGAATCTATAGTCCTAAATCTTTACTGTACTAATACTTTAAATATTCATATAAATTTTAAATATGGCAACATACCGAAGGGGCCCCTCTCTAATAGGGGGCCCAAACTCTAAAATAATTATTTTTATTATAGTACAAAAGTAAAAAAAATCTCATTGTGGTTTTTAAATTTCGTATGAGTAAAAGGGAAATCACAAAGTTATAATTATTATGTGTGATTTGATATTTTTTTAAAGAAAAAGTTGATCGATAATGTGATGTAACTATTGCTTATCACAACGCTTAATAGCTTAAAAAGTATATGATAATTTAATGAAATATAAATTACATTTTAATATACGAAAATCGGAGCAAAAGTGTAAGAATATATAAAATTATTAAAAAAAAAAACAACAAAATATATATCTACTTTCAACATTTCACAATAATTTACTTTTTTTTATATTATTTTTATTCTTTCACTTCAGCATGAATCTTATGAACTATATATATATGTACAAATTATTTTTAACTTTTTAAAATAATACATTTAAATTTAATCGTCATATTTCATTTTTAAAATAATTTTTAGAAAATTTTGAATAATTATTCTCAATTTTTTTGCAATTTCATGAAGTTTCAAAATTCAAAATGTATTTTTTTATGGAATGTCAGCAAAAATTGATTTTAATTTTGCGTAATATTATAAAACATACTTTAATGACAACTAAATAAAAAATACTTCGAAAAGGCCCCCACAAGGCCTTTTCGAAGGGCCTTCTGAGGGCTTTCTGAGGGCCTTTTCAGATATTATGCATACTAAAATCAATGTTAATAAGCAACTGTAATAGTTATGTTATTTTTTTTACATTTTTATTAGCTAATTGTATCTTTTTTTTTGTTAAAAGTTAATCTATCCAGTTATCCAGCCAGGGGTCATAAAATAGAATTCGAACATTCAAGAGAAAGACGGAAAAGAAAGAGAGCGTAACCTTTTTTTTATTTTTTAATTGCCAATAATTAAAAAGAAAACAATAAAAAAAATCATCAAAAATCGGCAAGAACATTGTGAAATTTATAAACATAATAAAGTTACGTATCACACTCTTAGAACGAAAGAGGTCTAAGTCCAACATTGAGAATTTTGAAATTTTTTTGACAAATAAACAAAAAATGTATTTTTTGCCTAAGATCTTATGCTTAGGCCACTTTCATTCTGAGAATTTATTAATTAACTAAAATTAAGGATAAATGCTTACTTTTCTAGCAGCAATATTTATATTCATCTACAAAAATTGCTATAACTAGCTACTAACAAAGTGCTGCCATCTATTAAATAATTAAACTATCGTTTCAACTTGTCTTTACTCGATTAAAAAAGTAAAATTCATAAGAAATAATATATCAACATAATTTTGACTTTGGAATGTACCTATGAACGTTATGGTGGTCACTACCGTTCTGTTTTTGGAAAAATATGTTATATTTTCTCACTAGTCTGTTTGCACAAGGTACGGGGTTTAGTTCCGCCGTTAAACTAAAAAAAAATGGTTCTAAACAACAGTCAAATTGATTGGTTTAATAATTAACGATGACAAGCATAGACTAGATTTCTTATTACATTACCTACGTATATTATTATTTCATATATAAAAAAGAATATTTAAAAATATATATGTATTTATATGTTTTTTTTAAAACATATGGTGGACGGAGATCTTATTGTGATTTGCGTTAAAGAGTCAATCAATGTCAATGTCAATGTCAAAGTCAACTAATGTTATACAAAATAAGTTAAGATGATTTATTTTTTGAACGTCAAATAATTACTACCGGACCGGACATAGTTTCACTAAAGTTAATGCCTCAGATCTGAGAAGAACCGGCGCAAGAAGCTCAGCGGGACTTTCGAATTAATATTTTACAGATTTATGATAGACAATGATACTTTTGGAGCTGGAACGAGTATTTCATTCCGAAGGCGTGTTATCACTTGTAAAATATCGTTTTTTCACAATTTTAAACTGTGACATGCATTTTCTGACATTTTATGGGATATTCTAAGATTTCACTAGTTAATTTCAGGATTTACCAAGAATTGTTGGTAAATATTAAGGACAAATCGGACTTTTGCCGGTAAAAGTTCTAAACGATGTTGGGGTACTTTAGGATAATACTGTACCATTTACAAAATTTTTAAATATTCTTTTCTAATGAAAAAATGAAAATTAACGCTTTACTAGCCTTAAAATATAAATATCCGTGGCTTTCTTTTAAATGTGTAAAAATGTCAAAAAAAAAATTTAATAAATATTTCGTTACTGAACCACTTCTATAAAAAAAACACAAACACACAAACACACAAGCTTCTGTCAAAATGTAAAAAATGGAGGACAATTTTATTAAATACTTCATATATTTATATACTTTTTTGGTTAAATACTTTGGCTGTAAGCATAGAAATATATATTAATTCCAAACATTGTTTTATAACTCATAGAGAAGCAACCAAAAACAAGATTTTTTTTAATAAAAATAAAGAAGAGAGCAAAATCGAAAAATTAAGCTAATTGTCATTTAGTTTAATATCATTTCTAATACCATTCTTCATCCAACCAAAGACGGAGAAAATCCAAACGCTAGCCCCAAATTACCTCCAAAACGCAACAATCAATCTATCACAAAGCTACAATCACATCAAAATATGTCCAGTAACAAAAGCAAAATCGAAAATCACGCATATTTACACAAAATTACATATAAAATATCTTTTTTTTTTCAATAAATATAATAAAAAATACACAATTTAAGGAATCCAGTACCGTTTAATAAATTTCGCGAACTTGTAAACATCGGTGAAGCTGGTGAGGGCGTGTGTATTGCAGAGATCTCCGTCGGTAGAGACCGGGCTGGTGGAGACAATGCCGCCTAAAAAGTAGCGAATTCTTCCGTCCTTCATTATGACCGCATATGCCCAACCTCCCCCACTATCCCCTTGACATACTGTGGTGCCTGTAATATAACATAAATTATATAAGAAAAAAAAATTCACCCCCGGTCTAAAATATTTAACAAACTTGTGGGGGGTGGTTTGTACAAAATTATATATATATATATATTTTTTTTAGCTTCACGCTGTATCCCGCACACAGCAGGGTAGGCAGAGGGAACCTAGTGTTAAGACACTCCGTTCCTCACTTTTCGCCGAATTGCGTGTTAAGTGGCGGAACTTAACGCCGCGCTTTACCTCGACACCAGAGCGAAGAAAATGGAAATATAATTTCCACTCCTCGAGTAGGAATCGAACCCACAACCAATCGTTTACAGTCACACGCTTGTGCCACTACGCCACGACTGGCCACAAAATTATATAAACCGCCATTTTGTTTACGGCTGCCATTTTGTATGAACTAATCATCAAGTCAATCAAATTTCAGTTCAATCATACATAGAGATAGTCAATTTAAAAGTCATTTTAAAATATCTATTATGAATATTAAAAGAATTAATATACTTTTCTTTAGTATTCATAGATATCAATCTTTTAGTAGATTATCGAGAAATTTCGCTGTTATAACCTCTAACGCCTTTTACTGCATACAAAGTAACCTTTTGATAGTTTAAAATGCTATTCAAATATTTAAAAAAATACATTTTGAACAGCCTTAAAACGTTACTAAGAGGCGCGGTATCGAATCCCGCTATATATTTCAAAAAGTATCTTTTGTTTAAAAAAGTATCATCTATTTAATTACTATTAGCATGAGTAGGACACTCAGGCACTCTCCTCAAATAGGACCTTAGACCATTTCCCACTTAGACCGTTTCCAAGAGTCCGGGTTCGAATCCCCAATTCTTCCAAATACATTTTCTAAAAAAAGTATCTTCCATTTACTCACCATTAGCATATCCAGCGCAGAACTTGTCCACCGTGATGAACTCCCGGAACTCCCTCTGGGTCCTACTCAGGCACTCCTCAAAGGTGACATACGGCATGTCCACGACCTTAAGGATGGGGGATTCGGACCCCTTGTGAGCGTTGGTTAGACCGAAACCGGCTGTCTGTAATGTTATTATTATTATTTATTATTGGGAAAACTATATGGCCAGTCGTGGCCCAGTGGCACAAGCGTGTGACGGTAAACGACTGGTTGTGGGTTCGATTCCCACTCGAGAAGAGGAAATATCCATTTTCTTTGCTCTGGTGCAAAGGTAAAGCGTGGCGTTAAGTTCCGCCACTTAACACGCAATGCCTCCGAATTCAGCGGAAAGTGGGGAACGGAGTGTCTTAACACTAGGTTCCCTCTGCCTACCCTGCTGCGTGCGGGATACAGCGTGAAGCTAAAAAAAATAAATAAGAAAAAAATTGGGAAAACAAATAGATTTTACTAAATATGAAGTTAACACATAAATATATAACATTAATTAATGAGACTGGCTGTTCGTCGGCCGTTTAAATGAATCATAGAGAATATAAAACTAAAATCAAATTATAAAGAAAAAAATAATTTCTAATAGTCTAGCCACTAGAACGGAGTAATAAAAATAAATCAAATATAAATCCGTCAAGTGGGAACCGAACCCACGACCATCACATTGACAGTCAGACGCTGTTTCAATAACACGATGGTCTCCAATCTCCTCAAATTTAATTTGAAAGGTTTAACCCTATTTTGTCTATAGTGATAATACAACACTACACTTTTTTATATATTTTTTTTTCTTCACGCTGTATCCCGCATAAGAGGTTGTCCGAGAAAGAACCAGTAGTCTAGACTTTTTCACTTTCCGCCCACATCCCCCCACCACTTTACCCGTGGGGGGACGGGTTAAGAATACGATTCCCCTCCGCAGCTGGATAGCGTCCCGTAAAAGGCGGTTAACCCAGTAGCTTGGTGGTAGGAGATTCGTTCTCCGACTGGCTCGCGACCACTATCATGTCAAAGACGATCCGCCAAACATCTGATGATGTGTTCCGGTTCGATGGCATGCGAGCCAGCTCTCCCTATTCCCACCATTCCAATCCTTAGTCCCTCCTTTCCTCGTTCACCTTCAAGGCCGGCAACGCATCCACAACTCTAATGTTGTGGATGTCTATGGGCGAAGGTAACCACTTACCATCAGGTGGTCCTCCAGCTCGTTTGCCTCTTTTATTCAATAGAAAAAAAACAATCCACATATTCCGCGTAACTCAACGCCGCGATTCATCCTAGCTACCAGAACGAAGAAAACAACATTTAAGTTAGTTAAACAAAAAAGGAAAAATTCCTACCTTGCCTACATCCCCTTGCCTCATGGGGTTTTCGTAGAATGGTAGTGAGAAGTCGAGGCAAAGCGGTCTGATGTGAGGGCGGTATTGGAAAGGACGTTTCGCAAACATCATGGCCAAATCGCTTTGGAAGTTCAGATCTCTGCCTCGGAACTCACGTGAAACGACTATACGTTTTACCTGAAATAAATAAATTAATAAGCTATTAATTAAGTGGCCAGTCGTGGCCTAGTCGCACAAGCGTGTGACTGTAAACGACTGGTTGTGGGTTCGATTCCCACTCGAGGAGTGGAAATATTTAATATTTCCATTTTCTTCGCTCTGGTGTCGAGGTAAAGCGCGGCGTTAAGTTCCGCCACTTAACACGCAATGCCTCTGAATTCGGCGGTGCGTGGGGAACGGAGTGTCTTAACACTAGGTTCCCTCTATCTAAAGCTATTTAATTTTTAATTTAATAAGCTATTGAGATACTTTTAATATTTTAAGAGGAATTTGAAAAGGACATTTAAAGAAACCTGCGTCTATTGAAAACCAACAGACATTGAAAAAGACATTTAAAGAAAACGTATAAGAATTTGAACGCAGCGGAATTCGAACCCGCGCCTCCTGAATACCGTCCAGGCGCTCTCACCACTGAGCCGTGTATTCTACTATCCGCTGCGTCGAAATTGTTATACTTTTAATGTTGTATTTAAGTGTATAAGAATTTCGACGCAGCGGATAGTAGAATACACGGCTCAGTGGTGAGAGCGCCTGGACGGTATTCAGGAGGCGCGGGTTCGAATTCCGCTGCGTTCAAATTTTTATACGTTTTCTATAAATGTCTTTTTCAATTTTCCTAAGTGTGGAATAACACTTTAAAAATGCCTAAAGGTAACCAACAGACATATTTATAAAAGTAACATTCATTTAAACTACTGGTTTTTTTATATTAACACGCTGTTACACCAACAACGATAATAATATAAAAAAAATCCCATTAAAATTCATTAGTCACTTACTTTAAATATAAAAGTTATTCTACAAATACAAAAGATACTTTACTACTTTTAAAAAGCCCAAAATCTACTTTTACAAACAAAAAAATCTACTTTTCCAAAACAAAAGCTACTTTCAAAAAGCACAAATGCTACTTTTGGAAGTAAAAGAAGACTTCTTACTCCTGATATCTGGGCGTGTTGCTTATCCATCGGATGATCCCATTCTCTATAGCGTTTCCCAGCTCCAAGCATGAACAGATGCTCAGGTAACTTCCCGTAGTCTTCCATCCAAACGCAATGGCCGGCTGTGGAGAAGAAGAAGAATAGATGGAGAAGAAGTACCTAGAGAAGATTATAATTGTATGAAATTTAAAGATCTGGAGCCAACTGTGGTTTACGTGATTGTAAACGCGACTCGTTGTGGGTTCGATTCCCAATATCCTAGGATATTTAATATTTTCATTTTCTTCGCTCTGGTGTCGAGACAAAGCGCGGCGGTAATTTCCGCCATTCTTCCAAGATTCGGCGGTGCGTGGGGACCGGAGTGTCTTAACATTAGGTTCCCTCTGCCTACCCTGCTGTGTGCGGGATACCGCGTGAAAAGATCAAGTGTTGAATTTTTCTAATCTCTCCCTCTTTCTCTCTCTCTCTCTTCTTAGCAGAACTGCCTTCTGAGCCGGTGGTAGCTTTATGTTCATTTGAAGTACTTGCAAATATCTATTTGAATAAAAGATATTTTGCATTTAAATGGTAGTTAGGCAAAGGAATTCAGGTGTGTCAAGTGCAATATTATAGTACGCGCATTTTATCTTGACCTGTAATATGACTCCGATATTACCCTCCGGTGCAGTCAACCAGCCAATGAGAGTTGGCGAGTGCGGAGTGACTGAGACACTACACACCGCGTAATGGAGTATTTGTCTCTCGTGCGTCTCTCCGTTCTCTGCCTTTTACCAAAAATCACTCCCGAAAAATTCGATGCCTTAGACAGGTTTCGACCCTTTAACTTGTAGACAATGCATGTACTATAACTATTATTATTTAGATAAACACAAAAATCATAAGTCTTAAAGTAGTTTAGAAGTGTCTGGTACTTGTTGTGTGTTCCGTTATGAAATTAAATGTTCGAATTGAACGACAAATAACGTTTAAAGTATGTGAAAGTGTTCCTGGTCGTCATGGCAACTACATCAGTCCATACAATTTGATTTTCACAGTCCGCCCGAATTCAGATAGCGTGTTGAATCGCGGAACTCAACGCCGCGCTCTGTGTGAGACACAGCGCGGCGTTAAGTTTGCACAGCGGAGATTATAAGTTAAACTATAACCATAGAACCCAAAATTATGATTACAGTCGGACAGAGTGTGCGTGTATGTGTGTGCGTGTGTGCGTGCGTGTGTGCGTGTGCGTACCTGCGTGCGTGCGTGCGTGCGTGCGTGCGTGCGTGCGTGCGAGCGTGTGTGTGCGTGTGTGCGTGCGTGTGTGCGTGTGCGTACCTGCGTGCGTGCGTGCGTGCGTGTCTGTACGTGCATGTGCGTGTCATAATTAAAATCATATGCCATAAATGTCAAAACTTACCAGTTATAACAATCTTCTCGCTAACCAGACTCCCGCCGCAGATTTGAACGTACGAATTATGCCTGTCTTTCTTGTATATGACGACGTGCCACGGGATCTCCCCGAGCTCAGCCGCGTGCCCTCCCGCGATCAGGGGCGCCCCTTTGGGGACCAGGGTTCCGCATTCTGAAATATGTTTCATGTTTAGCTATTTGCTTATTTTTGTTTTTTTTTAGCTTCACGCTGTATCCCTTGCGGGGTAGTCAGAGAGAACGGAGCGCCAAACGCTACGGTCGCTGCATACTTCTTTCGCCTCGTCCACTGTCATCAACCTCTTCATATATGCCCTCCGGGCGGTCCTCATGCTTCACGTGACCTTCCTCCAGTATCGTCGATACTGTGTTTTCAAAGGTCAAACTAGGTCTCGCCCTGCCTCTCTTACCACGTTGCGTATTTTTTTATTTTTTTTTTTTTTTTTATAGTATAAAGGAGGCAAACGAGCTGAAGGCCCACCTGGTGTTAAGAACCTGAACCCTGAAGTTACCTTCGCCCATAGACATCCACAACATTAAAGTTATGGATGCGTTGCCAGCCTTGAGAATATACATGGGACAGAGGGAAGGATGGGAATGGTGGGAATAGGGAGGAAATTTATATGCTAATATTGTAAAATTTGAATGTCTATATGTCTGTCTCCCTGTTTCGATTTTTTTTATTTTATTTTCCTTTCGCTAGTCAATTTAAATAGAATTTGAAATATAAATACTTATTTGCTCAGTATCAAATATAGGCTATATATTAAAAAAAAAACAAAGTGACGTGACTCACCAGGCTGGCATTTAGGAGTATGGCTCCAAGTTCCATCTACACAGTACATATAAGGCAGATCCACGGGACTGTAGTAGTTAGGTGCCTTACAGGAAGGTTCCACGACGGTAGTCTCCACTTCCATGTCCTCGCATTCTCGGGTACCTTCCGACCCCTCCTCAGTTATCAGACACCTGTAGGAGACACTTGGTGATTCTTCGATCTTGCAAGCACCTGGTAAATGGGAATTAGATTCATTATTTTTGGTATTTCAGGTTTTGAGAAGTTTTAATTTTAAGAGGAAAAAGTTGTTTTTCAAGATTTTTGTCATATAGCAGGGTCGTCAGAGAGACTAGTTGTTAAGACACTCCGTTCACCATTTTTTAAGACTGCGTGTTAAGCTGTATCCCGCACACATTCGGGTAGGCAGAGGGAACCTAGTGTTAAGACACTCTGTTCCCCACGCACCGCCGAATTTGGAGGCATTGCGTGTTAAGTGGCGGAACTTAACGCCGCGCTGCGTGATAAGTGGTGAAACTTAATAACGATTTATTCTCCACACTCTCAGAAAATATTAAATATGAAATTAAATTATGATAATTAATTGTGACCAGTCGTGGTCCAGTGGCACAAGCGTGTGACTGTAAACGACTGGTTGTGAGTTCGATTCCTACTCGAGGAGTGGAAATTATATTTCCATTTTCTTCGCTCTGGTGTCGAGGTAAAGCGCGGCGTTAAGTTCCGCCACTTAACACGCAAGCCTCCGAATTCGGCGGAAAGTGGGGAACGGAGTGTCTTAACACTAGGTTCCCTCGGCCTACCCGAATGTGTGCGGGATATAGCGTGAAAATTAGAAATAAATCGAATATTAATATATAAGAGGTCATCGTGTCGCAGTGGGACAGCGTCTGACTGTAAACCGATGCTTGTGGGTTCGATTTCCACTCGAGACATAAATTATATACATTTCTTCGTACTAGCACTTAAGATAAGTCTCGCTTAACCAATGTCTCGATTTTGAACAGAGTGTCTTGACACTAGGTCTAAGCTCTCTAACAATCTCCATTTACAATACTCACGGGCACATGTGGGGAACACGTTGGGCGACCAGAACCCCTTGTAGCATATCACGAAGTTACCCCCAACCACTTTGTACCCCGGACGGCACGTTACGTTCAAATACACCGCGTCCAACACGTCCCCGGGGGTGTAGATAGAAGACACTCCGTTTTTGAGGTACATTCCGTTCTCCGGATGCGGTGGGAGCTGGCACAGCCTCCTGGAATAGGTAATTTAATTTTCAAGTGTGAAAAATACAATATAAGTGTGAATAAAATTAAAAAAATACTTTGAAAAATATTAAAAGTGTTTAATAGTGGCCAGTGTGGCCAGTCGTGGCCCAGTGGCACAAGCGTGTGACTGTAAACGACTGGTTGTGGGTTCGATTCCCACTCGAGGAGTGGAAATTATATTTCCATTTTCTTCGCTCTGGTGTCGAGATAAAGCGCGGCGTTAAGTTCCGCCATTAAACACGCAATGCCTCCGAATTCGGCGGAAAGTGGGGAACGGAGTGTCTTAACACTAGGTTCCCTCTGCCTACCCTGCTGTGTGCGGGATATAGCGTGAAGTTATTTTTTTAATTTTTTTTTGTGTTTAATAAATCACATTCTTATATTTTATTCTCATACGATTGTTCGTAGAATAATCTTTGTGTAGCAGAAATTAATAAAAATCTCTTGAGGCGCGGGTTCGAATCCCGGTACTTTTATTAAGTGTCTTTTTGTAATTTCTTAAGTGTGTGAATAACACTTTAAAGTGTTAAAAACTATATAACACTCACTCGTTCTGTGGACTTTCAATGGCTGGTGAGCTGGCAGGCTTGTTTTTCTTACCACAAAGCATTTCATGCTCATCTGAACCGTCTGCGCATTCTTTAATCTGTAATAAATATAAAAAAAAAAACAAATATATAAATAAAGTATAAAATAAATGTAAATGTGGCCAGTCGTGGCCCAGTGGCACAAGCGTGTGACTGTAAACGACTGGTTGTGGGTTCGATTCCCACTCGAGGAGTGGAAATATTTAATATTTCCATTTCCTTCGCTCTGTAATCGAGGCAAAGCGCGGCGTTAAGTTCCGCCACTTAACACGCAATTCCGAATTTGGCTGAAAGTGGGGAACTAAATTTTAATACAACATAATTAATAAAACTAAGAACCGGATAATCGAAGTCTATACTAGAAAAACCATCAATTTCTTAAATATTTCCCGAAATTTTTCACAAAAATTACCATAATAAGCAAAAAGAAACAACTTACATCATTACACTCCGCGGCTTCATCTATACACGCCCCATAGGCGCATTGGAAGTAGTTGGGCGGGCATGTGAAGCTAGAACACGCCATTAGGTTCTCATCCGACCCGTCCCTGCAGTGTACAACGCCGTCGCACTGCAAGTACTGTTCTACGAGACTGCCATCGTCACATTTGAAGAGACTTCTGGAAGATAAATGAAAAATATCTTTAAATACATATTTTTATAATAAATTCTAATGTCTGTGTGTTTGTCTGTCACGCTTTCACGGCTAATCTACCGGTCCGATTTGGATGAAATTTAGAATGAAAATAGTAAAAGTTACTGGGTCTAGGATAAGCTACTTATTTTTTCAAAAATCAATCTCTAAAGGGTTGAGATACCCCTATCTAAAAGTTTATATAAAAAATCTAAACCGCTTGACCCGTTATAATGAATTTTGGCATAAATATAGTTGATGATCTAAGTTTAAACATAAGCTACTTTAGTTTTCAAAAACATATCGCCGAGGGTTGCAATATAACGAAGCAGTTCAGTAGTTCACGCGGTGAAGCCGCGAGCGGGCCGCCAGTATTTTATATATTTAAGGTTTAAACTCGCCGAAGGTCCACCTTCAAGTAAGTTAACTTTGTCCATGGTCACATCTACAACATTAAAGTGGTTGTTGATGCGTCTGGACTTCAGGATGAAGGAGAGAGAGAGGGCATGGGGAATAGAGAGAGCTGGCTTACATGCCATCGAACCGGAACACATCATCAGATGTTTGGCGATTCGTCTTTGATATGATAGTGGTCGCGAGCCAATTGGAGAACTAATCTCCTACCACAAAGTATAAAAATAGTGTTTAAAGTGTTATTTTCACAATTTTTTTTCTCAAATTCTTGTTTTTTGGGCTACTAGGAATGCCAAAGTTTCATAGTCTAAATTTAGTATTTAAAAAAAGTTATGGATTCGATTCCCACTACAGGAATTGAATTATTTAACATTTCCACTTTCTTCGCTCTGATGTTGAAGCAGGGCGTTAAATTACGGCATTTACTACGCAAGACCTCTAGAATCCAGTTGAAAATTAGGAACGGAGTGTCTTAACACTAGGTTCCCTCTGCCTACCCTGCTGTGTGCGGGATACCGCGTGAAGCTAAAAACAGGTTAAATATAAAAAAAGGTGTGGCCAGTCGTGGCCCAGTGGCACAAGAGTGTGACTGTAAACGACTGGTTGTGGGTTCGATTCCCACTCGAGGAGTGGAAATTATATTTCCATTTTCTTCGCTCTGGTGTCGAGGTAAAGCGTGGCGTTAAGTTCCGCCACTTAACACGCAAGCCTCCGAATTCGGCGGAAAGTGGGGAACGGAGTGTCTTAACACTAGGTTCCCTCTGCCTACCCTGCTGTGTGCGGGATACCGCGTGAAGCTAAAAACAGGTTAAAAGCCATACATACCCAATGATATTGGTTTCATTTCTACACTTTATATGGAACTCATCGGAACTGTCAGCACACTCTGACACATCGTTGCAAAGCGCAGATCTGTCCACACAGCCTCCGTATGTACATCTGAACATGTAATCTGGACATCTGGGTAAAAAAAATATATAATAAGTTAATATAATACCGGTCACCGTTAGTAGTATATAGTCATTCATTACTGTATATATTTGAATCATATATTTGATAATACATATATATGTGTATATTTGTATTATGTATATATTTATATTTATTTGTATCTATAAATAGTATTTGTTTATTTTTGTGTAAGTCTATATATTTATAAGAACACATCTGCACTTTTAGACCTGCAAAAGTATCACTCTCTCTCATACCCATAGGTTGACTGGAAGAAATCTCTGTCAGAGATAAGTTCACCTTTGCCAACAACATTGTAAAATTTTTTTTTATATTGATGTTTGTTACAAAGTGGAATAATAAATTAATATAATATATATGTTTTAGCTTCACGCTGTATCCCGCACAGCAGGCAAAGGGAACCTAGTGTTAAGACACTTCGTACCCCACGCACCGCCAAGTTCTGGAAGTATTACGTGTTAAGTGGCGGAAGTTAACGCTACGATTTGCCTCGATACCAGAGCGAAGGAAATGGAAATATTAAATATTTCCACTCCTCAAGTGGGAATCGAACCTACAACCAGTCGTTTACAGTCACACTTTGTGCCAACAAGCCACGACTGAAGTCACCACTATCATTTTTCTTTTCATAATTCGATTAAATAAATTTATTAATTTTTTTTTTCGTAAAATATAGACAAAAATAATGTAAAGTAACTGTTTTTATAAGAATGTTTCTTTTTTAGCTTCACGCTGTATCCGGCAAACAGTAGGGTAGGCAGAGTGTCACTCCTCGAATAGGAATCGAACCCACAACCAGTCGCTTACAGTCACACGTTCGTGCCACTGGGCCACGACTGGCCCTGGAACGTTTCACAGTTTAAATAATTAAATTAGTATATATTACTTCATTCTATTATATACTCAATGTCAAAGCTAGGGTGTAATGTCGCAGTGGCACAGCGTCTAACTGTAAACGTGACTGGTTGTGGGTTCACATCCAAAAAATAAATATATTTAATTATATTTAATACAACGCTCTGGTGTAATACAAGGCGCGGCGTTATGTTACGTGTCAAATTGTAGCGGAAACTAAAGAACGTAGTGTCTTGACACTGATATAAAAAAAAAATTAAAAAATACTTATAAAAATTTGAAGCACTATATTTGAAACTGAATTTTGTGAAACTAACTTTAATAAATTTAAACTATGCTTACAACAAAAATAAGTTGTAATAAGCGTATAAGTAATCGACGCAGCTGGTACTAGAACGCATGGCTCAACGTTCAGAGGCAGTTCTCGAAAGGCGCGGGTTCGAATCCCGCTGCGTTCAAATCTTAATACACTTTCTAAAAAATTCATAAGTGTGTGTATAACACTTTAAAGTGTTAAATATATGAGACTAACCTGTTATCACGGCATAGGTAGTGCGTTTCGTCGGTTCCATCAGGACAGTCGACTCTGCCATCGCACTTTCTCTCCACTGCTATACATGTGCCGTCCCCACATCTGAACTCATCGGGCCAGTACCTGTAATAATATTTAGAAAAATGTACAAAAATGCAGAAATGGGTGAAAATATTTAGGGCCAAAGTATCGCAGATAGGTTGTGACTGTAAACGCAATGGTTGTGGGTTCGATGCCCACTCGTGAAGTGGAACTATTTAATATTTCCATTTTATTCGCGCTAGTATCAGAAGTAAAGCGCGGCGTTACTCGGCGGCGGCCCGCCACTTAACACACAATGCCTCCGAATTCGGCGGAAAGTGGGGAACGGAGTGTCTTAACACTAGCTTCCCTGCTGTGTGTGGGATACAACGAGAAGCAAAAAAATAAATAAAAAACATAAAGTCACATGTCTGTGCCACTGTGTCACGACTGCTGGTAACATTATTTGCAATGACAACGTAAAATCCACTTTATCAGCCATTTTCCGAGATTCCAAAACTCCTTAAGGAATATATAAAACAAGTGTCAATTTTCTATGCGGGGTAGTGTTGTCCCTCTTACTCTCTGTCTCTTATAAATGTATTATTTTAACTTCACGCTGTATCCCGCAGGTAGTTTTCCGTGGAACTCTAGAGGCATTTCGTGTTGAGTGACAGAACTTAACGCCACGCTTTGCCTCGACACCAAAGCGTATAAAATTTAATATCAAATATTTTAATTCTCTAAGTAGGAATCGAACCCACAACCAGTCGTGTTTACAGTCACACTTTGTGCCCACAAGCCACGACTGGCTTTGAATATAAATAATAATATAATATCTAAACCGCTTGACCAATTGTAATGAATTTTGGCACAAATATAGTTGATAATCTAAGCTTAAACATTGGCTACTTTATTTTTTAAAAATGCGCCCCCGAGGGTTGCAATATAATGTAATAGTTCACGAGTAATGTAATATTCCTTACTGGCATTGTGAAGATCGCTTGGGCCTGATGAATGAATGTGCGTTGAATGATGTTTTACTGAAAAAGAAATAAAATAAATTAGAAAATTTATACAATTTCAACTTAAATATTAAAATTATACATAAAATATTAAACGTGTCAGAATTCGAACCAGCGACTCTTGTTTACGTCCGCTCGCTGAAGACAAGGACAACTAAGCTATACGTTGTTATCGAGCTACTTCAATATCCTTTAACAAAAATTAGAAATTCTTCCTAATTCGGCGGTGTAGGGAACGAATTGTCTTAACACTAAGTTCCCTTTGCCTACCCTGTTGTGTGCGGGATACACCATGAAGCTAAATGAAAAAAACAAAATTAGAAATTCTTATGCGGAAGTAACGTAGTTTCATTTAAGAGTCGTAATTTTAAAACATATTGAAATTCACAGATTTAAGACATGAGATACATATACAGGATTTATAGATTTTTATTATTTTTTTAAATAGGTTGGATACATAGAAAGGCTCTTCCTTTCACCTGTACCCACCTTTTTGGGGTTTTTTTTTGTAGCTTCACGCTGTATCCCGCACACAGCAGGGTAGGCAGAGGGAACTTAGTGTTAAGAACCTAACCTAGTGTTTACAGTCACACTTTGTGCCTCTCCGCCACGACTGGCCCCAATTTTATAACTGGTATATTTTTATTAACACTATTTTATTTCGTCAGTAAAATGCAGCGTTAAGTTACGCCATATTACGAAATGACGTAGTAATTAATTGAGTTAGGAGAACGGATTGATTCATAAGTAGATTCTAGATGAATCTTGAATAATAAGTTTAAAATATCTTGAATCATGCGTATTTTTATATGTTTTAAAGTGTTTCCTTGGGGCCAGTCACAAACGTTGAGTTCCGCCACTGAACACGCAATACCTAACAAAGTGGGGTACGGAGTGTCTTAACACTAGTATCCATCTGTCTACCCTGCTGTGTACGAGATACTTTAAAAAAAATTATATATATTTAAAAAAAAAATACATTTCTGATATTAATTCCACAAAGGAAGAAACAAAAAGTCTGGAAACTAAAAAAAAAAGTATTTCTCGTAAAACTATTCACGTGGAGAGAATCTGACATGAAAACACTCTGCTCTCCGATTTCCATACGAATTCGAGACATCATATATTAGGTGGCGTAACTTAACGCCGCGCTATATCTGACTAGAATAAGGAAATGGAATTATCCAGACCCATCCAGATACACAAAAACAGAAGATTGACGTAATATTATGAAACGATGACGTCATATGCTAGTAGATGAGTCATCAACTGTATATATATTGTTTGGCAGAAGTTTGCAAAGCTTAGTCCGTTATGTTGTGCTAGTGTGAAAAGATCTATGAAGGAAAACGTAGTGTTCCATTTCTCTTTATTATTTTGTGTAGTGTTTATTGTGTAGTGCAGTGAATGGAAGCTTTTTACTGGATTGGTGACCTTTTTCTTTTTTTTACTTTTTTTTAGCTTCACGCTGTATCCCTCACACAGCAGGGTATGGAGAGGGAACCTAGTGTTAAAACACTCCGTTCCCCACGCACCGCCGATTTCGGAAGCATTGTGTTTTAAGTAAGTTTTTGTATCTTTAAAATTTAATTATTTATTGTACTTTAAATATATATTTTTTTATATATGTATATGTAATTAGAAAATATCTAATATTTAGTTTAAAAAAATTATAATATTAGATTAAATTAACTTATGCACGAAACTGTCATTAAATTTAAAATTTATTGTAATTTTTTTTCAAAAGTAGAGAACGGAGAGTTGCAACTGAATAACTTTTTATTTATTGATGAATTCTTTAATTTTGTCGATTTTTTTATTGAAAATTATATATTTTTTACTATATGTATGTTTATTTACATAATTAAGGATTAGAAATTAATAATAATAATAATAATGTGGCCAGTCGTGGCCCAGTGGCACAAGAGTGTGACTGTAAACGACTGGTTGTGGGTTCGATTCCCACTCGAGGAGTGGAAATTATATTTCCATTTTCTTCGCTCTGGTGTCGAGGTAAAGCCCGGCGTTAAGTTCCACCACTTAGCACGCAAGCCTCCGATTTCGGCGGAAAGTAGGGAACAGAGTGTCTTAACACTAGGTTCCCTCTGCCTACCCTGCTATGTGCGGGATACAGCGTGAAGCTAAAAAATAAAAATATTAAAGTACATTTTATTTTAATTGAATTTTCATAAAATTAATTTTTAGCGCAATTTAAATAGATATTTTATAAATATTTTTATTTATGTGTATGTAATTAGGAAAAATACAATATTAAATTTATAAGAAAATAAATAAAATAAAATGTTAGAATAAATTCATATATCAATAATACTTAAAAAAAATAAGTATATGAAAAATACTTACGCAGGAAGTTTAGTAAATTGATAAATTCTTTAATTTTGTCGAATTTTTGGTTCAAGCTTAATTTAATGTTCACAATAATTTTACTTATACACAAAAATTATATAAGATTTCAACTATAACTTAAGTTACTGTGAGAACGAAGAAGAGAGAGATCGGTCACAAATATCTAGAAATAAAACGTAATTTTTTTTATTATCCCGCGTGTTATTGTCTACGTGATTATTATTTGGACATTATAATATTTAAAATCATTTTAGTTTCGCGCGAATATAGATGAAAAGAGGAAATAGAAAAAAATATGATTGCTTCAGAGTGGGAATCGAACCTATAACCAATTGTGTTTACAGGCAGATGCTATCTATATCCCTATGATTGTGTAATGACCTTGTAAGTTTTATTTATTTATTTTTTTAGCTTCACGCTATATCCCGCACACAGCAGGGTAGGCAGAGGGAACCTAGTGTTAAGACACTCCGTTTCCCCACTTTCCGACGAATTCGGAGGCGTTGCGTGTTAAGTGGCGGAAATGGAAATATTAAATATTTCCACTCCTCGAGTGGGAATCGAACCCATAACCAGTCGTTAAGCACTAGGCAGAGGGAACCTAGTGTTCAGAAACTCCGTTCTCCATTTTCTGCAAAATTGACGTCTAAGACTTGATTGACGGCTAGAGCCATTGCGTGTTAAGTAGCGGCACATATGCCGCGTTTTGCGTCGACACCAATCCAAAGAAAATGAAAATATTAAATATTACCATTCCCCGAATGGGAATCAAATCCACTACTAGTCGCGTTTACAGTCACACTTTGCACCCATAAGCCACGACTGGCCTCTTATCAAATCATAATAAAAGATGTGTGTCTATTTCGAACGGAGAGTGGAGTGTCTCGACCTTACATTCTCTTTGAATAACCACTCACCTAACAAGCTGGGAGAAGAACATTTTTTTTAATATGATTTAACTCAGTGTTGGCATTGATAACGAGTTTGTAATCTTTATTACATAGTTAATAACACAAAATATTCTGTTATGCTAAAAACGATCATAAAAAGCTTATATGAAGATTCTATTTATTTATGGGACCAGTCGTGGCGCAGTGGCGCGAACGTGTGATTGTAAGTGACTGGTTGTGGGTTCGATTTCCACTCGAGGAGGAGAAATATTTAATATTTCCATTTCCGCCACTTAACACGCAATGCCTCCGAATTCGGTGGTGCGTGGGGAACGGAGTGTCTTAACACTAGGTTCCCTCTGCCTACCCGAGTGTGTGCGGGATACAGCGTGAAACTAAAGAAAAAAATAATTTTACATGGTATTTTTGTGTTAGGTTACTTTAATTCTGCGGGTAGAAATCTTTAAGAAAACCTTTAAAAAGTTACAAAAGTCAATAGAGATGTTTCTAATACTAGACGTGTAAAGCTTAGACATGTCTCGACATGATTTGTAATGACGTCAAATGACGTCAATCGAAATAGTCATTAATAATGCGACTCGAGTAGGATTTTGTGACTCGAGTCAAGTTATTTAACTTTGACTTTAGTTTTAGAGTCACTCGAGTAAAAAAATCTCATTCAAGTCATTTTTTAGCAATTTTAAACAAATATCTATTTGAAAAAGACATTTAGGAAGCGTATAAAAATTTAAAGACAGCGGGATTCAAACGAACGCCTCCTGAATACCTTCCAGGCGCTCTCACCACTGAGCCATGCGTTCTACTACCAGCTGCGTTGTAATTCTTATACGCTTTATTACAACTTATTTTTGTTATTAACATCTCTGTAGAGAGATTTTTACGAATCCCGCTGCGTTTAAGCTTTTATATGTTTCCAAAATTTCTTTTTCATTTTTTTTAAGTATGTAAATTGCTTAAAAATGTTAAAAAAATACCCGTTTGTTCTAGCTTTCGTTTTTTTTGACATATTTATGACATATCTATGACATATTTACATTTGACAGTAGGTTCTTGACTTGTAGAACTAGTACTCGAATAATTTGGCTCTTTTTAATGTATCGAGTCATACTTTTTTTTCACTCGAGAACGAGTTTGACACATTCACTCGAGTAACTCAAGTAAAACAGAATTCGATTTCGATTCGATTAAAACAGTAACACAGAACTCGAGTCGTCTGGTCGTCAGTCAACATACGCATGTCAGTACGGTCAGTCCTACAACAAGTTAACACCGGAGAGGAAGATAGCTCTGCTGAGAAGAGACTATAGAGTAAATATATTATAATTTCTTATATTTTATATCTGTGGCCAGTCGTGGCCCAGTGGCACAAGAGTGTGACTGTAAAAACGACTGGTTGTGGGTTCGATTCCCACTCGAGGAGTGGAAATTATATTTCCATTTTCTTCGCTCTGGTGTCGAGGTAAAGTGCGGCGTTAAGTTCCGCCACTTAACACGCAAGCCTCCGAATTCGGGGGAAAGTGGGGAACGGAGTGTCTTAACACTAGGTTCCCTCTGCCTACCCTGCTGTGTGCGGGATATAACGTGAAGCTATTTTTTATGTTATATCTTATATATATATCTTCAAACGAGCAATTCTTATATGTAGGAGGTTTCGGAGAATTCGCTGTAGCAAGGTTTTATTTTTAGCAAAAATCATTGGTGATGCAACTCGAGTAGGATTTGGTGACAATCGAGTCACGCTCAAGATCTAGAGTCACTCGATTTTTGCAACTAGCACTCGAATATTTTGTTATTTTTACTGGAATCATATGTATAGTTTTTTTTTCACTCGAATGACTCGAGTAAAACAGACTCAAATCGCATCATTGACTGTCAGTCAACACACGCATGTCAGTACTGTCAGTCCTAAAACAAGCTACCACCGGAGAGGAAGTCAGTTCTGCTGAGGAGAGACTCTAAGAGTAAATATATTATAATTCCTTATTTTTAATAATTTTAACACTAGATTTATCAGACCAGTCAAAATGACTAGTCTAATAATTTCAATTTAAAATTCCTATTATGACTTTTATAAAGAATTAATTTATGAAATTTATATTTATAATACCTAGTAATAAATATATTTCTTGTAATTAAAAATGGGTATATTTAATCTAGTGTTAATATTCAAGAAGTTGTGTTACCATGAAGAAAGGCAATTTAAATTAAAAAAAACTGACAACTGGACTTCTCTTAGGGTATATTTTAAAATAATAATTAATAATAATTCAGGATAAGTAAAAAAGGATAAAAATGTAAATGTTAATGGATTCGAATCAGTGTTGACCAAATCAAAAATAAAGTGCAATTAATCCATACTTATATTATAAATGCGAGTGTCTTTGTGTTTGTCTGTCAAGCTTTCACGGCTAATCTACCGGTCCGATTTGGATGAAATTTAGAATGAAAGTAGTAAAAGTGACTGGGTCTAACATAGGCTACTTATTTTTTCAAAAATCAACCTTTAAAGGGTTGAAATAGGGGATGAAAGTTGATATGAAAAATCTAAACCGCTCGACGAATTGTAATGAATTTTGGCATGAATATAGTTGATAATCTAAGCTTAAACATAGGCTACTTTATTTTTTTTAAAATGTGCCCCCGAGGGTTGCAATATAACGAAATAGATTACGCAACGAAATAATTAAATATTTACAATTCATTATTTTTAGTGGGGGAAAATCACTTAAAATCACAATTAGCGGAAAAGTGCATAATGTTTCGAGGTGCTTTAAGGTTCGAATCCAGCTGCAATATTATTTTTAAACGTTATCTAAAAATGTTCTTAAGATATAGGTACATACATATTCAAGTTAAGTTATAGCATAGTTTTTAATATTTGTTTTTTATAGCTTCACGCTGTATCCCGCACACAGCATGGTAGGCAGAGGGAACCTAGTGTTAAGACACTCCGTTCCCCACTTTCCGCCGAATTCGGAGGCTTGCGTGTTAAGTGGCGGAACTTAACGCCGTGCTTTACCTCGACACCAGAGCGAAGAAAATGGAAATATAATTTCCACTCCTCGAGTGGGAATCGAACCCACAACCAGTCGTTTACAGTCACACGCTTGTGCCACTGGGACGCGACTGGCCACAACTGGTTTTTAAATATTAAAAGATTTAATTTTTTTCCTTCTTACTTTCAGGGAATATCCGGTTTTCAATATAATAGAAAAAAATAATCTAATAATAAATATACAAGACCCGACTCCCCACTTCTCTTTGTGACCGCGAATGCTACCAACGACAGGGATCTGCGTTCCCATTGGATCATGCAAAGGTGGATGAGGGAGAATAAAGCAAAGTAGGTATAGTGACTCTCTTCTCTCTCCGTGTCCTTTTCCCGCATAGCAGGGTAGTCAGAGAGAATTTAGTGTCAAGACACTCCACACCATTTTACATTTTCTGCCGAATTGGACATTGCGTATAAGTAACGGAACTACCTTAAGTACCTAAAGTGGGGAACAGAGTGTCTTAACACTAGATTCCCTGTGCCTATCTAGCTACGTGCGGGATACAGCGTGAAGCTAAAAAAAAAAGAAATAAAATGATTTTTGATATTAATTCAATTAATGGAAAATTCCCGATTTATTCGTTATTTATATTACATTATTAAGTAATATTACATCGTACAACTTATTTTCAGTTCAACACAAACAAATTATTGCAAAATATACCTTCCTAGTAAATAAATACAATGAATCATGATTTGAATATTTTTTTATTAATAAATATTATTCACGGATGGGTTTTATATGCCAAGGTGGCGCAGTGGGACAGCCTCTGACTGTAAACGCAATGGTTGTGGGTTCGATTCCCACTCAAGGGGATGATTATAACTAAACTACTTTTGTACAGGCCAGTCGTGGCGCAGTGGCACAAACGTGTGGCTGTAAACAACTGGTTGTGAGCTCGATTCCCACTGCATTGGAAATATTTAATATTTTCATTTTCTTTGCTCTGGTGTCGAGGCAAAGCGCGGCGTTAAGTTCCGCCACTTAAGCGACGCCTACAAAATCGGCGGAAAGTGGGGAACGGAGTGTTTTAACGCTAGGTTCCCTCTGCCTACCCTACTGTGCGCGGGATACAGCGTGAAGGTACTTTTTTCTCCACTCTAGTGAGAAGACATAGTGCAGCGTTAAGTTCCGCCACTCAACATGCTATATCCCGGATTAAGGCGAAAAACGGAATCTATTGACACTAGGATCCCTACCACTGCGTGAAGCTAACACAACAAAGTACAACGTAAGTTACAACCGTTAACATATTTCAAAATTACGCAATATTTCCAAATTTTTTAACGGAAAGTGGAGAGCGGAGTGTCTTCCGGTGGTAAACTATTTGACTTTCAAAAAATGAAGCTTGTAACTTCTTATTTTGAATAAATTATTTGACTTTGACTTTGACTAGGTTCTCTCTGCCCAGCTATGTGGCAGATGATGATAATATGTATATTATCGTATGACATTTTCAGTAGTCGTTCTATTTATACTAATCATACGATAGGAAACGATGAGTCAATTATAAAGACGCAGTTGATAACAAAACCGCAGATTTACATTTAATAATTTTAAAGTTAAGGATAAAAATAATTATTAAGTTTCAGCTTCACGCATTTTCCCACATAGCCAGAGAGAGTATAGTGTCAAAACACTCTATTCTCCACTTTCAGTTATAGTGTGGCCAGTCGTGGCGCAGTGGCACAAGCGTGTGACTGTAAACGACTGGTTGTGGGTTCGATTCCAATTCGAGGAGTGGAAATATTTAATATTTCCATTTTCTTCGCTCTGGTGTCGAGGTAAAGCGCGGCGTTAAGTTCCGCCACTTAACACGCAATGCCTCCGAATTCGGCGGAAAGTGGGGAACGGAGTGTCTTAACACTAGGTTCCCTCTGCCTACCCTGCTGTGTGCGGGATATAGCGTGAAGCTATTTAATTTTTTAATTTTAATTCAGTTATAGTGTAAGACATTGCGTGCTGAATGGCGGAACTCAACACCGCGTTTTGTCATATGTACCACGACGGTCTTATTGTTACAATATTCTAATAATTATTTAAATACGTGTGGGGAACGGAATGTCTTAACACTAGGTTCCCTCTGCCTACTCTGCTGTGTGCGGGATACAGCGTGAAGTTATACATTTAAATAATAGAGCGAGTAATCTCTAATAAGACATAACGCGGAGTTGAGTTACGTCACTCGACAACTGAATAATGGAATACCAAATATAACATATATTCTAATTACGTCCGGTATGCAAGCAAAAAGTGAAGGTGCATTTTGACCTTGAATTACTTTTTTAGTCAAGTTTGGATATATCTCTTGAAAAATAAAGTAGCCTATGTTTAACTACATTTATGCCAAAATTCATTAAAATTGGTCAAGCGGTTTAGATTTTTCATATAAACTTTCATCCCCCATTTCAATCCATTAGAGTCCATGGCCAGCCCTGGATGTTTCACTATTTTCATTCTAAATTTCATCTAAATCGGACCGGTAGATTAGCCGTGAAAGCGTGACAGACAAACACACAGACTTTCGCATTTATAATATAAGTATGGGCAACTATTGCACGTAAAACGTATATTATTTCTTAGTGTTAAAACACTCCGTTTTCCTCCTTGCATCTGGTGAGTGACGGAAATGGAGTTATCAAAGTCAAAAATGAAAATAATTTTAAAAATACACCCACCGGACAGGAGTCAAACTCATAACCAATCGTCGTTATTACATTATATTATATTAACTGCATCAAAATAGCTTCACGCTATATCCCGCACACAGCAGGGTAGGCAGAGGGAACCTAGTGTTAAGACACTCCGTTCCCCACTTTCCGCCGAATTCGGAGGCTTGCGTGTTAAGTGGCGGAACTTAACGCCGCGCTTTACCTCGACAAAATGGAAATATAATTTCCACTCCTCGAGTGGGAATCGAACCCACAACCAGTCGTTTACAGTCACACTCTTGTGCCACTGGGCCACGACTGGCCACATTTACTAACTTATATTAACTGCATCGCCTTGAAAACGCTTTACGACCTTGAACCTGCGCTTATCTTACCAAAGCGAAGAAATTATACTTATAAAATATCAATTTAAATATAATCATTTAATATTTCCATTTCCTTAGCTCTGGTGTCGAGGCAAAGCGCGGCGTTAAGTTCCGCCACCTAACACGAAATGCCTCCGAATTCGGTGGAAAATGGAGAACAGAGTGTTCTAACACTAGGTTTCTTCTGCCTACCCTACTGTGTGCGGGATACAGCGTGAAGCTAAACAAAAATATCTAAAATAACGACTTAGGTCATTAACACTGCAAAGTGCGTCTGACGTCACGGCACGCCGCAACTCGCGTCTGTTTTTATTATCGTAGCAGCTTTACGAATGACTTTTTTTTATTTGGCTTCACGCTATATCCCGCACACAACAGGGTAGGCAGAGGGAACCTAGTGTTGAAACACTCCGTTCTCCAGTTTCCGCCGAATTCGGAGGCATTGCGTATTAAGTGGCGAAACTTAACACTGCACTCTGGTATCAGAGACAAAGCGCGGCGTTTAGTTCCGCCTCTTAACACGCAATGTCTCCGAATTCGGCGGAAAGTAGGGAACAGAGTGTCTTAACACTAAAACAATATGTCCCCTCTGCCTACCCTGCTGTATGCGTGGATACAGCGTGAAGTCAAAAAAAATGTTATTGCTAGCTCTAACAAAACGAAACGCGGCGTTAAGTTACGCTACTCAAAATTCAGACGATCATTCGGCGATTAGTGGAAAACCAAATACCTAACGGCTAAGGTATGCGAGCAAAAAGTGAACGTACATTTTGACCTTGAATTACTTTTTCAGTCTCTATACGTATGATTGTCAAATTTTGGTATATATATATTTCATACTAGCGGCCCGCTGTTGCAGTGTATTGCAACCCTAGAGGATGATTTTTGAAAAATAAAGTAGCCTATGTTTAACCTTGGATTGTCAACTATATTTATGCCAAGTTTCATTACAATCGGTCAAGCGGTGTAGATTTTTCATACAAACTTTCATGCCCTATTTCAACCTGTTAGAGGTTGATTTTTGAAAAAATAAGTAGCTTATGTTAGACCCAGTTATTGTTACTACTTTCATTCTAAATTTCATCCAAATCGGACTAGTAGATAAGCCGTGAAAGCGTGACCGACAAACACACAGACATTCGCATTTATAATATAAGTATGGAAGTATGGATAACTACTGGACCGAAAAAACATATTACTTCTAATAGTAAAAATAGACACAGTGTCAAGACACTCCGTTTTCCTGTTTACGTGTGTTGAGTGACGGAACTTAGCTCCACGTTCTGTCTTTTCAGAGCAGAAAAATGAACATAATTTAGATATTATTTATATAATGGGACCTAAACCCAGTAAATTTTAAAGATTATTCACTGAATCGTAATCGAACCTAGAACTAATCGCGTATACAGTGAAACACTATCCCCTTGCGCCAGGGTGGCCTTGAAATAGCCTATACATATAAAAATTAAGAACATTATTTTATTCATTTATTTATATCCTTTATTGCACACAATATAAAAATAAATATGTACAAAAGGCGAGCTTAACGCTAAATAGCATTTTCTACCAGCCAACCTTGTCATGTGGGAAATCATTGTGTAGGTGTGCAAAAGCTTATATTATACCTTTAAATAAATGATAAATACAAGTATATATAAACATAAACAAAGTGTACATATATATACTATATACAACGCGTTCAAGCGTAACTTAACGTCACGTTTTATCTTATCAAAGCGAAGAGATACTTATAAAATAATAATAAAATGAATTTAAACATTCTTTCGAATGAGAATCAAACCCAAAACCTATCACGTTTAGTTAAACACTCTCCCATTGTGATAAGACATCAAAAACCCATGAAAAAAAACATTTTTTTACTTTATGCGCCATGCGTTCTACTATCCGCTGCGTCGAAATTCTTATACGCTTTATAACAACTTATTTATGTTGTTAGCATCTCTGTAGAGAGATTTACTAAGTGTGGAATTACACTTTAAAAATGTTTAAATAATTATGTTATATTATTTTCCGTGGCCCAGTGGCACAAGCGTGTGACTGTAAACGACTGGTTGTGGGTTCGATTCCCACTCGAGGAGTGGAAATATTTAATATTTCCATTTTCTTCGCTCTGGTGTCGAGGTAAAGCGCGGCGTTAAGTTCCGCCACTTAACACGCAATGCCTCCGAATTCGGCGGAAAGTGGGGAACGGAGTGTCTCAACACTAGATTCCCTCTGCCTACCATGCTGTGTGCGGGATACAGCGTGAAGCTGGAAAAAAAAAAAAAATGGCTCCAAAATGCGACGGAAAATAGGGAACGGAGTGTCTGTTAAGACACTAGGTTCCTTCTGTCTACCCTGCTGCTTGAGCTATACAGAGCGAATCTAAAAAAAAAACAGTCGTGGGACTGCCGATAGAAGTGAAAACGGAACTATTAAGTTGAGTGTAATTAAAACTATATGCAAAAATTATATGATTTTTTTTATGTTTTATTTATTAGTTACATATGATGGGTTAAACAAATCATTAACAAAATATAAATACAAAGTGGTTGAAAAAATAATTAATATACAATTATCTTAATTATACATAGTATTTATATTTACACGAATTTCAATGAATTCAAGTTTGAACATTATTTTCATTATCTTGCGCTAGTCTGGCTCTCCATAGCTATAGATATACTATTATCATGTCGCATGTCGGTGACGCGAACCGAGGATTTTACCCTCTACCAAAACGCTCAACGCGCCTAAACAAGTTTTCACTTCAAAAAAATCTTTAATATTATTGTGGCAAGACTAAAACGTTGCTCTACTTCGCTAACTTAGTACAGCGCGTGTGACGTCAGACACGCGACGCTCGGCGTGTCGACTCGATAACGTGTCTGTGCGGCTTCGTATATTATACACATGTATAAATATCAGGATAACTGAGCTTTGCTCTGTACATTATTTCTGTCTAATGTTATAAATTTGTTAAACGATTGTTCGTAGAATAATCTTTGGGTAGCAGAAGTTTGTAAAAATCTCTCTACAGAGATGCTAACAACATAAATAAGTTGTAATAAAGCGTATAAGAATTTCGACGCAGCGGATAGTAGAACGCTAATTTGTTTTCGAAGGGGGTTGCAGTCTGTTGTAAATGTAAAGCAAACAAATTTAAACCATTTCTAGTATAACAGGGTAGGCAGAGAGAATAGTGTCACGAGACTCCCTGATAGCAAAAATGATGAATCAATTGTGAGTTCGAATACCACTAGAAGTCACTAGAGGTCTACAATTTCTTCGCTTTGGTGTGGCATGCAAAGCGCGGCGTTAAGTTCCGCCACTTAACACGCAATGCCTCCGAATTCGGCGGTAAGTGGGGAACGGAGTGTTTAAGCACTGGCTTCTCTCTACCCTGCTGTGTGTGGTATACAGCGTGAAGCTAAAAAAATAAATATAATAAAAATATTACCTTCGCCTGTAAGAATCGCGAACAGCACCTTGTAAGACCGGCGATATGGCTGAAACAAAAAAAAACACAACTTTATTATGAATAAAAACACACATATAATGTGTAATATACATACAATGTGTAATAAATTATTACACAATTAATACATATAATATATGTGTAAGGTCATAATAGCTCAGTAGAATAAAAATTGACTGCAATGTGATGGTTGTGGGTTCGATTCCTCATGGTAATGATCATTTAAATTTTCATTTCTCCGCCCTGGTACCAGAGGCACAGCGCGGCGTTTAGTTCCGCCACATAATACGCAATATGTTGATTTCAAGCGGAAAGTGGAGGACGGAGTGTCTTGACACTAGGTTCTCTCTGACCTTTCTAGACAGGTATAACAAGAAGCTATAAAATATGTATGGGAGAAAGCCAGTTACAGTCATGTACATAACGCAGAAGAAGCCGCTAGCGGAATGCTAGTATAATAAATAATGTATATTTTAAATAATATTATGTATTTCTTACATTTCATATTAAATATATGAAAACATAAACAAGAAATGCTGAAAAACAAAAACAATTATTTTTAGATTTAGACCATATGACGTAGTATATGACATCTTCACGCTTTATCCCGCACAGCGGGTTATTCAGAGAGACCTTAGTGTCTAGTGACATGACACTCCGTCCTTCACTTTCTGTCCGAAATCGACGATCGATAACTATTACAACAGCAGAAAGCGGAGAAAGGAGTGTCTTAACACTATGTTCCCTCTGCCTATCCTGCTATGTGCGGGATACAGCGTGAAGCTAAAAAATTCACACACTTTCCCCCAAATAGGAATTCAACCCGCAGCCTTCAGAATGGAATTTTGAAGTTAAAAAAACTATTTAATTTTCCAACTTTGTCTTGTTACATGTATTTTTTAACATTAAATACACAAGATAAGCTCAGGAAATTCAATAATTCATCATTTAACATTGAAGTGCAATGTTAAATGCAGTCTAGCCATTCCAAAGAATGGGAACAAACAGGCAGACCGAAAATGCTATTTTGATATATGTATATGCATACATACAAATGTACATATACATATAAATTTAGCTGAAAAACAGTTATTTTTAATATTACAAATGGACACTTCAATAAAAAAAGTTGTTGTAGAATAAAATCCATATATTATATAAATAATACTAAATTAGTACAGATTTTTAACTAATTCTATGTTATTTCAACCTAACTGGACTTAACACCTGAATTCTTATAAGACATAGTTACATAAAGACACTAATATGATATAATAATATTTTTGATAAGTAGAATATTGACTAATTTTAAATACTAAAAAAGTTTAAAAAACCATTGATATTTTAAAAATAAATTACATTGAAACCAAAGATGTCTTATATGTCTTTAGTGTGTAAATATTAATTATAATATAAAAATATTTGAACATTAAGGAAACTTAAACCTTTCCTTTCCTTCCTTTCTGAAAGGTTTAAGGTACATTGTACTGCTAGGCGCTTTATTTATATAATACATATAAATAATAAATAATTTTTATTTTCAAATGTTACACTTTGTCAAATTATTAGGAAAACTGTTTTAAAGTTAACTACAACATGTTTATTTAAAAAAATATGATTAGGTAAAGATAGTATTAATTGTTTTTTTTTTTTAATTTAAAACCTAAATGGCAAAGGAAGCGGAGTGTCATCCTATTCTTTAATATAACATTTATTTTGTGAAAGCAAATCTAATTAATTAAACAGCAATAATAACTTATATTCTTACTATGAAAATCATATTATTAATAAAATAAAACAGTTATTAATTTGTGATTACATTTCTTTATAGAAAATAAATGTCAAAGTTGAAATATAAAACTATCTGTAATGTCTTATTTATCATATTAAAAAAAAATAAAAGAAGACATTATTATAATTTAGTAATTTATTTGTTTTCCAGAATATTGACATCAAAATGGCAAAAACAGTAAGTAGCATTAAATATTCTTGATATAATATATATAAACTATAATTTAACAAATATCATTAGGCTTTCCGCAAAATTGATTTAATATTAATTATTTAATAACAAATGAAAACTATTATTAAATTAAAAAAATACAATTACTTAAAGAAAATATCTAAAACCTGGAAACAATGTTACTCACACAATACAAAAAAGTGGCGTGATCGAATTCCTATGAATTCCCGTCTCTTTCTCTCTCATACAAAATGTATGCGGTTGAAGCGAGACAAAAGATAAAGCTGGAATTAAACTGAAGTTTACAAATTTTAACTTAGACCTTCTGTATAATTATATTATTTAAAGAAGAAACTAAACGGTTATAAAATAAGCTTTAAATAAAATTAAGTCTATAAAGAGAATATCAAAGGTAAAAATCTTTAAACAATATTCACCATACATAACAACATCTTACACAATAGTAAAATTCCTCTTCAAATTATTATTTAAAGAAAAAGATCCTAATAATTGATTAATATGTTATTTTTTACCAGAATATTAGTATTGAAATTTTGTAAAAGCTTCAGAATTTAATTCTACAGTACCTACAGTAGTATATAGTATGTAATAAGCATCCAAACAAAAAAAACTAATTAATAACTTATATATTCTTAGACCTATAAAACTATAATAATGAAACATTTAACAATCATAAAGCATATTTTAAAACAAAGGTAATTTAAATAGAATAATTACATCTTTTTTATTTAAGAAATTTGCCGTCCCAATGGCAAATGCAGTGACATGTCATTCTGCTATAAAGAATGCCCAAGAATAAAAGTGATTAGTTTTAGATTGGTGGTTTATACATACATTATAACAGTAGTATATATAAGCGACTTAATGAAAATAGATCTTATATAAAATGATTTTATTAATAAAAAAAGGTATAAATAATTCCAAATATTATGATAAACTAAATAAATTACTAAAATTAAACACAAATAAGGTTCTACATTTTAAAATTCCTATTTAATTTCTCATTTTGGGAAATAAGATGCTATTTATTGAAGAATTTATTACTTTTTGTCAATTTTCTGCAATTTGACATCGAAATGACAAAAGCTTGTCAAATTTTAACATATAGTATGTAACAAGCAACCAAATCAATTTTAACATATTTAACAACTTTAATTCTTAAGATTTCTGTATAATAATTTTGCTCCAGAAATGAAACAATTATAAAAAATAACCTAATAAACAAAATTAATTATTAAACATTTTATTATATATTAATTATATTAGGCCACATTAATTTTAACTGCATGCATTCTTAAGTTATTTCAATATACTTACTGTCCTTTTCACTCATTAAATAAAATATAAAGATGGGAAAGAGATTAATAACAATTTAATTAAATATGTTTTATTTCTTGAAATCAAATTAGTTTAAACTTGTGAAAACAGTGGTTAAAATATAGATTTAAAAGCTTTTACTGACCTAACCTAACATATAGTTAGTGGAGGAAGGTTTTAGTAGTCTTCTGTCTCTAAAGTTACTAAAATTAAATGTTAAATCACTAAAAATCAAAGTAAAATCTTAGATTTATTGATTCATCGAATATATTTATTGTGTTTGTCTAAAAAAATATATTAAAAATAGTAAGATTGCTACTAAGGACTACTCTGAAGTGTTCGAAACATGGGATAGTATAGAACAATTTAATAATTTCAGGAAAACCATACGTTTTAACATTATAATTTCTAGTGATTGACCACAAACTTTAGTAACGTAGTGACAAAACACTAGAACCTTCCATCACTAACCAAGTGTTATCTTACGTTGGCTATGTGCTTTGCTTTTGGGTTTTTACCATACTATAACCTCTTTCAAATCAAAGATTTCAACCAATAAAATATGTTAAAATTAACCAAATTATTAGTAAAACAGCAAAAAAACATACTTTCTTTTTAAATTTATTAAAATATTTTAGTTTAAAATAGTAAATAATAGTTAATTCTATGCAAAAAGCTTACTTTTTCGTTCATATAGATCACGCTAGATGGCGTTACTTGGTGGATGACAAAGCCCCATTATAACTTTTGAGGTTATGAAAATTTTCTTACTGCTAATATTATAGGAAAACTCACTTATTGCACTACTTTTAGCATTAATTTAGGAAATACTTTTCAATTTTATAATATAGAAATGATTATTTCATTAAATGATTGGATTCTTTAATAATTCATTTACAGGGTAAATAAGTTTAGTTTTAGAATGCAATTATTTGGATTATTCTCATTTTTATATGTAAATGTATGTAAAATTCGTTTATAATTTGAATATTTCAAATTATTTTAATAAAGAATCGGCCTCCAATGCGAAAATAACAAAATTAACCATCCACGAAAAGTATTTCTCAATATTATTCACAAAAGAATTTACCTAAAAATAATGACTTTTGAAATAAAAATAATTGAAATTCAACTTTAATTGGATGAAAAAAACTATACTTATGCAACCGAAAAAAATTATTAAAAATATTTAAGCGTATTTCAAGCTCTTCTCAAACAAAAGTTCAACTAAAAAACTTAACTTACCCATAAAAAGTAAAAACACTTTGGCTAACATTATAAAAAACTTTGTGTCCGCATTAACTAAATTATATTACACCGACTCACTCTAATTACAAGGAGAGAATAGATAAAAGTCACTAATTATATTAAAAACGTCTGTTCTCTAACGATGCGTACGCGCAACTGCCGAGTTCTGGATCTGAAGCTATACGGTTCTCGTTCCTATACCTCCTATATATATGATCGATGAATCATGTACACAAACATGTTTAAATCCATCCAGTTCGCGAACCACATCTTCATCGTTGTAAATCAACATCAAAATATTATTACAATTTGAACTTTAGATAGCGTTTACAATATTGTGTATGATTGTCAACATAGACAGCTAAAAGTTGAGCTTATCGTGTTTGGTAACACGCTGGTGTAGTCAATTATGCGATTTGTTTGAATTGTATGTTTTGATTCTGTCATTCTGATCGCGATCGGCATCTTTATCTTTATCTTATGAATCAATAGCAAAATTTCATTTTAATTAAATTTTTAGATATTATTAAAAATATATTTTAAAATGATATTGCAATAATTGTGTATGATAATCAATACAGACGGCTGAAAGTTATAATTATCGTGTTTAGTTACATGTTGGTGTTATCAAACTGTATTTTTTAATCCTTCCGTTCTGTTCGCGAACATGTTTATTATCTTAATAAATCAATGACGAAACATAATTTTAATTAGATTTTCAGGTAGTATTAAACCACCACCATAACACCAACGTTATCAATTATGCGATTTGTTTGAATTGTATGTTTTGATTCTGTCATTCTGTTCGCGAACATGATTTTTATCTTAATAAATCAATAACAAAATTTCATTTTAATTTCGACTTTAGATATCATTTACAATAGGTTTTAAAATGATAATGTAATCATTGAGTTTATAATTCAAATTGTCATGTTTTGTAACATGTATGTATTATCGAATAGGCGACTGACAAGCTGCACTTTTAGTAACTTCATTCTGTTCGTGAACATAATCTTTATCTTAACAAATCAACTAAAAATACATAATTTTTAATAAATTTTCAGATAGTAATTAAAAAACATGTTTTAACATGATATTGTAATAATTGTGTATGATAGTCAATACAGACGGCTGAAAGTTGTAATTATCGTGTTTGGTAACATGTTGGTGTTATCAATTATGCGTATTTTTTAATCCTTCCGTTCTGTTCGCGAACATGTTTGTTATCTTAATAAATCAATGACGAAACACAATTTTAATTAGATTTTCAGATAGTATTAAAAATAGGTATTAAATTGATAATGCAATAATTGTGTATGATAGTCAACACAGACGGCTGAAAGTTGTAATTATCGTGTTTAGTTACATGTTGGTGTTATCAAACTGTATTTTTTAATCCTTCCGTTCTGTTCGCGAACATGTTTATTATGTTAATAAATCAATGACAAAACATAATTATAATTAGATTTTCAGATAGTATTAAAAATATATTTTAAAATGATATTGCAATAATTGTGTATGATAGTCAACACAGACGGCTGAAAGTTGTAATTATCGTGTTTAGTTACATGTTGGTGTTATCAATTATGAAAATTTTATAATCCTTCCGTTCTGTTCGCGAACATGTTTATTATCTTAATAAATCAATGACGAAATATAATTTTTATTAAATTTTTAGATATTATTAAAAATATATTTTAAAATGATATTGCAATAATTGTGTATGATAGTCAATACAGACGGCTGAAAGTTGTAATTATCGTGTTTAGTTACATGTTGGTGTTATCAAACTGTATTTTTTAATCCTTCCGTTCTGTTCGCGAACATGTTTATTATCTTAATAAATCAATGACGAAACATAATTTTAATTAGATTTTCAGATAGTATTAAAAATAGGTATTAAATTGATAATGCAATAATTGTGTATGATAGTCAAAACAGACGGCTGAAAGGTGAAATTATCTTGCTTGGTAACATGATGGTGTTATCAATTATGAAAATTTTATAATCCTTCCGTTCTGTTCGCGAACATGTTTATTATCTTAATAAATCAATGACGAAACATAATTTTAATTAGATTTTCAGATAGTATTAAAAATATATTTTAAAATGATATTGCAATAATTGTGTATGATAGTCAATACAGACGGCTGAAAGTTGTAATTATCGTGTTTAGTTACATGTTGGTGTTATCAAACTATTTTTTAATCCTTCCGTTCTGTTCGCGAACATGTTTATTATCTTAATAAATCAATGACGAAATATAATTTTTATTAAATTTTTAGATATTATTAAAAATATATTTTAAAATGATATTGCAATAATTGTGTATGATAGTCAATACAGACGGCTGAAAGTTGTAATTATCGTGTTTAGTTACATGTTGGTGTTATCAAACTGTATTTTTTAATCCTTCCGTTCTGTTCGCGAACATGTTTATTATCTTAATAAATCAATGACGAAACACAATTTTAATTAGATTTTCAGATAGTATTAAAAATATATTTTAAAATGATATTGCAATAATTGTGTATGATAGTCAATACAGACGGCTGAAAGTTGTAATTATCGTGTTTAGTTACATGTTGGTGTTATCAAACTATTTTATAATCCTTCCGTTCTGTTCGCGAACATGTTTATTATCTTAATAAATCAATGACGAAATATATTTTTTATTAAATTTTTAGATATTATTAAAAATATATTTTAAAATGATATTGCAATAATTGTGTATGATAATCAATACAGACGGCTGAAAGTTGTAATTATCGTGTTTAGTTACATGTTGGTGTTATCAAACTGTATTTTTTAATCCTTCCGTTCTGTTCGCGAACATGTTTATTATCTTAATAAATCAATGACGAAATATTATTTTAATTTGATATTCAGATAGTATTTACAATAAGTTTTAATATGATAATATGATAATTTTCTTGCCGAATTCGATTTATCGTGTCTTAAATGGCAGGACGGAATGTCTTGACACTACGTTCTCTCTGACTACTCCACTATGCGGGAAAAATCGTGAGGCTGGAAAACTGTTTTATAAACAGACTGTTTCTTTCGACTAGTTTATTCTTATCGTGAATCTTTATCTCTTTGTGTAAGTGAATCTTTAAAATATTGATTACACTGTTTTACAGACTTTGTTCTTCTTTTTTTAGCTTCATACTGTATCCCTTGAGGGGTAGTCAGAGAGAACGGAGCGACAAACGAAGGGTCCCTGCATACTTCTTTCGCCTCGTCCACTGTCATCAACCTCTTCATACTCCTCACTCCAGGGGGTCCTCATGCTTTTTACGTGACCTTCCTCCAGTATCGTCGATACTGTGTTTTCAAAGATCATCCGAGGTCTCCCCTTGGCTCTCTTACCACTTTTACTTTTGCTGATTTCCTGTCTATTAGTAAGAACATACACTATGCTTCATACAATACAGAATAGTTATTACGCACTTCAATGTTGACTTATCACCCCGTTGCCGTTAACTTGTGTGTCATTTTATACGTATAAACATCTGGTGACCGAGCTCCGCTAGGTATTCCTTTCGAGATATCGTTATTTTGAAATAATGATTACAATAAAAAATGGATAAATGAATAATAACTATAATAAAATATCTAATAAATTATAACAAAAAAAATAAATAAATAAAAGAAAAATATAATAAACTAGCGGCCCGCTCACGGCTTCGCCGCGTGTACTACAGCAATGTTTTGTTATATTGCAACCCTCAGGGGTGGATTTTTGAAAAATAAAATAGCGTGCGTCAAACCTTGGACTATCAACTATATTTATGCCAAATTTTATTACAATCGGTCAAGCGGATTGGATTTTTCATGTAAACTTTCATCCCCTATTACTCTTTAGAGGTTGATTTATTAAAAAATGAGTATCCTATATTAGACCCTGGACATTTTACTACTTTCATTCAAAAATTCATCCAAGTCGGATTGGTAGATTAGCCATGAAAGCGTGGCAGACAAACAGACAGACTTTCGCATTTATAATATAAGTATGGATATGGATAAAACAAAAACAAAATTTGGATGCCATGACTGATGGATCAGTCTTCTCAGGACTTCTGGCTTGTAAATTGCTAAAAGCTGAGCTAAAGAAACAGAGCTATTACAACGTTGTCAAACATTGCGAAATTGACAGTCGTATAATAATGATATGTTAGTCGCTTTTTTTTTCATTTTCCCAAAAATACGGAGAAAGAGATATTTGTTGAAAATGAAACCTAGCTAGATCGATTTTTCTCCTCCGAAACTCATAACTCTACATACAAAATTGCATGAAAATCTGTGAAGCCGTTTCCGAGATTTCAATTATTTATATTCAAATATACAAGAATTACCTACTTGTTTAAATATACAAGATAAGTATATCAAACAAACGGTAGTTAGTAATAGGTATATATTTAATAATTTATTGTGTTATAATATAATAATAATGTATTTCTATTGACTTATTATATTTTTCAAAATGTGTACGGGAATGGTTGTGGGTTCGATTCCTACTAGATGAATTGAAATATTTCATGTTTCATTATTATGTTCGGAAAACGAGAAATGGCGTATCCTAACATCAGATTCCCTCCGCCTACCATGTTGCGTGCGTCATACAGCGTGAAGCTAAAAAAATATATATAAACCTAAAGTACCTATATTCCCGATTTACCAACCGAACACGAATTGAGTGACTTCATTTAACGCTGCGCTTTGTCATATTCAACGTAGCGGAGTAATTAAAAAAAACTGGCGATTGTGTTCAGACATTGCTGACTGCATGCTTATTGCATCACTGATATAACTAGCAGCAAGTTTTTATCGTTCGACCTTGAAGAGTAGAGTGAAGGTCACTCCAAGTTATCTTGAACAGTATGACTGTTAGTATGACAGTATGTCAACGCTTTCCGAAAATTTCGCTCCGGTATAGTCAACCAGCCAGTAAGAATTGACGAGTGCGGAGTGACTGAGACACTACACACCGCGTAATGGAGTCACTAGTCACTACACACCGCGTAATGGAGTCCATTACGCGGTGTGTAGTGTCTCAGTCACTCCGCACTCGTCAGCTCTCATTGATTAGGGACTCCATTACGCGGTGTGTAGTGTCTCAGTCACTCCGCACTCGTCAACTCTCATTGACTAGTGATTCAATGAGAGTTGACGAGTGCGGAGTGACTGAGACACTACACACTGCGTAATGGAATCACTAGTCAATGAGAGTTGACGAGTGCGGAGTGACTGAGACACTACACACTGCGTAATGGAGTCCCTAGTCAATGAGAGTTGACGAGTGCGGAGTGACTGAGACACTACACACCGCGTGATGGAGTCACTAGTCAATGAGAGTTGACGAGTGCGGAGTGACTGAGACACTACACACCGCGTAATGGAGTCACTAGTCAATGAGAGTTGACGAGTGCGGAGTGACTGAGACACTACACACCGCGTAATGGAGTCACTGGTCAATGAGAGTTGACGAGTGCGGAGAGACTGAGGCACTACACACCGCGTAATGGAGTCACTGGTCAATGAGAGTTGAAGAGTGCGGAGTGACTGAGACACTACACACCGCGTAATGGAGTCACTAGTCAATGAGAGTTGACGAGTGCGGAGTGACTGAGACACTACACACCGCGTAATGGAGTCACTAGTCAATGAGAATTGACGAGTGCGGAGTGACTGAGACACTACACACCGCGTAATGGAGTCACTAGTCAATGAGAGTTGACGAGTGCGGAGGGACTGAGACACTACACACCGCGTAATGGAGTCACTAGTCAATGAGAGTCGACGAGTGCGGAGTGACTGAGACACTACACACCGCGTAATGGAGTCCCTAATCAATGAGAGTTGACGAGTGCGGAGTGACTGAGACACTACACACCGCGTAATGGAGTCACTAGTCAATGAGAGTTGACGAGTGCGGAGTGGTTGAGACACTACGCGGTGTGTAGTGGAGTCACTGGTCAATGAGAGTTGACGAGTGCGGAGTGACTGAGACACTACACACCGCGTAATGGAGTCACTGGTCAATGAGAGTTGACGAGTGCGGAGTGACTGAGACACTACACACCGCGTAATGGAGTCACTAGTCACTACACACCGCGTAATGGACTCCATTACGCGGTGTGTAGTGTCTCAGTCACTCCGCACTCGTCAACTCTCATTGACTAGTGACTCCATTACGCGGTGTGTAGTGTCTCAGTCACTCCGCACTCGTCAACTCTCATTGACTAGTGACTCCATGAGAGTTGACGAGTGCGGAGTGACTGAGACACTACACACTGCGTAATGGAATCACTAGTCAATGAGAGTTGACGAGTGCGGAGTGACTGAGACACTACACACTGCGTAATGGAGTCCCTAATCAATGAGAGCTGACGAAAGCGGAGTGACTGAGACACTACACACCGCGTAATGGAGTCACTAGTCAATGAGAGTTGACGAGTGCGGAGTGACTGAGACACTACACACTGCGTAATGGAATCACTAGTCAATGAGAGTTGACGAGTGCGTAGTGACTGAGACACTACAGACCGTGTAATGGAGTCACTGGTCAATGAGAGTTGACTAGTGCGGAGTGACTGAGGCACTACACACTGCGTAATGGAATCACTCGTCAACTCTCATTGACGAGTGCGGAGTGACTGAGACACTACACACCGCGTAATGGAGTCACTAGTCAATGAGAGTTGACGAGTGCGGAGTGACTGAGACACTACACACCGCGTAGTGGAGTCACTAGTCAATGAGAGTCGACGAGTGCGGAGTGACTGAGACACTACACACCGCGTAATGGAGTCCCTAATCAATGAGAGTTGACGAGTGCGGAGTGACTGAGACACTACACACTGCGTAAAGGAGTCACTAGTCAATGAGAGTTGACGAGTGCGGAGTGACTGAGAAACTACACACCGCCTAATGGAGTCAGTAGTCAATGAGAGTTGACGAGTGCGGAGTGACTGAGACACTACACACCGCGTAATGGAGTCACTGGTCAATGAGAGTTGACGAGTGCGGAGAGACTGAGGCACTACACACCGCGTAATGGAGTCACTGGTCAATGAGAGTTGACGAGTGCGGAGTGACTGAGACACTACACACCGCGTAATGGAGTCGCTAGCCAATGAGAGCTGACGAGTGCGGAGTGATTGAGACACTACACACCGCGTAATGGAGTCACTAGTCAATGAGAGTTGACGAGTGCGGAGTGACTGAGACACTACACACTGCGTAATGGAGTCACTAGTCAATGAGAGTTGACGAGTGCGGAGTGACTGAGACACTACACACCGCGTAATGGAGTCACTAGTCAATGAGAGTTGACGAGTGCGGAGTGACTGAGACACTACACGCCGTGTAATGGAGTCACTAGACCAATGAGAGTTGACGAGTGCGGAGTGACTGAGACACTACACACCGCGTAATGGAGTCACTAGTCAATGAGAGTTGACGAGTGCGGAGTGACTGAGACACTACACACCGCGTAATGGAGTCACTAGTCAATGAGAGTTGACGAGTGCGGAGTGACTGAGACACTACACATCGCGTAATGGAGTCACTAGTCAATGAGAGTTGACGAGTGCAGAGTGACTGAGACACTACACACCGCGTAATAAAGTCACTAGTCGATTAGAGTTGACGAGTGCGGAGTGACTGAGACACTACACACCGCGTAAAGGAGTCACTAGTCAATGAGAGATAACGAGTGCGGAGTGACTGAGACACTACACACCGCGTAATGGAGTCACCAGTCAATGAGAGTTGACGAGTGCGGAGTGACTGAGACACTATACACCGCTTAAGGTAGTCACTAGTATTTATCTCTAACGCGACTCTCCGCGTTGTACCAATCACTCCTTATAAATTGATTCTTCAACGTATATTGTAGCTTAACGAACAATATCAATAATCGATCTCAATCCAAAGACTGCAACCTTAGACTGATCTAGGTATCAATGATTTGAGAAAAGTAAAGGTTGAGTATGCAATCCTTCGATTTGGTTATTGGTGAAGATTGCATTTTTAAACTTTCTCTCGCTTACTGCGCCATGACGGGCCCTTCAACCTTAATGTTACTTCAAAAAAATTATTCGCTCAAAAAATAGATTGGTAGATCATCCTAAGGTTGTAGTTTTTGGATTAGGATCGATTATTGATATTGGACGTATGTAAGTTCATTTACCTTAAAATGCGTTTCTTATATCTCTGACTTGTCGACACGCGCGGCGCGGCGTGTCTAGAAATATACCGAACATTTTATCGATTTAATATATTTAAGACCAGTCGTGGCTTGTGGGCACAAAGTGTGACTGTAAACGCGACTGGTTGTAGGTTCGATTTCCGTTCGAGGTACTGGTAAAGGTAATTGGCTCAGGTGTCGAGGCAATGTGCGGCGTATTGCGTGATATGCCTACAGAGCAAAGTAGCCTTTAAAATGAAGATCAGCAGTTTCACCAAGTTTTTCTAGTAAGGACGTAGTGTCAACACACTCCGTCCTTTCTATCTACCCTACACACAGGCAATGCCGCGAGCGGATCAGTATTTTTATATAAAATTGCAGATATTGTTTTAACACCATTTTACAAGCATTTACTTCACTAAAAGTTTTTATCGCCGACTCAAAGGTACTGAGAAAGATTGGAATGTTCAGAAGGAATAGGGTTGCCACACGTTCTTTATAATTTAATTGCTTTTTTTTATAATTTAATTTTATTATAAAATATTATAAAATGAGGCCGTCCTGGCGCAGTGGGACAGCGTCTGACTGTAACTCGATAGTAGTGGGTACGATACCCACTCGGGGGAATGATTATATTTAAATGTTTATTTTTTTGGCTATTGTACTTAAAACTAAGCGCTTGTTTTCTCAATACGCTTTGTCTTGATTTCAGATGGTGGATGGAGTGTCTTGACACTAGGTTCTTCCTGACTTGACCTTGCTTAGGCGGAAAGAGCGTGAAGCTGCTTTTTTAATTGTACGTTATTTTACATATTTGTACTCTACTCGTATACTTTATTAGAAAAATAAAGTTCAATAAAACGTTTTATTTTGAATAGTTTAATGTATCTCTCTCTCTCTCTTTTGACTATTAATCTACTGTACCGTCTCTAAAAAGCAATAATAATACAAATTACAAAAATTTACAATTTGAAAATCAATCTTAAGGTCATAGTTTTAATGTCAAATGATTTAACACCGGACACAGTTGAACTAAAGTTAATGCCTCACTTGAGAAGCACCGGCGCAAGAAACACAGCGGGACATATTTTAATAAAAATGTATTGATAAAAACTAGTACAGTAGAAATTTGATTATTTGGCTTTCAGTTAGGCGGATTCGCAATTATCCGGACTAGGTGTATTTATACCTTCAACCTACGTACACCCATCGGAACTTGGATTAAAGTACCTACGCATATTCCAACTTAAAACTTCTAAACCTATGGCTTAAAACTTCTAAACCTATGGCAGATACATATCGTTGCGGGAACCCGCTGCGATCAAATTTTTATACGTTATCTTTAAATGTCTTTTTCAATTTTCCTAAGTGTGGAATAATAATTTAAAAAACAGTAGCAGTCGTGGGACTGCCGATAGAAGTGAAAACGGAACTATTAAGTTGAGTGTAATTAAAACTATATGCAAAAATTATATGAAATTTTTTATGTTTTATTTATTAGTTACATATGATGGGTTAAACAAATCACGAACAAAATATAAATACAAAGTGGTTGAAAAAATAATTAATATACAATTATCTTAATTATACATAGTATTTATATTTACACGAATTTCAATTTCAATACTATTATCATGTCGCATGTCGGTGACGCGAACCGAGGATTTTACCCTCTACCAAAACGCTCAACGCGCCTAAACAAGTTTTCACTTCAAAAATATATATAATCTTTTATTTGCTGTTTTCAATAAACAATCTCGATTATCCGGATGCTTAACCACTTTATATTTATTTTCTTTACTACAACAATTAGTGTACTTTTAATACAAACAATGAAAGTGGTAACCCTAAGACACAGTCGTGTGACGTCATCACACGTTACGCTCGGCGTGTCTTGTCAGATAAGCAAACTTCTTGAGCGAATTCATTCATAAATTTTGCTATAGTATTTTTATCTTTACGCTTTAGTCACTGTAGCAGAGAAGGCAGAGAGAACGTAGTGTCAAGACACTCCGTTCTCCATATAAAGTTTTTACGGAGAAATGGCGAAAGTTATTTTTTCATTATTATTATTTTTTGTTGTTTTTAGCTTCACGCTGTATCCCGCATATAGCAGGATAGGCAGAGGGAACCTAGAGTTAAGACACTCCGTTTCCCATTTTCGGGTGAATTCGGAAGCATTCCGATGAATGCGGAGTAAAAAAAATGGAGATATTTAATATTTCCACTCTTCGTGTGAGACGTAACGGTCGCTTTACAGTCACACTTTGTGCCTCTGCCCCACGACACGGGTTCGATTCCCACTCGAGGAGTGGAAATATTTAATATTTCTATATTCTTCCCTATAGTGTCGAAGCAAAGTAGTGTCGCGGCGTTTAGTTCCGTCACTTAACACGCAATGCCTCCGGAAAGTGGAGAACGGAGTGTCTTAACACTAGGTTTCCTCTGCCTACCCAGCTATGTGCGGGATACAGCGTGAAGCTATAAAAAACAATTTTATTCTTACTTAATTGTAAAGAAATACGTTTTCTAAATATGTCATATATATACATAATAACAATAAATGTTCAACGTCATAGGTATTTTCCATTGACCTACATAACGATTAAAGATAAAGAACAGAGGAAGATAGGTATAGAAAAAAATGAATAAATCTCGATAATTACAGCTTATATAAATTTAATATTGATTTGAAACCAGTTGTGGCTTTTGAGTACAAAGTGCGACTGGTCGTGGGTTCGATTCCCATTCGAGGAGTGGAAATATTTAATATTTCCATTTTCTTCGCTCTGGTGGGGAGACAAAACACAGTATCGTCGATATTGGAGGAAGGTCACGTGAAGCATGACCCCCCGGACGTGAAGAGGGGCATATATGAAGAGGTTGTTGACAGTGGACGAGGTGATAGAAGTATGCAGGGACCGTTGCGTTTGGTGTTCTGACCCCGGTATATTTCATCCAAATCGGACCGGTAGATTAGCCGGGAAAGCGTGACAGACAAACACACAGACTTTCGCATTTATAATATAAGTAAGTATGGATAGATGTCGCTACGTTTCCTCACTAGAACAGGTTGCGTACATCTGTTGTCAATTATATGATAGTTGGCATTGTACAAGAAATATTTAGGAAAATAAACAATGACGTAAGATTAAATAAAAGAGGTAATCTGATCTCTGTTTTTTCAAAAACCAACTCCAAAAGTCTAAAATATATTTTAGACTTGGAAGTTTTTATCGTGGGCTTGGAGCTAATAATATACAAAGATAGGTATGTACCTACAGTCTGCCGTACAACGTCATCACACGTTACGCGCGACGTGTCGTATCACATAAGCAACTGTTGAGTAATTTCATTCATAAATTTCGCATTGTATTTTTAGCTTCACGTTTGTATTATATATAGTAGAGTAGGTAGAGAAAACATAGTGTTAAGACACTCCGTTCTCCATATAAAGTTTGTATGGATAAGTGTCAAAAATCAATATATTTTATTGTTATAAAAAGCAGTAAAAAGAAGGATATTTAAACACAATAGTCTACTACTGGTATATGCTGTATATTTGGTGGCAATTACGATTGGTCATGAGTTCGATTCCCACTCGGCGGAATCATCATTTAATTCTAAAGTCATATTCACAAAAATGTTCAACGTGAGGCATTTTTCATTATCTAACGTAATGATACAAGATAGAAGAAGAACAGAGAAATACAGATAAAAGAGAGAGAAATAAGTAAAGTTTATGTAAATTCAATTTGAACTCGCTGCGTGTCGTATCTGATTAGCAACACTTGAACAATTTCATTATTCAAGTGTTGCTAATCAATAAATTTCGTATTGTGTTTTCAGCTTCAAGTTTGTATTACATATCGTAGAATAAACAGAGAGTATATAGTGTTAAGACACTCCGTTCTCCATGTAAACTTTGTATTTAGAAGTGCCGGAAACTAACCTTTTTTTGGTTATAAAAGGAAGTAAAGAAAAGGCCATTTTAGCATAATAATCTACTAATCTACTACTGGTATATGGTATACTATCGTAATTGCCGCCAAATATACAGTATTTGGCGGCAATTACGATTGGTCTCTAGTTCGATTTCCACTCGGTGCAATGATCATAATTGAATTGGTGCAAAGCGAAACAAATGAATGTCCTATTAACAAAAATTGTTCAACGTTTGGCATTTTTCAATGTCCTACATAATGATTGAAAATAGAGAACAGAGACAGAGAGAAATAATTAAATAATATTTATGTAAATTCATATTTAATTTGATTTGACGCCAGTCACGTTACTTGCAGTGTGTCGTATCTGATAAGCAACACTTGGACAATTTCATTCATAATTTTTGTATTGTTTTTTCAGCTTCAAGTTTGTATTACATATCGTAGAATAAACAGAGAGTATATAGTGTTAAGACACTCCGTTCTCCATGTAAACCTTGTATTCAGAAGTGCCGGAAACTAACACTTTTTTTTTGTTATAGAAGGAAGTAAACAAAAAACCATCTTAGCATAATAGTATTCTAGTCTACTACTGGTATATGCTGTAGATTTGGCGGCAATTACGATTGGTCATGGGTTCGATTCCCACTTGGTGGAATGATCACATTTTTATTGGTGCGAAGCGAAATAAAGGAATGTCCTAGGTATTACAAAAATTGTTCAATGTGAGGCATTTTTTATTGCCCTACATAATGATTAAAGATAAAGAATAGAGAAATACAGATAAAAGAGAGAGCAATTAGTAAAGTTTATTATTTTTATTTTTTCTTAGCTTCACGCTGTATCCCGCACACAGCAGGGTAGGCAGAGGGAACCTAGTGTTAAGACACTCCGTTTCCCGCTTAAACTTAAAGTTTATGTAAATTCATATTTGATTTGATTTGACGCCAGACACGTAGCTTTCGGCGTGTAGTATTTCATTAGCAACACTCGAAGAATTTCATTCATAAATTTCATATTGTGTTTTCAGCTTCACGTTTGTTGTTACATATCGTAGTATAAACAGAGAGTATATAGTGTTAAGACACTCCGTTCTCCGTGTAAACTTTGTATTCAGAAGTGCCGGAAACTAATATTTTTTTTGGTTATAAAAGGAAGTAAAGAAAAGGCCATTTTAGCATAATAATCTACTAATCTACTACTGGTATATGGTATACCAGTAGTATCGTAATTGCCGCCAAATATACAGTATTTGGCGGCAATTACGATTGGTCTCTAGTTCGATTTCCACTCGGTGCAATGATCACAATTGAATTGGTGCAAAAGCGAAACAAATGAATGTCCTATTAACAAAAATTGTTCAACGTTTGGCATTTTTCAATGTCCTACATAATGATTGAAAATAGAGAACAGAGACAGAGAGAAATAATTAAATAATATTTATGTAAATTCATATTTAATTTGATTTGACGCCAGTCACGTTACTTGCAGCGTGTCGTATCTGATTAGCAACACTTGAACAATTTCATTCATAAATTTCGTATTGTGTTTTCAGCTTCAAGTTTGTATTACATATCGTAGAATAAACAGAGAGTATATAGTGTTAAGACACTCCGTTCTCCATGTAAACTTTGTATTTAGAAGTGCCGGAAACTAACCTTTTTTTGGTTATAAAAGGAAGTAAAGAAAAGGCCATTTTAGCATAATAATCTACTAATCTACTACTGGTATATGGTATACCAGTAGTATCGTAATTGCCGCCAAATATACAGTATTTGGCGGCAATTACGATTGGTCTCTAGTTCGATTTCCACTCGGTGCAATGATCATAATTGAATTGGTGCAAAGCGAAACAAATAAATGTCCTATTAAGAAAAATTGTTCAACGTGAGGCATTTTTAATGTCCTACATAATGATTGAAAATAGAGAAGAGAGACAGAGGGAAATAATTAAATCATATTTATGTAAATTCATATTTGATTTGACGCCAGTCACGTTACTTGCAGTGTGTCGTATCTGATAAGCAACACTTGGACAATTTCATTCATAATTTTTGTATTCTTTGATTTAACTTCATTTATTTTTTTAGCTTCACGCTGTATCCCGCACACAGCAGGGTAGGCAGAGGGCACCTAGTGTTAAGACACTCCGTTCCCCACTTTCCGCCAAATTCGGGGGCATTTTGTGTTAAGTGGCGGAACTTAACGCCGCTATAACTTAATTTATAACCTTTCTTGGTAGGCAGAGAGAATATATTTGTATAGTGAAGTCCAGGGAGCTAATAGCTTTTGTTATTGACGTTTTTATCGTGGGCCTGATGTTGCCTCCGGGGTACGCGGAAGATTCGGGTACCTGTTGGCCCCGGATAGTGGCGGTCGAGGGGGAGCACCGTGAGGTTTTAGTGGATATACGGACGGCTCAGTCTGGAGTCCCACATAACCACGTCCGAGTGCCCAATCGGGCTGGTGTCCGTAACGGATTTCCTCACGTAAAAAAAAAGGCTTGATGTTACTGATATAAAAATAGTTAAGCACGCACGTTACGCTCGGCGTGTCGTGTCAGATAAGAATTTCATTCATAAATTTTGTATATATTATGTGATTTTCTTTGTTTTTTTTTTACCTTCACGCTGTATCCCGCACATAGTAGGGTAGAGGGAACCTAGTGTTAAGACACTCCGTTTCCCGCTTAACTTAAAGTTTATGTAAATACATATTTGATTTGATTGACGCCAGACACGTAGCTTGTGGCGTGTCGTATTAAATTAGCAACACTTGAGCAATTTCATTGATAAATTTTATATTGTGGTTTTAGCTTCACGTTTGTATTCGATGTAGTAGAGTAGGTAGAGAAAATGTAGTGTCAAGACACTTCGGTCTACATTAAAAGTTTGTAGGTATGTAGAAGTGCAAAATGCTTGTAGTATTCATTGTTATAAAAAGAAGCAGTAACAAAAGCCATTTCGCAGTTAGACAGTATCTGACTTCCATAATTTTTGGCTGTGGGTTCGATTCCTATTTGATGAAAGTTAATAATTTAATTATTTTAATATCTACTCTCATGTTAATGAATTGAATGCCCGAATTATCAAAAACTATTCAACATTATAGGCATTTTCCATTTACTGGTAGTGGGTTCGATTCCCACTCGAGGAGTGGAAATTATATTTCCATTTTCTTCGCTCTGGTGTCGAGGTAAAGCGCGGCGTTAAGTTCCGCCACTTAACACGCAAGCCTCCAAATTCGGCGGAAAGTGGGGAACGGAGTGTCTTAACACTAGGTTCCCTCTGCCTACCCTGCTGTGTGCGGGATATAGCGTGAAGCTAAAAAAAAAAAAAATAATAAAAATTACTTATATAACAATTAAGCATAGACTACAGAGAAAGAGAGAAATAAATAAATGTTGTTTATGTAAATTCGATTTGAGTTGGCGCCAAGTGGCGCGGCGTGTCGTATCTGATTAACAACACTTGAACAATTTCATTCATAAATTTTATATTGTACTAGCGGCCCGCTCGCGCGTAAACTACATGCTACTGTTGCGGTATATCGCAACCCTAGGGGATGGATTTTTGAAAAATAAAGTAGCCTATGTTTAACCTTGGATTATTAACTATATTTATGCCAAATTTCATTACAATAGGTCAAGCGGTGTAGATTTTTCATATAAACTTTCATCCCCTATTTCAACCCTTTAGAGGTTGATTTTTGAAAAAATAAGTAGCCTATGTTAGACTCAGTTATTGTTACTACTTTCATTCTAAATTTCATCCAAATCGGACCGGTAGATTAGCCGTGAAAGCATGACAGACAAACACACAGACATTCTCATTTATAATATAAGTATGGATTTTAGCTTCACGTTTGTTTTACATGTTAACGAAATGTTAAAAAACTTAATTTCCTTTAACTTCCTACTGCTTTGGTCTAAAAAACTCTATTCCCGACATTTGGGGTTGGTTTTTGAGAAAAAAAGAAGTAATCAGTATTTAGTCTTACGTCATTGACTATTTTCTTGTACAATGTCAACTATCATATAATTTACAACAGATGGCGTTACCTATTCTAGTGAGAAAACATAGCGACATCTATTATCACATGTATGACAATCTTTTGTTTTATAACTTCACGCTGTATCCCGCACACAGCAGAGTAGGCAGAGGGAACATAGTGTTAAGACACTCCGTTCCACATTATATATATGACATAAATAATTATTAACCGGTTAAATATATCTAAAGTATTAAAATTCAGACTTGTTATTTTATTTTAGAGTTTACGCTGTATCCCATACACAAACCAGAGGGAATCTAATTAAGACACTCCGTTCTCCATTTTCCGCCGAATTCTGGAGGCATTGTGTGTTAAGTGACGGAACTTATCGTCACGCTTTGTCTCGACACCAGAGCGAAGAAATTTTTTGTATTAACTATTTCCACTCCTCGATATTTCCAGTCACACTTTCCAGTCACACTTTGCCCATATTATTACTACGACGTTTTTTGACAAATTCACGTTTTTTTCCGTCATTTATTACACAATAAATAATTTATAATGCAATATGGGACATCTTAAAATAGCTACAAATAACAATATTATTTCCAATTCCGTTTTCCCTTAACGTACATACATGTTTAAGGAAAAATACTGACGCCATTAGAGGTTGAGTTGGTTAATGATCTATACGTAATAATTTTAAACTTTATGCCATGTGCTATGATGGGCAAAAATTAATTGCAATTAACAATTACATATTAGGAACCGTCTCTTTACTCTGCGTGGCAGGAAGAGCTGAGCGAAGTACATATTTAATGTTATTACATGTTAAAAAACGTTTGAAAAGCAAGCATTTAGCACTAACATAACACTTAACGTTCCACAGCCTAAGTCTATGGACACTTTTTGACCATTTAATTACCATTTATTCAAAAATTACAATTACAATTGTCACCAAAAAACTTCACAGCACACAAAACACTGTGCTCGATATCCCTCACTGTGCCAAATGTCAGAGGTCTACTACAAATAGCCCAGGAAGAGTTGAACCACAACGAACACACACTTTTGATAAGTAAGCAATTACATGAGAAATCACATAAAAATCACAATTAGCTAAAAATTAATTAGCTCTTAATATTTACACTAGACCTAACAATGAATTAATTGTTTATATGTTTATTTTCTCTGGATTTTCGGACATTAAAAAATATGCTAAAATATCATTAGTATACGAATTTCAATTTTGCAACTGTTTACAACGTTAGCTACTTTATGCTTACTACTTACTTTAAGCTACTTTATTTTTTAAAAATGCGCCCTCGAGGTTTGTAATATAACGAAATAGTTTTTTAGCTTCACGCTGTATCCCGCACACAGCAGGGTAGGCAAAGGGAACCTAGTATTAAGTTACACCGGTCCCCACTTTCCGTCGAATTCGGAGGCATTGCGTGTTAAGTGGCGGAACTTAACGCCGCGCTTTACCTCGAGACCAGAGCGAAGAAAATGGAAATATTAAATATTTCCACTCCTCGAGTGGGAATCGAACCCACAACCAGTCGTTTACAGTCACACGCTTGTGCCACTGGGCCACGACTGGCCACAAACGAAATAGTTCTCGGGGCGAATCCGCGAGCTGACCGCTAGTGGTTAATAAACATTGTAAATAACATATATAATATATCCGTAAGCGTGAATAAATCGATTTGCATGTTGAATTTTTATTCTTAAAATCTTAACAAATTTTAGTTTTTGTTTTATTGCGTTTATTTTTTATACAACTATGTATGGCAAGTATAAAATTGGATAAAAACATCTACGAGTACGAGCGCCCGGACGGTATTCAGGAGGCGCGGGTTCAAATCCCGCTGCGTTCAAATTTTTATACGTTTACTAAATGTATTTTTCATATTTTCATAAGTGTGGAATAACACTTTAGTAAATGTTTAAAAATGTCGAAAATATCTACTAAACAGGAATCTCTCTTACCAAACGACTATTCCAATAATAATCTTTGTGTAGCAGAAACTTATAAAAAATCAACAGGCGCTAACATCAATAACAACGTTGTAATAAGCGTATAAGAATATAGATAAAACCGGATATAGAAAAAAAGTGGAAGTAAAAAGGAGCGGATTCGAATCCCGCTGCGTACATTTTTTTATAGTTTACCTAAAAATGCTTATAACTGAGGCTTGAGGCCAGGCACAAAGTGTGACTGTAACGTTGTGGGTTCGATTTCCACTAGAGGAGTTGAAATGTTTGATATTCCCATTTCTTTCGTTCTAGTATCAGAGGTAAAGCGCGGTATTAAGTTACGCTATTAAACACGCAATACCTCCAGAATTCGGCGGAAAGTGGGAAACGGAGTGTCTTAACACTAGGTTCCCGCTGCCTATTCCACTGTGTGCGGGATACAGCGTGAAGCCTTTTTAATAAAATTTGATACAGACAAAGTCGGGGGCATTCATTAATTACTAATTAGTATGTATCATAAGACGACTTGTTTGACAACAACATGTATTCTAATGAAAAAAATTGTGATTCATTTATTGTGCAATTCGTTCCAGCCTTATGTTGTGTTATAAAATCTATACTTATATAATAAAGAGGTAAAGTTTGTAAGTTTGTTTGTAAGGGGTAACCTGAGGAAATACTGAACCGATCTAGAATTTTTATTGTTTTTATTAGCTTCACGCTGTATCCCGTACACAGCAGGGTAGAGGGAACTTAGTGTTAAGACACTCAGTTCCCCACGCACCGCCGAATTCGAAGGCATGGCGTGTTAAGTGGCGAAACTGAACGCAGCAGAGCGAAGAAAATGGAAGATATGAAAACCACTTCTCGAGTGGGAATCGAACATACAACCAGTCGTTTACAGTCACACGTTCGTGCCACTGCGCCACGACTGGCTACACATCATCATGAAAATTCTTTCACAATTAAGAATATTGTGGGGAGATATTTGTTGCAACTATCTATCTATATTAAAATTATAAAGAGGTAAAGTTTGTAAGTTTGTTTGTAAGGGGTAATCTGAAGAAATATTGAACTGATCGTGATAATTCTTTCACAATTAGAAAGCTACACTATTCAGGAGTGCTGTAGGATATATCTTATTATGATTGAACAGAAAGTTCAGAGAATCCTAAAGGGATTTGAATAGGGGATAAAAAGGTGCAGATCACGCGGCGAAGTCGCGAGCGGGTCGCTAGTATGTACCCAATGAATATTGTTAATAACAAATATAATATATATCCGTAAGCGTGAATAATTCGGTTTCAATATTGAGTTTTTATTTTTAAAATATTAATAGACATTAGTTTTTCTTTTATTGCTTTTATTATTTTTTTATGGGGCCAGTAGTGGCGCAGTGCCACAGGCGTGTGACTGTAAACGACTGGTTGTGGGTTCGATTCCCACTCGAGGAGTGGAAATATTTAATATTTCCATTTTCTTCGCTCTGGTGTCGAGGCGAAGCATGGCGTAAAGTTCCGCCACGTAACACGCAAAGCCTCCGAATTCGGGCCGAAGCAGGGTAGGCAGAGGGAACCTAGTGCTAAGATATTCCGTTCCCCACTTTCCGCCGAATTCGGAGGCTTGCGTGTTAAGTGGCGGAACTTAACGCCGTGCTTTACCTCTATTACTTACTTAAATACATAAATACATTTACTTACTTTAATACATATAAACACATTTAATACAGTGTCATTGACCATATTCTTTTTTTGTTTATTTTTTATTTTTAAAATTATGAAAACTAGTTTAGTACATGCATGTTATATATTGACGAGTCATATCTATGCTTTTCGAAATTTTGTTATGGGACAGTCAACAGCCAATGAGAGTTGGCGAGTGCGGAGTCTCTAAGACACTACACACCGCGTAATGGAGTCACTAGTCAATGAGAGTTGACGAGTGCGGAGTGACTGAGACACTACACACCGCGTAATGGAGTCACTAATCAATGAGAGTTGACGAGTGCGGAGTGACTGAGACACTACACACCGCGTAATGGAGTCACTAGTCAATGAGAGTTGACGAGTGCGGAGTGACTGAGACACTACACACCGCGTAATGGAGTCACTAGTCAATGAGAGTTGACGAGTGCAGAGTGACTGAGACACTACACACCGCGTAATGGAGTCACTAGTCAATGAGAGTTGACGAGTGCGGAGTGACTGAGACACTACACACCGCGTAATGGAGCTATAAGCGTGTGTGTAAGTAAGTAAGTGTCAGTTAACACACGCATGTCAGTATTGTCAGTCCTACAACATACAACTAAATCGTTTATTGGTAATAAATAATATTTTAACCTCAATTAAGATCGAATTCAGAACTTTAGTATATTAATAAACTTATAATTTGAATACTGGCGTCTAAAATTAATTTATATGTAAATGGTATAGTATGAGTCAACGCAGTCATCATAATAAAAATAAAATTAAATAGGAGCCAGTCGTGGCGCAGTGGCACAAACGATCGGTTGTGGGTTCGATTCCCAGTCGGGGAGTGGAAATATTTAATATTTTCATTTCTTTCGCTCTGGTATCGAGGTAAAGTGCGGAGTTAGTTCCCGCCACTTAACACGCAAGGCTGCCGAATTCGGCGGAAGGTGGGGAAAGTAAGGTCTTAACACTAGGTTCCCTCTGCTTACCCTGCTGTGTGCGGGATACAGCGTGAAGCTAAAAAAAACTAAATTCATACTGATATTATAAATGCGAAAGTCTGTTTGCGTTACGCTTTCACGGCTAATCTACTGGGCCGATTTTGATGAAATTCGAAATAAAAATAGGGGTAGATCCAGGGTCAAACTTAGGCTACATTGTTTTAAAAAATCAAGCCCTAAAAGATTGAAATAAGGGATGAAACTGTGTATGAAAAATCTTAACCGCTTGACCGATTTTCATGAACTTTCTCAGGAAGGCAATTGATGATATAAGAACAAATATAGACTATTTTTTTAAAAAAAACCAGCTCCCAAAGTGGCTGAAAGCGTGAAAAGCCTTCTGTAGCAAGTCATATAAGGTAAACATATATTGTATATTAATTTTATATTTATTTCCAATTGTCTTACTATATATCAGTAGCAGCTTTGCTTTGCCTGCATATCGGAGTAGTCAGAGCAATCCTAGTGTCAAGACACTCCGTTCTCCGCTGTCCAAAATCGAGTGGCGAAACTGAACACCGCGCTCAGTTATAGGCAAAGAAATAAAAATTTTAATATAATCATCTCCCAAGTGTATATCGAACCTACAACCATCGCGTTTACAGTCAGACGCTGTGCCACTGCGCCACGAGGGAATCATATGACCATATATTAGTACAAATGGGTATTTCCTTACCAATAAACTTATTATATATAGTTACATTTTACGCGTTATATTTTTCCACTACTAACTGCGTAAATTGTATTTTCAGCTAATATAGTAAGACAGTTATTTTATTACGGTTTTGTCGAACAAAATTGTGATTGTTGTAACTTTTTTATGTATTGAAGTAACATTGTTAAGTTCCGCCACTTAACACGCATAGCCTCCGAATTCGGCGGTGCGTGGGGAACGGAGTGTCTTAACACTAGGTTCCCTCTGCCTACCCTGCTGTGTGCGGGATACAGCGTGAAGCTATTTATTAAGTATTATAAAGTTATTTTTCTAATGTATTTGTTTGGTAATTCCGGTACATTGACTCATGCAATACAAACCTATTCTCATTAGTCTAACCTTACAGGCTTACCAGCAGTACTACTGAGAATTACCTTCCCAATAGATTCACTGGTAAGATTACTAGGAAGTTTGTTCCCAATCTTTTTTTTTTATTTAATAAGGGAGGACGGACGAGCAGAAGGACCACCTGATGGTAAATGGTTACCTTCGCCCATAGACATCCATAGCATTAGAATTATGGATGCGTTGCCAGCCTCGGGGATGTAGGAGGGAAAGATGGAGGAAGGATGGGAATAGTGGCTTTACATGTCAATGAATCGGAACACATCAACCGATGTTTGGCGGTTCGTCTTTGACGTGATAGTGGTCGCGAGCCAGTCGGAGAACGAATCTCCTACCACCAAGCTACTGGGTTACCCGCCTTTTACGGGACGCTACCCAGCAGCGGAGGGGAATTGTACTCTTAACCTGTCCCCCCACGGGTACAAATATAAGGTAGAATAATAATTGACTTATCAGTGAAACAAAATAATATTAATATGTAGATGTGATTAAGCCGGTTGTGGTTTCTGAGCACAAAGTGTGATTGTAAACTTGAATGGTTGTGGGTTCGATTAACACTCGAAGAGTGGAAATATTTGCTATTTCTATTTTTTTCGCTCTGGTGCCGAGCCAAAGCGCGGCGTTAAGTTACGCCACTTAACATGTAATTGGGCGGAAATGCCTTCGAATTAAGCGGAAAGGGGGGACCTGAGTGTCTGTTAGGAGTCCGTTCTCCACACCTGGTGTTAAGTTATGTTTCTTGTGATGTAACAGGAAACAGATGTAGTTATGTAATAAGTAATGTAAATATAGTAATTTTAAGAAAAGGTTTTAAAGCGTGAAGCTAAAAAAAATGATAAACTCCGTCTTCTTTAACCAGTTAATATGAAGTTTCACTATCTGAGACACAAACGTCGAACCACACCGGATGATGTCATATTTAGAAGAATTGCGTAAACATTAATTAATTCGCGCCATTAGAGGTGTATTTCCGGTGTTCATATTCCATTGTTTAGAGCGTGGGCGGAGAAAATAGTGTTTTTTTTTCAAAGAATATATTTTTTTTATTTTCAAACTATATATAATAATAATAATAATGCCGCTTTGTGGGGGCCCATCTAGTGGGAGGCGAGTCACCGTCCGTCAACCATTCAATTTGAGACTGTTGAAATGGCGGACGTCCGGTAGTCTCACTCAATAGCCCAGTACCCAGGCCATCCAAACTCCATTCCATAGTTCTAGTTTAGTTTTTCATATTTTCTATAGTTCCTACGCATTAGCCGGTGACCATCCCTGGGCAATATACTTTGGTAGCTCAGAGATGGATCCCGGCTGATGCGTCACAGTAAAACAATTGATTATCTCTAAGGGGCCTCTACGTGTTGGACCTGTGTCCCCACGCAAGCCTTCCAAAGGACCGGGTTCTTTTGAACCCGAGTTATCCTAAAGGAGATACATAATAATAATAAATAATAAATTCTTTATTAAAACAAGTTTGTTACATAAACCTACTAGTGATTGGAACCTCCTTTTAAGCATGTAGTTGCCTGTGCCAGGAGGTTCCGCTCTTCCATTAGCATATTTATAAAACAGCAAAAGTAACCTTAGCTAATGATTTTATATTTACAAAACAATTATATTTCTAGTTATATATAAATATATATATTTTTATATAATACTAGCGGCAAGCTCGCGGCTTTGCCACGTTAACAATTTCGCTATATTGCAACCCTCGGGGGCGCATTTTTAAAATATAAAGTAGCCTATGTTTAAGCTCAGATTATCAACTATATTTATGCCAAAATTCATTACAATTGGTCAAGCGGTTTAGATTTTTCATATAAACTTTCATCCCCTATTTCAACCTTTTAAAGGTTGATTTTTGAAAAAAATAAGTAGCCTATGTTAGACCCAGTAACTTTTACTACTTTCATTCTAAATTTCATCCAAATCGGACCGGTAGATTAGCCGTGAAAGCGTGACAGACAAACACACAGACTTTCGCATTTATAATATAAGTATGGATATGTATAAACAATATAGACACTTGTTCCGTATGGGTCTTTTTTTATTATGATTTGATTTTTAATTGTTAACGAGACGTGAAATGAAATGACTTTTGTTTGCTACTTTTGGTTATTACCTAATTAAAGATTTTATAAATGACAACACGCCTTGGGAATGAAATGCTCGCTCCAGGCTATTTCAAAATTAACACTGTCTACAATAAATCTGTATATAACAATTACTTTAAAAAAAAGACGTCCCGCTGAGTTTCTTGCGCCGGTTCTTCTCAGGTCTGAGGCATTAACTTTATCGAACTGGTGTCCGGTGGTAAACTGTTTCACGTTCAAAAAATGAACTATGTAACTTCTTGTTTTTAATAAAATTATTCAACTTTGACATTAACTTCAAAACAAAGCAGAAGTAGTCAGAGAGAACGTAGTGTTAACTCTCTCCGATCCTCCGACTTTCTGAAATCGAGTCATTGCAAAACTGGTTTAGATATTATCAGAACGGAGAAATTATTTAAATATAAACATTTTTCTGAATGGGAATCGAACCCTCAACTATGTATCTTTTATATAGGTAATGTTATCACTGTATGCAATACATCTGACCGAAATATTTAATTCAATTGTTTATATGCATAAAAAAATTGTACGTATATATGTTACTAGCGGCCCTTGGATTATCTACTGTATTCAAATTCAAATTCAAATTCAAAATATCTTTATTCAAATAGACTTTTGTAAGCACTTTTGAATCGTCGAATGTACATAAAGCTACCACCGACTCGGAAGGCAGTTCTGCTGAGAAGAGCCGTACAGAAACTCAACAGTTGCTCTTTTCAAATATATAATTACAATTTTATTATTTGATACAATGGTAGCTAACCGGCATTGGACTCTAATCAGATTCATTCCATGCATTTTTATCCTTTAAATACTCTTCTACAGAGTAATAAGCCTTACTTATTAAAGTATTTTTTACAATGATTTTAAATTTCTCCATGACAAAGCAAAAGCATGACAGACAAACAGACAGACATTCGCATTTATAATATAAGTATAGACTAGTTGTCATTCCTATTCCTGGTCCGCTTTTATTAAGAGAGAGTCCAGTGTCAAGACACTCCGTTCTAAACTTTTTGCCCGAAATCGAGACATTGTGTGTTTACTGACGTAACTTAACGCCGCGCTTTTTGTGATTACATAAGAGAAGAGATAATAATTTAAATGTAAACATTCTGAATGGGAAATCGAATCCACGACCAGTCGTCGTCGTTTTACTTGGTGGTAGGAGATTCGTTCTCCGACTGGCTCGCGACCACTATCGTGTCAAAGACGAACCGCCAAACATCTGATGATGTGTTACGGTTCGATGGCATGTAAGCCTGCTCTCCCTATTCCCACCATTCCCATCCTTCCTCCCTCCTTCTGTCCTACATCCCCGAGGCTGGCAACGCATCCATAACTCTAATGTTGTGGATGTCTATGGGCGAAGGTAAACACATAACACCAGGTGGGCCTTCAGCTCGTTCGCCTCTTTCAATCCATAATTCGCAATATTAGATTTTTACTGTTTTAAATTAATTACAGAAAAGTTAAAAGAGATTTAGAATAAAATTATGGATGACGGGGAGATCGGAGTGGCTTGACACTGAAGTCTCTGACCATGCTGTGCGGAGAAATGCGTGAACATATATAACTTTAAGACGACGAAGTGGAGAACGAAGTGTTTCAAAATTTACATCCATATATGTACATGTAGGTATATTATATTATAGGGGCCAGTCGTGGCGCAGTGGCACAAAGTGTGACTGTAAAGCGACTGGTTGTGGGTTCGATTCCCACTCGAGGAGTGAAAATATTTATTATTTCCATTTTCTCCGCTCTGGTGTCGAGGCAAAGCGAGTCGTTAAGTCACTTAACACGCAATGCCTCCAAAGTTCGGCGGAAATTGGAGAATGGAGTGTCTTAACACTAGGATCCCTCAGCCTACCCTGCTGTGTGCGGGATACAGCGTGAAGCTAAAAAAGCCTAAATTGTGTATGTTAGGAATTCGGATAAAAGCCTAGACCACTGAGTGTCTAAATATCTCTCTAATTCATTTACTAGGTATATACCTGGAGAGGAATGGGAAATATAGAACATGTACATATATGCACATGTAGGCATTAGAAATGACGTCACTGTCACCTGTGACGTCACTATATATTACATTATTTATATTATACACGTTGATGTTCGTGACGCAAACATTTAGGTAAGAAGCAAATGACTTGTCCCTGGCAGTAGGGTTGTCAATATTTCTTCATCTGAATATAGTATTTATAAAAAAATATATAATAAAAGACTTTTCGAAAACATGTAAATATTTGAACGCAGCGGGATTTGAACCCGCGGCTCTTGGACACCGTCCAAGCGCTCAGATCGCATGGCTTAGTGGTCAGTTTTTTATAAGTTTACTAAGTGTCGTTTCAATTTTCCTTTTTTTTTTATTCTTCACGCTGTATCCCGCATACAGCAGGATGTGATAGATGATACGGTATTTCAATATTCAGTACTATATATTCATACTTATATTATAAATGCGAAAGTCTGTGTGTTTGTCTGTCACGCTTTCACGGCTAACCTACCGGTCCGATTTGGATGAAATTCAGAATGAAAGTAGTAAATAAACCTGGGTCTAACATAGGCTACTTATTTTTTCAAAAATCAACCTCTAAAGGTTTCAAATAGAGGATGAAAGTTTATATGAAAAATCTAAACCGCTTGACCGATTGTAATGAATTTTGGAATAGATATAGTTGATAATACAAAGTTAAACATAGGCTACTTTATTTTTCAAAAATCCACCCTCGAGGCTTGCAATATAACGAAACGATTAGGCAATCGAGCGGGCCGCTAGTTGTAATATAGTTGGCAACCCTAACAGTATACAAAGTCCACTTGCCGAGACATACTGATAACATTCATACAGAAATATTTCCTTGAAACAAGCATATATATTGAAAGTTACCTTTGTTAGTATTTTCAAGCTTTTTTCCATGTAACGGGGGAGAGATCCCAGAGATCTTAGTGTCAAGACACTCCGTTCTCCACTTTTCGTCTGAATTCGAAATTTGAATGCTACGAACTGATTGGCGGAAATTAGCGCCGTGTTTTGTCTTACTATAGCGGAATTTTTCTTTAGCTTCACGCTGTATCTTGTACACAGTAGAGTAGACAGAGGGAGTCTAGTGTTAAGACATTCAATTCCTCGTATTCCGTCGAATTTTGAAGTTGAATTGCGTGTTAAGTGGCGGAACTTAACGCCGCCCTTTGCCTCGACACCAGAGCGAAGGAAATGGAAATATTAAATATTTTCACTCCTCGAGTGGGAATCGAACCCTCAACCAGTCGTTTACAGTCATACACTGGTGCCACTGGGCCACGACTGGCTCCATAATATACCAACGTGTACATATATGTACATGGTTTACACCTATTGCGTATACGTAGTAGGGTAAAAAAGTGATCATTTTTGGGACACTCCGTATCTTTGCGTCACACTAAGCCACAATGGTAAGTGACTAATCACTTTAAATAGTAGTCATTAAGTTTGGAAATACTCAAACTGACTTACTAACTAACCGACCAATATCAATAATCGATCCTAATCAAAAAACTGCAACCTTAGATTGACCTAGCAATCTAAGTTTGGAGTAAAGTAAAGGTTGAAGAAACGGGCCAGTTCGTGGCGCAGTGGCACAAGCGTGTGACTGTAAAGCGACTGGTTGTGGGTTCTATTCCCACTCGAGGAGTGGAAATATTTGAAATATCCATTTTCTTCGCTCTGGTGTCGAGGCACAGCGCGGCGTTAATTTCCGCCACTTAACATCGATCGATCGATCGTAGGGAACAGGGTGTCCTAACACTAGGTTCACTTTGCCTACCCTGCTGTGTGCGGGATACTAAAAAAAAATGCATAGTCAGAATGACACTGAGGAAAGGGATCAAGCCTCAAATAAATTTGTCACTATCCCCAAGGACATAAGTTTCATGACATAAAAATATTGCATCGTCATTGAATGAAGGAATTGAACCCACAACCAAGAGGCAACTCATGGCTTGTGGGCACAAAGTGTGACTGTAAAGCGACTGGTTGTGAGTTCGACTCCCACTCGAGGAGTGGAAATATTTAATATTTCCGTTTTCTTCGCTAAGGAAAGCGTAAAGCGCGGCGTTAAGTTCCGCTATTTAACACGCAACGCCTTCAGAAATCGGAGAAAAATGGGGAATGGAGTGTCTTAACACTAGGTTCCCTCTGCCTACACTGCTGTGTGCGGGATACAGCGTGAAGCTAAAAATAACCGTTGGGTTTACAAGAACCAATTGTCCAATTTGACATAACGGTCTCAAATGATATTAAAATATATAATGAAAACCGTCGTGTCGCAGTTGCAACGTCTGACTGTAAACGCGATGGTTCTGAGTTCGATTCCTATTCTAGAGAATGATCATATATTTTATTTCTTAACGCTAGTACTTAAGACAAAACGCGGCGTTAAATTCTGCAACTTAACTTAAATCGTCTCTATTTCGCCCAGAAAATGGAGAACGGAGTGTTGTGACACTAGGTTCTCTCTGACTACCCTGCTACATAAGATAAAGCGTGACATTGCATTTTTTTCTAAAATCATATTGATTACTATAACCTCACTTAATTTATTCAAGATTACTTGAATAATAAAAATGTTTTGCATTATAATGTTAAAACCTGCTTGTGACTCGTTCGCATCGCCTACGTGAGATACACAACTTTGAAATATGCAGCCTTCGACCTTGCTTTATTAACTATCATTCGCAGAAAAATCATCGAAATCGGTCAAGCGGTTTAGATTTTTCATATAAAGTTTCATCCTATTTCAACCCTTCAGAGGCCAATTTTTGGAAAAATAAGTAGCCTATGTTTGACCCTGGACTATTTACTACTTCTATTCTAAATTTCATCCAAATCGGACCAGTAGATTATCCGTGAAAGCGTGACAGACAAACAGACAGACTTTCGCATTTATAATATAAGTATGGAAGTATGGATAGCGCACAGCGTCGATGACGTAGCAATGCGTCTACGTCACAACTTTGTCCTTCGTATCCTATTATGTTAATATAACATGATGTAATTTTTTTTCCTCATAACTGTCTAGAGAGATGACTTTGACACTATGTCAAGACACTCCTTTATTAGACACTAATTCAAATATGTCAAAACACTCCTTTCCAATGACCATTGCCATTTAGAAAACATTGCATAATAAAAGGCGTAACTTAACGCCGCGCTTTACAATAATCGAGTAAAGAAAGAAAAATAATTGAAATATACATAGTCATTTCATGTTTATACTAAACCCATAACCACCGCGCTTAAATACCTACTACGTTATTATGACCTTTATATAAATAAATTTATTTGTATGACATATAAAAATAAATAACACTGCTTACTGCCCAAACGATTGGCGGAACTTAACGCCGCGCTAAGTACTTAATATTACCGGAGTGGGGGAAATAAAAATAATTTAAATATAACCTTTCCCAACGGCCAGTCATAGCGCAGTGGCACAAGCGTGTGACTGTAAACGACTGGTTGTGGGTTCGATTCCCACCCGAGGAGTGGAAATATTTAATATTTCCATTTTGTTCGCTATGGTGTCGAGGCAAAGCGCGGTGTTAAGTTCCGTCACTTAACACGCAATGCCTCCGAATTCGGCGGAAAATGGAGAACGGAGTGTCTTAACACTAGGTTCCCTCTGCCTACCCTGCTGTGTACCTACTGTGTGTATTATTAATTAATTAGTATGGAAAATACAAATGAATAATACAATATCAAATTCTAAACAACAATAGAGACCAGAATGACGAATCATTATCTTATTTTTGGAAGTCAAAATTTTGTTTCTCAATTGGGACCAAGACACTCCGTTGTCTCGATCTCCGTTCTCCACTCTCCTTCAGACATTGAACACAGACATTATGTCTATAAAGAAAAAAAGACTTACCGAAAAAAATCACCAACACCTCCAGAGCGATTGTTGTTAGGATCAGCGACATTTTGACATTTCGCGTAACCCAACTATTTCGCTTAACCGACTGTTCCGCGCAACACCTTTACTATTTTAAGCGGAAATACTTATTTTTCGCTCTCATTTAAATTATTTTAAAGTCACACACGCGTTCATTGAGCTAATGTTCGTATAAGACTAAACATCAAAAGGTAAATACAGGTTTCGGTACAGAGCACACAAACATACACACATTTACACACAAACATTGATACTTATACACAAATACACAACACACAAACATATTTCCTTATATATACACGTCTGCACCACACAATTACAACTATACGCAGTTACTACAGAGTGTTGCCAACTCCAGGCGCACATTAATTATATTATAACTAATTCTATATACGTCGATGACATAATAATAATTTACTAGTGTCCGACCGAAACTGGATTTTCAGCCGAAACCGAAACCGAAACCGAACCTTCGGTTCTGACTTCAGTTTCGGCCGAAACCGAAACCGAAACCGAAACTGCTGATGACGTCATAAAATTTGTATAATACGTAAAAAATGTACATTTTTTACTCTTTAAAAATTACATGTGCATTTGAATTATTGTAATTACGTTGATTTTATGATATTATTTTTTCATTTTTAATTATATTTATTTTTATACACATACGCATACAGCAGGGGAGGCAGAGGAAACCTAGTGTTAAGACACTCCGTTTCATTGCGTGTTAAGTGTCGGTACTTAACGCCACGCCCTTGCCGCCACACCAGAGCTAATAAAAGGGAATTATTAAATATTTCCACTCCTTCAGTGGGAATCGAACCTACAACCAGTCGTTTACAGTCAGATGCTGTCCTACTGCGCCATGAAGACCTATAAACGCGATTGGTTGTGAGACGGTCGCTAAAACAATGTAAATAAAAAACATATCTTCTAATAGCAGTATTTTTCAAGTTCGCTATTGGCTAGGGTTTGCCTTTTCACATTCGCCGGTTTGGTAGTAGTAGTAGTTTAAGTTTTATTTAATAAACTTTTCTATTGTCTTCACGAGTTTATCATCATGTAGAATTACAATGTCTACGATAACAACACGGCGCAATAAAAGGATTTACTAATAGTATATCAAATGAATTGCCAACTGAGATAATAGACCGATCCCCCAAGAGCAAGGCTAAAACTATTTTCAAGACCGGGAGTAGGGCTACCTTTGTCCTCTACTTCCATGTCCCGAAATGCCGTATCCAAGAGTAACTTTTAATATGTATAATCTTAGCTAATTGTTTGGGAATATTCAAAAAGCTCGCGACCACTATCACGTCAAAAATTAACCGCCCAATATCTGATGATGAGTTCCGGTTCAATGACGTGTAAGCCAGATCTCTCTATCTCAACCTTCTCTCTTCTTCATCCTCAAGGTCGGCAATGCGTCCACAATTTCTTTAATGTTGTAGATGTCCATGAGCGAAAACAAACACTTACGAAAAGACGGTCCTTCTATTAGTTTGCCCTCTTTTAGAAATAATAAAAAAATAGTAAGTACTAGAGACCTACGCCATGTCCCTTTGTCCAAGGCTCCTAGGGATTTACATAGAGGCTTTTTGAGCTGTAGCCCAGGGACCTGTGGATTACCAAGACCCTCAGTCTCCGCTTAAGACTGGCAACACTTGGTAAATAGGTATTTTTTTACGAAAATGAAAACCTTTTACTTAACTGTGCATTACTTGCAAGGAAATTTATGTGCTAATTTATGATAACATTTACATTAGATATATATTTATCCATACTTATATTATAAATGCGAAAATCTGTGTGTTTGTCTGTCATGCTTTCACGGCTAATCTACCAGTCCGACTTGTATGAAATTTGGAATGAAAGCAGTAAAAGTTATTGGGTTATTTATTTTTTAAAAATCAACCGCTAAAGGGTCGAAATAGAGGATAAAAGTTTATATGAAAAATCTAAACTGCTTGACCGATTATAGTAAATTTACATATATTTGGCATAAATACAGTTGATAATCTAAGGTTAAACAAAGGCTACTTTATTTTTCAAAAACCCACCCCCGAGGGATGCAATATAACGAAGCAGCCATGTAGTTCAAGCGGCGAAGCCGCGAGCGGGCCGCTAGTTGACTTTATTCTGTGTAACATTAATACAGAAAACGGTTATATTTAAATAATAATTATAAGGCAAGCATCCAATATAGTAACTAGCTCAGGGTTCGCAAAATTTATAGGTATTCGCCTCTTGAAAGGAACCACGAACCGACACACAGTTTGGTTACAGACTAACAGGGATTGTTCGTTTAATCTGTCGTCAACAATTCATAATATTCTCGTCATTAATTTATAATTTATAATATATTAAAATCGTTTACTATATCTTCAGATTAGGTTCACAAGCTATAGGTAACAACACTCACAAGTGTCTAAGCGACGTGAAAATTCATGAGTACCTCATGTGCGAGTAGTTTCGGCATTGCCGAAGGTTCGGCAGTTTTTTTTGCCGAAACCGAAACTACGGCCGAAACTACATTTTTTGCCGAAACCGAAACCGAAACCGAACCTTCGGTCGGACACTATAATTTATATATTGTTATTAATCAATATTTCATATACTTAAAGTCGCATACTCTCTAACTTCATACCAATTATTATTGTTTATTAACTTTCTACGACAACTCTGCACTGTTAAGTGTTCTCAGATTTAATCTTGTATTTTTAAGCCCTCATTATTTAAGCTGTCACCCATTAACTTTAAAACGACACTTGTGAAATATTCCCAGAGCAAATATTATCCTGAACCGTCATAATTTAAGCACTTCAGAATGACGCTTGTATTACTTAGTCTAAGTTTTTTGTAAGTGTTATTATTGTTTAATTTCTGATGTTTGTACTTTCGACCTTTTTACTGTAAACAACTAATTCAGTATTTAAGGACCAATATTTATTTAGCCAGGGGACTTCTATTTCTAAACTCATTGTGTAAAGATGTATCCTACATTAAAAGTAGTTGTAATAAATATTTGTAAATACAAGTTATATTTTCACTACGTACCGCAGCCATCCTGGGGTTACGTTTACAAGAGTCAATACTGGTTTTGATTGATAGACGCGCACAAACATACACACAGACACACAAACATAGATATACTAGCGGCCCGCTCGCGGCTACGCCGCGTGGCCTGCCTGATTGTTTCGTTATATTGCAACCCTCGGGGGTGGATTTTTGAAAAATAAAGTAGCCTATGTGTAACCTTGGATTATCAACTACATATATCTATTCCAAAATTCATTACAATCGGTTAAGCGATTTAGATTTTTCATATAAATTTTCATGCCCTATTTCAACCCTTTAGAGGTTGATTTTTGAAAAAATAAGTATCCTATGTTAGACCCAGGGCTATTTACTGTTTTCATTCTAAATTTCATCCAAATCGGGCCGGTAGATTAGCCGTGAAAGCGTGACAGACAAACACATAGATTTTCGCATTTATAATATAAGTATAGATACACACACAAACATATTTCCTTATACATTCCTAATACGTGTGTTCCACACATTGACAGCTTAAGCAGTAAAAACCAATGTATCATTTATTGTAGTTTATAGAATTTGTTAAAGATTTCATTAAACGCTGCGCAGGCGCAGATTAATTGTGGTTATTATTTTTGTATCCTGTATATGGATTTTATTTCTATTTCTTCTACCTTCTGAATGACCCCCAGTGTTGGGAAAAACTTAATTGCACTTAACTATTATATTGAATATTAACAAGGTGGGGGCTAGTCGTGGCGCAGTGGCACGTATGTGACTGTAAACGACTGGTTGTGGGTTCGATTCCCACTCGACGAGTGGAAATATTTAATATTTCCATTTCCTTCGTTCTGGTATCAGCGGCAAAGTGTGGCGTTAAGTTCCGCCAGTTAACAAAATGCGATGAATGAATGAATGCGTACATCAGAATTTACTATTAATACAATGTTAATTGTAACGTTAACATTAAGAATTAATTAATTTTCAGTTAAATGTGATTTTTATTTGATTTCTCTACAATCAAATAATGAATTCTTACTTTTTTTTATCTTCACGCTATATCCCGCACACAGCAGGGTAGGCAGAGGGAACCTAGTGTTAAGACACTCCGTTCCCCACTTTCCGCCGAATGCGTGTTAAGTTGCGGGACTTAACGCCGCGCTTTACCTCGACACCAGAGCGAAGAAAATGGAAATATAATTTCCACTCCTCGAATGGGAATCGAACCCACAACCAGTCGTTTACAGTCACACGCTTGTGCCACTGGGCCACGACTGGCCACAACGTAGTAACGATGAGTAATATAATTGTGTAGACCACTAACTAACTACGCGGCGCTTTTAATTTCTTAAAGTCATCTCTTCTCTATATATAATAAAAGAGTAGAAAAGTCAATTCTGTACATGAAAAATTTCAGAAAAATTTTAATTGGGTGCGTTAATATATCGATAACAGAGGCCAAAAATCCACTCGAATTTTTGTCTGTCTGTCTGTCTGTCTGTTAATTTGTTCGTCAATCACGCAAAAACTACTGGATAGAAATGAATGAATTTTAGTATGGTGATAGCTTATAGTCCAAAGGTACATATAGGATAGTTTTTATCCCGGTATCCTATGTATTTTTTTTTGGAAAAAATAAAAAACCGATATAAGTAAATCATTTGTATATCGGTATCTACCGGGTAGAAATTAATGAATTTTTGTATGGAGTTAGCTTAGAGGTTAGAGCAACATATGGGATAGTTTTCATCCCGGTATTCAACATAACTCCCGCAGAAAAATAAAATTAAAAAAAAAAAACATTCAAATTATGTCGATAGTTCACGAGTGAAGCTAAATTTGTTTCAATATCACTAATTAAAATAATTACAAAATAAAATATGCATAACATTTATTAAATATACATTTGACCGGTCTATAAAACTTTATATAATGTATATATTATATAATCTTTCATATAGATTACTACACTACACAACAGATGTCACTACGTTTTCTGCAACGGGTAGCGCCATTTGTTATTATATAGTTGACATTGTATTAGACATATCCGCACTCATTAAAATTATTATTATAAAAATGCAAAAATCTGTATCTCTTCTATTTGTTATGTTTTGACGGGAATTCGTAAAGAAGATTGTTGAAAATGCAGGGTCATATAGGCTACTTTATAAAAAATCAAACCCTAGGAGGTTGAAACAGTGGATGAAACTTATGTATGTTTAGTATATAGTGAGAATGAAAGATCTAAACTCCTTGACTGAAATGAATTAATTTTCTCAGGAAAATAGTTAATGAGGCAAGGTCAAACATAGGCTATCTCTCTTTTTTTAAAAATTACCCTGGTATTCAAAACAGTTCCCGCAGAAAAGTAAAAAACTGGCAAAGTCAAATTGCATTGATTATTTGCAAGTAAAGCTATTTTTTAATATCAATAAGTAACACAATTGTAAAATAAAAAAAGTTTATTTAAGATATTATGACCGGTTTATAATACTATATACCAGATGGTATATATGTACGAAATCTACTATCATATGATAGCAGATTTCGTACGTTTTCTTACTAGAACAGTTATCGCTATATGTTATCAAATAATATAGACATTGCACTAAATGTATCGATGATTTTCTCATGAACATAATTAGTGACGATAGTCAAATATAGACTACCCGCCTTTTATAAAAAAAAAAACAGTCCCAAATAGGCAATAGAGGATGAAAGTGGTAGTTCACGTGGCGAAGCCGCGAGCGGGTCGCTAGTTATTAATATTATAATACGTGTATATCTATTAATATTATAAATGTGAAAGTTTGTACGGATGTGTGTGAGTTTGTTACTCTTTCACGCAAAAACTACTGAACGGATTTTCATGAAACTTTGCAGTAATATAGGTTTATATCAGAATAACATAATAAGTTAAAATTTGAAAAAGACATTTAAAGCTAAGCTCAGTGGTGAGAGCGCCTGAACGGTATTCAGGAGGCGCGGGTTCGAATCCCGCTGAGTTCAAATTTTTATACGTTTTCTTTAAATGTCTTTTTCAATTTTCCTAAGTGTGGAATAACACTTTAAAAATGTTTAAAAGTTAAAATTTATAGGTATTTTTAACCGACATAAAAAAGGAGGTTCTTTTATGTGTTCCCCGATTACTCGAAGATGGGTGGTCCGATTTTTAAAATTCTTTTTTTGTTCGAGAGGGTATATTTCACAATTGGTCCCATGATAAGGAGATCAGGATCTGATAATGGAATCCTGGAGAAATCGAGGGCAATCCTCAAATTTGAAAGGCACAAATGCGGTTTTTTCGTATAACGCAATTGGGAGATCTATCTGACTCTAACCATTTTCACTTTGGGTAGAGCTGCTGATATCTACCCAGACTCAATGAAGATGTTTCTTGGTTCACGCGGACGAAGTCGCGGGTAACAGCTAGTGTTTATATATTTGTCGGAAATAAAATATTTATTTCTGTGCCCCGGAGGTAAAGGACACCATGTCCATTTTTCCAGTAAATTGACTTAACACCATGTCCTGTCCTGGATGTAGATTTTTCGATCTATTCAATGGTACAGGGCACTATGTCCTAGTCCAATAAACAACGAAGATAAGGCAGTGAAAAATAAAACCATGTCCGTTTTCATCAGAGGTAGAAGACACCAAGTGGACTTGGTTTTATTTACTGCAAGAATAAGTCTAGGATCAATGTTTTTAATTACTTACTAATGTCAATAGCAATGTCAGAAACTTTCATTACGCTGGTTCTACAAGTGACGAAGAAACAAGCTTTAATAGTTAAAAAATATGAAAAATCGGCTCTCCTGAACAATTACTAACATGTGACATGGTGTCCTTTACCTCCGGGGTACAGATATATTATTAATATAAGTTAATAATTTACATTTTACAGGGGGACAGTCGTGGCGCAGTGGTACGAACGTGTGACTGTAAGCGACTGGTTGTGGATTCGATTCCCACTCGAGGAAATATTTAATATTTCCATTTCCTTCGCTCTGGTATCAGTTTCGCCACTTAACAGGCAATGCCTCTAGAATTCGCCGGAAAGTAGCGGAACGGAGTGTCTTAACACTAGGTTGACATTGCTGTGTGCGGGATACAGCGTGAAGCTAAAAAAAATCAGTGATAAAAAAAACAATGATAATTAATTATGATATATGTATATAATAATACAAACAATATGATCAAAATTAATTGTATGACTGTTACACTTGGGGCCAGTCGTGGCGCAGTGGCACGAACGTGTGACTGTAAACGACTGGTTGTGGGTTCTATTTCCACTCGAGGAGTGGAAATATTAAATATTTCCATTTTCTTCGCTCTGGTCTCGAGGTAAAGCGCGGCGTTAAGCTCCGCCACTTAACACGCAATGTCTCCGAATTTGGGGGAAAGTGGGGTACGGAGTGTCTTAACACTAGGTTCCCTTTGCCTAACCTGTTACGTGCAGGGTACAGCGTGAAGCTAATAAAAACTACTATATTAATTATATAAAATGTATTGTGTTCAGGCTGCTGCCAATACGTAGTTTATTGCTTTTTTAATTGTACAGGCGCTTCGCCGTTTAGTTATTAATTTTTGTTTCTTACCGCCAGTAACGCATTGGTCATTAAAGCATTGAAACGTAAGCTGCGTTTTATTCAAATACAAAAAAAAAACGCATTGTCAAATTCATGAAATCATTATTCATATAAGCGTAGACAGAATTTGGCGACCGTCTAAATACTACTTAATCTGCAAAAGGAAAACGAAAAAACAAGAAGAATTTTTGAAAATTAGCAATATTCACTATTGTAAGGGGTAGTATCAATTATGAGGAAAGATTTGTTATTTTATTAAATGAAATCCTATGAAATACTTTAAAAGCTGATTATCCATACTTTATATTATAAATGCGAAAGTCTGTGTGTTTGTCTGTCACGCTTTCACGGCTAATCTACCGGTCCGATTTGGATGAAATTTAGAACGAAAGTACTAAAAGTGACTGGGTCTAACATAGGCTACTTATTTTTTCAAAAATCAACCTCTAAGGGGTTGAAATAGGAGATGAAATTTTAAATGAAAAATCTAAACCGCTTGACCAATTGTTATGGATTTTGGCATAAATATAGTTGATAATCTAAGCTTAAACATAGGCTACTTTATTTTTTATAAATGCGCCCCCGAGAGTTGCAATACAACGAAACAGTTCTCGCGGAGAAGCCGCGAGCGGGTCGCTAGTTAAAATAAAGAGTAGTTGATATGATTTGGTATGTCAAATGAAAATATTATTACCAATACATAATAAGTCAAGTTATTGTAGTGATAAAATAAAACCAAGCGTAGTTAATATTATACACTTATGATAAATGAAATGCTTATTAATTTATATTCTTCACTGTTTAATATTTTGTGTTAATAGTATGTATAATTTAAAAGTTGTTAAATGATATTATTTTATAAAGTTTTGTGGGTGGATTTATGATGAGTAATGTCAATTTGGCGGCATCAGGTCCCATATAAGCAGCCAATGCTACTGTTAAGGACACATTTCTGCTACGCTAAGAGAACTGCAAGTTCTCGGTAACTGGTCTTAAGTAACTAGTGTTGTCACTGGTGAACAAGTGTTACTTAGTAGGAAATAATAGACTTCTAGTGATGGTTGTGAATACTAGATTTATAAGTGCAAGTAATAAAGTAAAGTGTTAAAAGTTTAAAGATGTATTATTATACCCCTTGGAGGTGAGGTTTGGCTTACACTATCAAGATTCAAGATAATTATATCGTATACGAAGTAACGAAGAACCGAAGGCCCAATCCTGTGGCAGCAGCAGTCCATTCAGACTTACAAGAAGTACAATCGTAATTGGAGAGAAGGACGGAGGGACCGGATGCAGTGTGACCTTGGCTTGGTGCGCAGAAGCCATCGTGGATCACTCAGTCTACTAAGATTAAAAAAAAAATAAATAGCTTCACGCTATATCCCGCACGCAGCAGGGTAGGCAGAGGGAACCTAGTGTTAGGACACTCGGTTCCCCACTTTCCGCCGTATTCGGAGGCATTGCGTGTTAAGTGGCGGAACTTACCGCCGCGCTTTACCTCGACACCAGAGCGAAGAAAATGGAAATATTAAATATTTCCACTCCTCGAGTGGGAATCGAACCCACAACCAGTCGTTTACAGTCACACGCTTGTGCCACTGGGCCAGGACTGGCCACTAATCCAATCCAAGTCATCCTATATCCATATAAATTGTACGCTTTAGTCATTTACGAAGCACGTGCATTGCTTACCTGCATACATTTTGTTACAAGTTATATTTCGTTACTTTATACTAATCTCATTCAACACAATTATGATGCAATATTTTTAGATGTTAAATATTTAATTATTTAACAAAACTAATAAAGAATCCATACTTATATTATAAATGCGAAAGTCTGTGTGTTTGTCTGTCATGCTTTCACGGCTAATCCGGTCTGATTTGGATGAAATTTAAAATGAAAGTAGTAAAAGTAACTGGGTCTAACATAGGCAACTTATTTTTTCAAAAATCAACCTTTAAAGGGTTGAAATAGGGGATGAAAGTTTATATGGAAAATCTACTCTAATCTTTACAGTCACACTCTTGTGCCAATGGGTCACGACCGGCCACATAATTTCTAATAATTAAAATAATAAAGTAAATACCTTTGCCTTTCTCATTCTGTGAAGGAATATTCGTATAAAATGTTATATTATATTTCTAAAGCATTTTAGTAAGCGAGGTGGATCAAAAATTGGAACAACTTCAGTAACAATAAAAGTAACAGGTTGCTCGCTTAACAAGCAAATCGGCCATTTGTAAATTAAAATGTTGCCCTGCCCTATGAAAAGACAAACGTATACCATATCAGTTGAAAGCGCTTAGTTACTAAAAATCAATACTTATTTTTTATCATTATATTTTATTTATAATGTATAGTCAAAGCTTAGCCCATCCTAAAAAATCATATAGGTACGTCTACTTTTTTTTTTTCTTTAGCTTCACGCTGTATCCCGCACACAGCAGGGTAAGCAGAGGGAACTTAGTGTTAAGACAATCCGCTCCCCGCTTTCCACCGAATTCGGAGGCTTGCGTGTTAAGTGGCGTCTACTTAAAAATATACATTAAAAAAACTACTAATTAGTAGTTTTTTTTTAAATATGGCAGCACCAAGTATTTTTCAATCCCCTGTAGGTATGTCGTCCAAGCCCCTAAGGAAGTCGAACGGACCTGGTCCTGAATATCGACGAATTGAGGAGTGTGAGACAATAACATTTAACTATTTAATTAATTTTCAATTTGCCTATTGACTTCTTTCATTTATTTAGATATTTATTCACAAATTCTTCACTTTATTTAAATATTTATATATAATTTCTTTACTTTATATGAATATTTTCTTTATTTAAATATTTATATATATTTTTTTGTGATGGTTTATAAAATTAAATTATTACAATGACAGAAGCTAGTAGTATCTCAAGAGTTAATGCAAAGGAGTTAAAGGATCTATGCGTAAGACGTAGTTCCGTAAAAGGCCGTACCACTAAGTTTAAAAATCATTTGAATTCTATTTCCTCGGCTAATTTGACACCACTTCACATGGGCGAATTACAATTGAAAGTAGATTTAGCTTCACGCTGTATCCCGCACACAGCAGGGTAGGCAGAGGGAACCTAGTGCTAAGACACTCCGTTCCCAACTTTCCGCCAAATTCGGAGGCATTGGAGGCATTGCCTGTTAAGACACCAGAGCGAAGAAAATGGAAATATTAAATATTTCCTCCCCTCGAGTGAGAATCGCGCCCACAACCAGTCGTTTACAGTCACACGCTTGTGCCACTGGGCCACGACTGGCCACCAAGTAAAAAGTTAAAAATCATATATATATTTTTTTCATGATCAAAGGGCGAGAAACGAGCAGAAGGACCACCTGATGGTAAGTAGAACATCCGCCCATGGACATCCACAACATTAGAAATGTTGTGAATGCGTTGCCGACATTAAGAGGGGAGGAAAGGAGGGAACAAGGATGGTGGGAATAGGGAGAGCTGGCTTACATGTCATCGAACCGGAACACATTGTCAGATGTTTGGCGATTCGTCTTTGATATGACTTTTTTTTGTTAGCTTCACGCTGTATCCCGCACACAGCAGAGGTGTGGTGTGAGGTAGGCAGAGGGAACCTAGTGTTAAGACACTCCGTTCCCCACTTTTCGCCGAATTCGGAGTCATTGCGTGTTAAGTGGCGGAACTTAACGCCGCGCTTTACCTCGACACCAGAGCGAAAAAAATGGAAATATTCAATATTTCCACCCCTCGAGTGGGAATCGAACCCACAACCAGTCGTTTACAGTTACACGCTAGTGCCACTGGGCCACGACTGGCCACATGAGTGATATAATGACTCTTCTATAACGCTTTTCTAAGAACCTATAAGATCATAAAATTAAATATTTCAAGTTAATTTGAGTTCAAAGAAACTCGTTAAAGGTGTCTTCTTGATTCTTGAAAATTCTTATATTTTTTTGAACATCATTTGTCAGTTTCTCAAAAATGGGCACAAAACAATATTAATTCTATTGGCAAAACAATACTAAATTATATTAAAAATTAAGATATATTTTTTACTTAACCTACGTTAATACTTTCATCCAACATGCTCCTAATTATAACCCCTAGTAACATGTCCACTTTGATGGTGTAACTCAACGCCGTGACCCGCGCCTCCTGAACCGTCCAGGCGCTCTCACCACTGAGCCATGCGTTCTACTATCCGCTGCGTCGAAATTCTTATACGCTCTATCACATCTTATTTATGTTGTTACCCTGAACGGTATTCAGGAGGCGCGGGTTCGAATCCGCGCGCGTTCAAATTTTTATACGTTTTCTTTAAATGTCTTTTTCAATTTTCCTAAGTGTGGAATAATACTTTAAAAATGTTTAAAAAGAATCCATACTTATATTATAAATATGATACTTATATTATGAATGTCTGTGTGTTTGTCTGTCACGCTTTCACGGCTAATCTACCGGTCCGATTTGGATGAAATTTAGAATGAAAATAGTAAAAATGACTGGGTCTAACATAGGCTACTTAGTTTTTCAAAAATCAACCTCTAAAGGGGATGAAAGTTTATATGAAAAATCTACACCGCTTGACCGATTGTAACGAATTTTGACATATATATAGTTGATAATCCAAGGTTAAACATAGGCTACTTTATTTTTCAAAAATCCACCACCGAGGGTTGCAATATAGCGAAACAGCCACGTAGATCACGCGGCGAAGCTGCGAGCGGGCCGCTAGTTGTAATATAATTTTCCTTCCTTCCTTTCCTTAGTTCCTTCGAGTGTATGGGTTCGATACCCAAAACCATGGCGATGCAGTATATATATAAGCTATACTTAGCACGTATTTCTTAGAAATTTATTACTATAAATTGAATTTTAGTATAAAACTGGTTATTTTTAGGAACCGATGGAAATTTAATTAATTGGTTATTTTTCTGAAAAATGATTTAAAAAATTATATATTTATTGAGTTGATTTCATAGAATATATCTATTATTTATACTAATATAACATAAGCGAAAGTCTGTCTGTATGTACGTTGCACTTTCAAGACTAATCGGTCGGACTACCGGACCGATTTGGATGGAATTTGGAATGAAAATAGGTGAAGATACAGGATCACATATAGGCTACTTCTTTATCAAAAATCAACCCCTATAAAGTTAAAATAGGGGATGGAAATTTATATGTAAAATGTAAATTGTAAAAAGTGCCTATCCGATTTTTATGAATTTTCTCAAGAAACACTACCTATTTTTTCAAAAATCATCCCCTAAGAGGCTAAAATAGGGGACGAATTAGTGTAAGAAATAAGGCGGGCGTAGCCGCGAACAGGTCGACAGCTATTTAGATAGTGGATTTTATTGAAAAGAAAGTATTATAGGCATTGAGAATTACCAAACTGTGAGCTATATATTTTTTTTAAAGTTCCTTTTTACAAATACAGGTGGTCACTTACTAAATCGAGATACGAGACATTAGGAACGTTTTTTATGTTTTACATCCTAGCGGCCCGTTCGCGGCTTCGCCGTGTGGAATGCCTAATTGTTTCGTTATGTTGCAGCCCTCGGGGGTAAATTTTTGAAAAATAAAGTAGCCTATGTTAGACCCATGGTTATTTACTACTTCCGTTCTAAATTTCATCCAAATCAGACCGGTAGATTATCCGTGTAAGCGTCACAGAGAAACACACAGACTTTCGCATTTATAATATAAATATGGACGATTGATTTCCAGCTCAAATATAGAATAGACACATATATTCAAGGTAAAATCAGAAGTGCAGCAAGTGTATTAATAACATTTTAAACATTAACATTTTAAAGTATTATTCACGTACTTAGGAAATTGAAAAAGACATTTAGAAAACGTATAAAAAATTTAACGCAGTGGGATTCGAACCCGCGCTTTTTAGGAAACCGTCCAAGGTTAACTTAGCGTTTACAGCTCTTGGACGGTTTTCAAGACGCGCAGGTTCGAATCTCGCTACGTTTAAATTTTTAGAGGTTATGTTTAACATTTTAAACAGTTTATTTAGGTCAATTAATGAATTATCTTTATCCGCATTATTAATCAATCGATTACATACAGTCGCGGGTAATACACAACAACCGCAAGTCCAAGTGCACTACGAGTGCCGCACGTCGCGCGCGGCGTGTCGCGTGACAACGAGCGGCTTGTTGCGGGACTGACAGTACTGACGTGCGTGTTGACTGACGATACGATATTGCACGTAATAGCCTATATCTTTCTTGTCTTCTAGCTTCACGCTGTATCCCGCACACAGCAGGGTAGGCAGGGTAGGGTAGGTAATAAGCGATTAAAGCTTATATGAAAAATCTAAAGCGCTTAACCGATTTCCATGAATTTTCTCGGGAAGAGAGTTTATAACAAAGTCAAACAATAAGTAACCTATTTTTACCCGCGACGGAACGGCGACTGTATATGTGTTTGGGGTGAGAGGTTGTTTGTTTGTTTGTTTGTTTGTTTGTTTGTTTGTGTGTTTGTGCAAATTACTATGTCAATTATTTCCAAAACTATAAGTCCGATTTTGATACGGTTTTCTATGATAGGTTAAGGTTCAATTGGCGTATGTTCTTAGATATGGCTTATTGCCTTAACTCACCAGGGGGCGCTGCAGTAAGCATTTTACGTGAAAACGAATGTTTTCAATTATCTCAAAAAATAATAGTCTGATTTCGATAGATTTTCAGTGGTAGATTCAGGTTTAATTGGTGGATGTTCTTGGATATGTTTTATCGTGTCAAACCACCAGGGGGCGCTGCAGTAAGCATCTTTTTTTACTTTTTTTGTATTTATTTGTCTAAAACCGAAACTACTGATCTGATTGAAAAGAGTTTTCAGGAAAAGATTCAGCTTTGCTTGATGCATATTTTAAGATTTTCCTTTTTTTGTTACGGGGAAAACTCACCAGGGGGCGTTGCAGTAAACATTTGTTTATGCAAATCAAAAACTACAAGTCCAATTTAGATGTAACCTTCAAGGGTAGGTTCAAGCTTAATTGGTGCGTCTTTTCATATATATGTTATGGTGACCACTCATCAGGGGGCGCTGTAGTAAGCATTTGCTTGTATATTTTTGTGTAAAACCAAAATTTTTCTTGTATTTATTTGTCTAAAACCGAAATTACTTATCCGATTGGGTAGAGTTTTCAGAACTAGATTTAAATTTGCTTCATGCATATTTTAAGATTTTTGTTTTTTTGTTACGGTGAAAATTCACCAGGGGGCGCTGCAGTAAACATTTGTTTATGCAGAGCAAAAACTACTAGTCCGATTTAGATAAAACTTCCAAGGATAGGTTCAGGTTTAATTGGTGCTTCTTTTCATATATGCGTTACGGTGATCACTCACCAGGGGGCGCTGCAGTAAGTACATTTGTTTGTGTAAAACTAAAACTACGAGTCCGATTTGAATTCAGTTTTCAATGATAGATTCAAGTTTACTTAGTGCATATTTTCATATATGTGTCATGTATGTTTACTTAGTGCATATTTTCATGTATGTGTCAACTCTCTAGGGGGCGCTGCAGTAAGTAGCTGCTTCTATTTTTTGTGTAAAACCAAAACGACTAGTACGATTGGAAAGAGTTTTCAGTATTAGATTCCGCTTTGCTTAGAGCATATTTTTAAATTTATATTACGGTGACAAGTCACCAGGGGGCGCTGCAGTAAAATATTGTTTATGCAAAGATAAAATGACGAATTTGATTTGGATGCAGTTTCAATGATAAGCTCAAGTTTAATTAGTGCATGTTCTTGGATACGTTTTATCCGTGCTAACTCGCCAGGGGCGCTGCAGTAAGCATTTGTTTGTAATATTTTATGCAAAACACACTAACTAGTCCGATGGGCAGAATTTTTATTCTTAGGGTCCTGTTTACTTGGTGTAAGTTTTAGGTTTTTCTTACGTCAAGAACGCACCAGGGGGTGCTGCATTAAACATTTAAGGATGCAAAGCTACAACTACAAGTCCGATTTGGAATGCGCGTTAGCTTCACGCTATATCCCGCACACCGCAGGGTCGGCAGAGGGAACCCTAGTGTTAAGACATTCCGTTCCCTACTTTAAGGCCGAATTCGTAGCTTCGGGTTAAGTAGCGGAATTTAACGCGCGCTTTACCTGGACAACCAGAGCGCAGTAAAATGAATATCATTTCCACTCCCCCTCGAGTGGGACATTGAACCCACAACCGAGTCGTTTACAGTCTCATCCCTTGTGTCAACTGGGCCACGACTGGCCACATCATACTTAGTTTGTTCAAAATCAAAACC